>JAPDVR010000024.1:17651990-18251990 GCA_026230005.1 Gila orcuttii | reverse complement strand
TTAGTTTCCTAAATAAGTAAATATATCACTTTTTTTTGTTGTTGAATACATGGAAATGAAAATGGTTCTTCCATACCATAACACTGCACTTAGATATGTGTGAATTTCCCAGGAGTAATAATTTATATAGTTCTATTTTATTTAATTTGTTAAAAAATAATGTTCTATGTAAAATGTTCTATTAAAGAAAAGATAGAAAATAAATATTTGTGTGGTTAGAAGTGGTTAGAAAAAATGAAATCGGAATCGGCAGGCCAAACTCATGAAATCGGAATCGGTGCATCTCTAATTACAGTCACATTAAGTAAAGTACCTATAGAAGTTTGAGCATAAAAATGAATTTATATTTTAATATTTTTTTTAATGAACTTACATTTCATTTTTATTTAAAAATGTTTTCATAAATATGTAAATTAGGATCTATATATTTAATATGCATTTTATATATTTTAAGTATATTTTAATTGTATTATTATAAATATACATATAAATTGGTTGAATTAAAAACATACTTTTATTTATATACAATACATTTATATTACATTTAAAAAGGTTTCCAGTAATGTATATATTATTCTTAATAATTTTTGTGTACTTACATTTATATTTTTACCTACATTTATTTTATTTCAAAATATTTTCATAAATGTGTAAATTTTATCCATGTATTTTATATAAATTGTATATAATCTAAATATATTTTTTTAATTAAACAATATAAATGCATTATTTTTAATATATTGTTTATATACATTACATTTATATTACAATGTATAAATTATTATTCATAATAATTATTTGTGTACTTATATTTTAATGTTTTTAAAAATATTAAAATTATTTTAATGTACCTATTTTTATTTAAAAGTATTTTCATAAACGTGTAAATTATGTTCAATATATTTTATATACATTCTATATATTTTAAAAATATTTTAATTGTATTATATAAATATACAGGTCCTTCTCAAAAAATTAGCATATTGTGATAAAGTTCATTATTTTCCATAATGTAATGATATAAATTAAACTTTCATATATTTTAGATTCATTGCACACCAACTGAAATATTTCAGGTCTTTTATTGTTTTAATACTGATGATTTTGGCATACAGCTCATGAAAACCCAAAATTCCTATCTCAAAAAATTAGCATATCATGAAAAGGTTCTCTAAACGAGCTATTAACCTAATCATCTGAATCAACTAATTAACTCTAAAAACCTGCAAAAGATTCCTGAGGCTTTTAAAAACTCCCAGCCTGTTTCATTACTCAAAACCGCAATCATGGGTAAGACTGCCGACCTGACTGCTGTCCAGAAGGCCATCATTGACACCCTCAAGCAAGAGGGTAAGACACAGAAAGAAATTTCTGAACAAATAGGCTGTTCCCAGAGTGCTGTATCAAGGCACCTCAGTGGGGAGTCTGTGGGAAGGAAAAAGTGTGGCAAAAAACGCTGCACAACGAGAAGAGGTGACTGGACCCTGAGGAAGATTGTGGAGAAGGACCGATTCCAGACCTTGGGGGATCTGCGGAAGCAGTGGACTGAGTCTGGAGTAGAAACATCCAGAGCCACCGTGCACAGGCGTGTGCAGGAAATGAGCTACAGGTGCCGCATTCCCCAGGTCAAGCCACTTTTGAACCAGAAACAGCGGCAGAAGCGCCTGACCTGGGCTACAGAGAAGCAGCACTGGAGTACCCACAGTCAGTGATGGTCTGGGGTGCCATGTCAGCTGCTGGTGTTGGTCCACTGTGTTTTATCAAGGGCAGGGTCAATGCAGCTAGCTATCAGGAGATTTTGGAGCACTTCATGCTTCCATCTGCTGAAAAGCTTTATGGAGATGAAGATTTCATTTTTCAGCACGACCTGGCACCTGCTCACAGTGCCAAAACCACTGGTAAATGCAGTGTTTCCCCTAGAAATTTTTCCAGCAGCGGTGCTGTCACGTGCCGGAGGATGTTACCAAGTCGCGCGCGGGGGGGTCCGGGGGCATGTACCTCCGGAAGATTTTTTTTTTTTTAAATAACACCTTAAACCATGACTTCTGGAAAGTTTTGTGGATAGAAATCGATATTTTGAGACATACAAATATGACATACCATCAACAGATTCAAGCCATGATTATTGCAGCACGTACCTTGAACTGGTCACAAACAGAAACCTTCATTTTATAATTTTAAACAAGATTTTTCACGTTTTTGTTTCGTGTTAATTTTCAGCTATAAGGTAGATGTTGATAGGGGAAAAATGAAATGGCACAACCCAGAAAAAGATTATTTAGAATTTATTGAAAATTTTATCTTATGGCAAAGGCCACACCCAATCTGTGAGCACTTAATTTTTCTAACATTTTTAAAATCAAAAGTTTTATGTTAACATTATTTAATGCACAATGAATGAAGTGAACAAACATGAACAATCAAGTATTTGTATTAAATAACGTTCACAAACATTAATTCATGTTGTAATAATATATTGTTCACTCAATGTGTTGATGTTAGATAACGCATTAAGTAATGTTAATGAATGGTGTCTTATTGTAGTGTTACCAAACAATACAGGAGATAAAACGTGTTTTATTTGACTTGACTGTACTTTTATTTAATCCAAAACTGTGTTCATATTTAATTTTAAAAGGCTTTTTAAACCTGCTAAGAGTTATCCAACCAAGAATAAGCCTAGAACTGCTTTTCTGACGGATTAATAATGGCATAAACAGCACTCGGGTGTCGGTCTGATACTGTGCTCATGTACTCGTAAAACTCGTAAAACACATCCGCACCCGAGTCCACTTTAGGGGCCGTTCACATATCGCGTTTTTTGTGCGCAAATTCGTTATTTCAATTGTAGGCGCGCGTGGCGAGATGAAAACATCGTAACATCTCATCTCAACAGGCCATGTGACAAAAACCAACCGATCAGCTTCGGCCTTTCCGTAACAACATCGAAAGCTCGGCCAAACAGCTGATCATAGCTGTACAGGCTTTTTATTTCTCATCTCCATAAATATATCTAGTAATAAAGCTAATGCAAGGGCTAGAAATCAATTGATTCTTTGCTGATACTTCCTCGTCCTCATGGAGAGCGCCGCTTTCTCCTTTCCAAAAGCGCTTGCTCTCCCGTGGCGTCTGTCGTTGCTATGCAACCATGAACAGAGGCGGCCTGGAAAAACGAGCGCGCTTCCAGTGCGCCTACATTTGAAATAACGAATTTGCACGCGCAGAGAAACGCGCTGTGTGAACGGCCCCTTATGGCAACGTGACATTAGCCTAATCGAAATTATTTCCATATGTGGCTCTTTCCTCCTTTCTTGTAAACAAGTGGATTCAGAGCCACCGCATTAGCAGCGCCGGCGGTCGCCATGTCTCAGTGTTTTTAGGTGTGTAAGTGAATGTCGTGATATTACTGATCATGTGAAGATTTTGCAGCGGCGCTGAAAATCCAGTGGCGGCGCTGCGCCGCTGCTAAATACATTGTAGGGGAAACACTGAAATGGTTTACTGACCATGGTATTACTATGCTCAATTGGACTGCCAACTCTCCTGACCTGAACCCCATAGAGAATCTGTGGGATATTGTGAAGAGAAAGTTGAGAGACGCAAGACCCAACACTCTGGATGAGCTTAAGGCCGCTATCGAAGCATCCTGGGCCTCCATAACACCTCAGCAGTGCCACAGGCTGATTGCCTCCATGCCACGCCGCAATTTCTTTCTGTGTCTTACCCTCTTGCTTGAGGGTGTCAATGATGGGCTTCTGGACAGCAGTCAGGTCGGCAGTCTTACCCATGATTGCGGTTTTGAGTAATGAAACAGGCTGGGAGTTATTAAAAGCCTCAGGAATCTTTTGCAGGTGTTTAGAGTTAATTAGTTGATTCAGATGATTAGGTTAATAGCTCGTTTAGAGAACCTTTTCATGATATGCTAATTTTTTGAGATAGGAATTTTGGGTTTTCATGAGCTGTATGCCAAAATCATCAGTATTAAAACAATAAAAGACCTGAAATATTTCAGTTGGTGTGCAATGAATCTAAAATATATGAAAGTTTAATTTTTATCATTAGATTATGGAAAATAATGAACTTTATCACAATATGCTAATTTTTTTAGAAGGACCTGTATATTTGCTGTGCATTGCAATATAAATACATTATATTGAATATCTACATTTTACAATTATATACTAAATGTTTTCAATAATGTATAAATTATTATTCATATATTTATACTGTGTGTGTGTATATATATATATATATATATATATATATATATATATATATATATATATATATATGTATATAGTCTTATATATTTATATTCATAATAATATAATTAAAAAATATTTAAAATACATAAAGTATATATAAAATATATTAATTTAAACATTTATGATACTATTTTTAAATAAGAAAAAATGTATTTATGCATATATATATATATATATATATATATATATATATATATATACATACATACATATTTGCTGTATGTGTACGAAGGTTCAAAGTTGAAATATTTAAAAAATATGACAACTGTCTTTAAATGTATTAGTAAGCATTAGGGGGAAATAAAAGCCATTGCATAGTTAGTAGGGCTGGGTATTGTTAGGAATTTCACAATTCGATTCGATTTCGATTCTTGAGGCTTCGATTCGATTTCGATTCTTGAGGCTTCGATTCGATTCGATTTCGATTCGATTTCGATTTATTAGCTTCGATATCGATTCAATAATTAGTAAATACACAAGTAATTAAGTACCTGAGTATATTTTTAAATAATGTGTGCAGTATTACCAATGTTTAAGAACAAATTGACCCCAGCATGTTTCCTGTCATGGTTTATTTAGCAGAACAAACTGCACAATATTGTACATGTGTTGAATACAAAGCACAACTGTAACAAACAGGTGATTTATTAACACACCTCTAAAGTGCATGTAACTGTAAGTAGTAGAAAGTATATTTCTTTCTTCCTATTCATTCAAGTTATAAAAGAAATGCAAACAGAAGCACAAAATGTGCATACTCATAAAAAAATGCACTTCGTGAGGCACACGCGCGCACATTTGCACACACACGCAAGGACTCTCGCTCTCTCCCTCTCTGTCGTGCGCGCGCTAGGCGGTTTGGAGCTCGCGAGCTCTAGATTCCGGGAGATTTTAACTAATTTGCGGACATCAGGGAGCTGCTATCAATATGCGGTAGACTCCCGGTGACTTGTTGTTCTTATTATCGTTTAGGGGGGCTTAGGAACATTTTGGGGTAGCTTCAGCCCCCCTAAAATCCCTGGTTGGTGGTGCAGGCTTGAACGGAGTGCAGCTGCTGTCCGTCATCTTGCTGTTTTGGTAAAGCGCGTCTTGTACAACGCTGAACGCTCTCACTAGAGTGTTGCCCAAAGCGCCGCCACTGGCCGGTGGGTTGAATCGATTCATAGGACTTGATGAATCGATATTGAATTGAGAAACAAATAATTGCAATGCATTGATGAATCGATATTTTTACCCAGCCCTAATAGTTAGCATATTATAAAAGGACAAAATATTGATCAATTGACGGCGCACCTTGTAGTGAATCTGCAGCTGTTCATTGGTGGATTCGTTCTGAAGTAAAGATGCTCGATTGATGTAGGCCTCGGCCTGAACCGGGTCATCGTCCTCTAAATACAGGCGAGCGATTTTCAGGTAAGTGTCCAACTTGTAGTCCACATTGTACTGTCTATAGAATCAGAAAAACAGATAATAAGAACGTAAATACATCATTAGCATTTTGGGTGGCAAATGAAATTAAGGAGCTTGAGTTTGTTCCAAGAGAAAAGTGAGCTTACTTTTGACCCGTCTCCAACGGGATACCCACGAGAACCTGAGCGGCGTTCCTCCAGTCCTCCTCTTTCTCATAGATTGTGGCTAGATGCTGTCTGATGGAAGCCACCTGCAAGAGCATGAGATTTGCTCATACATGATCCAGGTGGCAGCACTGAGGTGAGAGTATCATTCAGGACACATACCTGTTCTTCAAATGAGATGACTCTGGGCTGAATCTTCTCCAGAGTGAAGTGACACACAGCTTTCGCCGTGCCCTCCGGCAGCTTTGGAAGGTGTGAGCAGAAGTCTGTCAACAGCTGTCTGGATATGACCAGGCTGACGTTCTCATTGACCACTGTGCAAGTGTGCGAAATAGAGGCACTCATCCGTTTAAACAATGTAAACAGAGCAATTCCATACAAAACGATTTAAGCAGAATCTATTCGAATTATATTATCAGACTAGTGTACTTGAATACTAGTGTACTTACTCGCTTCCACAAATGCTTTCAGTGACTCAAGTTGTTCTGCATCAGTAAACTGAAGAGTCTTTTCTAATATTTGACGGTATCTGTCAGAAGAAACACATTCATCAGTCTAAGAAAATAACTAGAATTCTTGCAAAGGAACACAGCCATATTTGTTACTTGCTATTTTGCAAGTCAGAGGAAGATGTTTTGGGGGCGGGGCATGTCATTCTAGGATATTTGACTGGATAAAAATATAGATACGCCCCTGAATGCAAGATTAGTCATCAATATTTTTGAACAATTATTACCAGAAAAAAAAAAGACCTTAAAATTTTGCGTTTGTTCGATGAAATACCCATTTGTCAAACTTTAGGTGCACACAAAGATATAAATGACCTCAAACCTAAAAAACGTTGACTAAAAGCCTCCAATTTTGATTCCATGAGATCTTTAATTTAGTAACCTAACGTTAAAGTGCTTTTCAAGTTAACTTATTACCATTACTCCAGCGGCCAGCACTTGCAAAATGTACCATTAAATACATTATCATACGACTATTTATAAATTATTCTAATAGCGACTAACCATTAACAACTTATAACGTAGTTCGATTAATATCAAACAAATGTAGACATGTTGACAGGTATCATCTGTACTGCATTTCCTCACGCTTGCTAATGCTAGCCTGCAGTCATCGCATCTGCAGCATCACATCTTTCATAAGAGAACAACCTACACAATAATACATTCATGCAATAGACATATAGTAAGAACCAATGCTGGTAAATGACTTGAGAATACATACTTCCCAGCTAGATCTTTATGAGACCCACTAGAGTTCATCAGCTGCGCGAGCTCCTGCCTCACGCCGGACGCCATTTTCCTCGTCAGTCACTCAAACCACAACACTTGCGGCGGACCACCAGAGGGCGCCACTCAATCCCGGCCTGAGGGAAACTGCACATCACACACTGACCACCAGAGGGCGCCACTCAATCCCGGCCTGAGGGAAACTGCACATCACACACTGACCACCAGAGGGCGCCACTCAATCCCGGCCTGAGGGAAACTGCACATCACACACTGACCACCAGAGGGCGCCACTCAATCCCGGCCTGAGGGAAACTGCACATCACACACTGACCACCAGAGGGCGCCACTCAATCCCGGCCTGAGGGAAACTGCACATCACACACTGACCACCAGAGGGCGCCACTCAATCCCGGCCTGAGGGAAACTGCACATCACACACTGACCACCAGAGGGCGCCACTCAATCCCGGCCTGAAGGAAACTGCACATCACACACTGACCACCAGAGGGTGCCACTCAATCCCGGCCTGAGGGAAACTGCACATCACACACTGACCACCAGAGGGCGCCACTCAATCCCGACCTGAGGGAAACTGCGCATCACACACTGACCACCAGAGGGCGCCACTCAATCCCGGCCTGAAGGAAACTGCACATCACACACTGACCACCAGAGGGTGCCACTCAATCCCGGCCTGAGGGAAACTGCACATCACACACTGACCACCAGAGGGCGCCACTCAATCCCGACCTGAGGGAAACTGCGCATCACACACTGACCACCAGAGGGCCTCAGGGTCTTTTTTACTTTTCACTTTTTGATATATAAATTTGTTAACCAAATTTAAATTTCATGTAAAAAGGCAAATAAGTTTTTCTTTCAACCTCTACCTTTACCAGCCTGACTTTCACCCAACCCAAGGACCCCAATAGATATCCCAGTATTCCTTCAAGATAACCTTCATTAATACTTTGTATTAATAGAATTATTTAAACCTAATTCTAAAATCTTAAATCTAAAACTTTATTATCGTACAGTGATCACACAATTATATTTCGTAATTCTGCTAGCAATAAAGTACAAAAAAATCTACCTCACGTTTCAAAATGACTGCTCTTTAGTGCCAGACTATTTTCATTTCCAGACATCGGATCATTACTCTCTTGAGAACTAGACTTCTGTTCTGTAATATTCTGTCTGCAACAGTTACAAAATTATATACTATAACCATATAGTCCAACCCATTTCACATCTATGAATAGTAACAAACAGTGCCAAAGTGCAAGTCTGCAGAGAAGGGAAACTGCAGCAGACAGAATAGAATAGAATAGAATAGAATAGAACAGAATAGAATAGAATAGAATAGAATAGAATAGAATAGAATAGAATAGAATAGAATAGAATGCAATGTAATGTAATGTAATGTAGTGTAATATAATATAATATAATATAATATAATATAATATAATATAATATAATATAATATAATATAATATAATATAATATAATAATATGTTATAAAAATGAAATCAAATAGAAATTTGGCACTTTCTGATCATTTGTTTTTAAAATAGGATACAAATGGCTACATCAATATTTAATAATATAATAATTATTTTATATAAATTAAATCAAATAAATGTTAATATATATGGTAAAATTAATCATTTTCTGATAATTTGTCATTTCCATTGTTTTTAAAATATGATACAAAAGGCTACATCAATATTTCTGTTGCACTCTTTGTCCTCACACACGTTTATTGTTTATGATATTTATTACTTTATGAATAAGCTACATTGTAAATTATGTCATATCTTGATATGGCACGTTAACTGGGCTTTTTGTATAATTTTCTCGAACATTAACCCTGATTTCCTATTCAGAATTAAAATAAACATATATACATACTAATTTTTGACCATAATTCATTCAACTTTTCTATATATTTTTTTTTATTAGCATTGAACAAAGATCACAGGGGATACATATATCACACAAACAATACAGGATAAGAACCTCGAGGTAGAGCAAGGCAATAAAGTACATTTTCAAACAAGATACAGTAAACACAAGATAGTCTACTAAAATTAATTTATAAAACATTTAAATTAATAGAAATGAAACATACAATACATAAAGAAAAATAAATAGAAATAAATAACATGAAACTAAAAACAATCCATTCAACTGTGTGCGTGCAGCACGGGCGGAAGTTGTGACGTGACGTCATTTGTTGTTTCCTCTGAAGGCGTGGCTTGATTATGGGATGTTAGAGGTGAAATGGCGCTCGGCGCGGTATTTTAAACAATCGTCTTCGTCTGAGAGCGAATGATCGACACGATGCAGCAGCGCGTTGGATGTTGCAGCGCGTGATCGAGCGGAACGCGCGGCGGATTTCAGAAGAGCGTCGCGACACTCATCTCCTTGAGCAAGTGTAAGAAGCGCTTTGAGCTCGGCTGGGGTTCGCGAGGGGAACGAGAATTTGATCGCGGCTAGTTGATTTAGCCGCGCTGCTAACAGTGCATTGTCAGCTGATGAGCTGATGCCCGTCTGCGTCACACACACACACACACACACACACACACACACACACACACACACACACACACACACACACACACACACACACACACAGCTGGGATCGCAAACGATCGCTGGTTAATGTCTGCTGGGCTTCTGAGTCATCAATCAAATATAGCCAAAGGTTACCGCACGCGTCGAAGCGTTGCAAGAGTTAATAGTGGCTAACTGGTAGCAGTTGAGGCTCTAAACCTGACAGTGAGTGACAGCGAGCTGCTAACCCGACGCGCCGGTCTGTCATATATTTAGGTTCATACAGTTTCACTATAGTATTAGCACTATATATGTGTGTATATATATATAGTTCTAATAATATAGTGGCATATCTGCCACATAGTGGAAGAGTGACCTGTTATAAACCGTGCACAGTATTATGATTATAAAAGTTTATTCAAATTACTTTAATTTACTTTACAGTTTTCTAAGCTCCTTGTTTTATATAAATCTCTTTGCCATTACGACTTAGAGAGTAGTTAAGTGGCTTTTGTTTGTGTGACGAACTCTTTAATATTACATTTTTATTTCACAGTTTTTTGTACCAATTCCTTTTAATCAAAATCATAATCACAATTTTTGCAATGAAAACGGTTAGTTTTTTTTACTCGTGTGTATGGCTTTCGTTTTCTTTGTCCGGGTGAATGACAGCTTCAGTCTTCGTTCATGTTTAGTTACTGTATTAAAGACATGCAATGATAGTGACTGGTGAGGCTGTCATTCTGACAAACACCTTTTATTGTTCCAGTGAAGAACAAGTTCGAATCGAATAATGACAGTTTAATGGTTTTAATTGTCAAAATCGATAATTGAGAACGTCACTTGTCTATACTTCGCCCCCCTTTGTGCTCTAACTATAACGAAACAATAAATCAAGGTGTTGTTTTCTTCTTCTCCTGTTTCTCGTTTCCGAACTGATGACGAGATGAAAATGGCGGATCTTTCGAAATCTAGCCCGGCCTGAAATAGACCCTCAGCGCATGTTAAACTCTCTAACAGGACTCAAATCAAGAGGAAAACACCCCAGTCTACAGTAACTCTCGTGCTGCGCTCTGTCTTGTCAATATCGATATTTCCATGGCAACAGAATAGACAGGAAAGCAGGCACGTCGAATATCAACAAACTCCAGCTGACGCGAAACTGAGTCTTTCACTGAACTCACTGTTGAGGTAAAGGATTAAACGCGGATTGTTATTGTCAGGCATGCTGTTGTTTCCCTGTGTTTAAAACTGCTGTATATTTTGCGTTTAGCGATTAAACGCGTGCATAGAAGTATTTTATTGTGTACACAGTATCTTAAGTACATAACTATTGTCTGTTTAATTGCTAGTTAATGTTCGCTGTGAGTGACTGCTGTTTTTAACATGTAACTGCTGCTTAGCTCTTGTGCTAGTTAGCCACATAGCAGCTGTGCATAAACTGCGAGCGACGCGATGAACGTCCTCACTAGTGGCGAATGTAGAGGGATTGGAATGGGAGCGGTCGCGTCGCGACGCGTCGTCCTGTTTACGGCCTTTAGTAAACACGGGGATTTGAATGGCCCGCCAGCTGACTGGTGCAGAATATATGTGACTATGTAACTATTTGTGTTGATGTGCTTGATACGATGAGACCTGTAAAGGGCTACAGTCTTTATGTGAGGATATTGTAATGTAATGCGATATGTAACTTAAATGAACAAAGTTGGTCATTGTTCTCAGTATAGTACTTTCAGATTTCATAAATGCTGTGTAGACATGCTTATAAGGCTGAAGTAGTTATGTTTATTAATACATACACGCATGACTGGAATTCACTGGGGGGAACTTTAGTCAGGAAGATTTTTTTTATTACTTATCTTTTTTTACTTTCAGTGATTTTTCAGATGTATTTAAATATAAAATCTTCTATAATCTATGATGGCATGAGACATGTTTCCTTCAAACAATGCATTCAGTATCAAGACGAAAGGTCAATGAGCAACAGTTATGAATTGTATGTGTGTGTGGCACAAACTCTTCATTCAACAGAATCTCTGCTTGGAGATAATTACCTGTTTGATTTTGGCCAAATTAAAGATACATTGTGTTGGAATCTGCACAGGCACACTTTTTTTGGTGCATGCAGAATTTAACCTAAAAACCTTTGTCCTCCAGTTAAAGAAATGGTTTGGCTGTCGACCTCTCAGTTTAGTGCTTTGAAAATCTATAAATATTAAATGTGTTTAAAGGCGAGTCCAGTTTTATAGGAAAGGGTTATTGTGTATTATAAAAGTCATAGCATTTTAGATAATGTCTAGAATATTTGATAACATTGACTTAATATAAACAGGAAAGAGGTCGCACTATGCATAAATTGTTTTATTTGCACAAACACGTTTCGGCGCGTGCCGCCTTCAGTTTCCATTCATAACATTGACTTAAACAATGGTTAAAAGGGTTGAAATGTGATGTTTATCATTTTATAAAACTTTGTTTTGTGAATGTTACCATCGACATGTTTAGGTAGAAATGTGGTTAAAAAACATGTAGTTCTGTTCTAATATAATTTTCTGATAAATTATAATGCTGATTCTTTTTTCCCCCAGAATTGAAAGAGTAGACTATGAGTTGATCTCACCCTACTTCTCACAACCTGTTTCATCACACAAAAGTGTGATGCTGTTGTTGTTGTTTTTTTTTTTTTTTCATTCATTTTGGAAATTGAGAAAAATAGAGATTACGAATGATTCTCCCACGATTCTGAATAGACAACTAAACAAAATAGCATGTAAAATCTGACAAAATGTTAGTTGCTGCAGTCTATTTACAAAAATATATTTAATCAATTTGAATGAATTTTTTATTATTTAAACAAATCTGTGAATGAATGATTCAATGACACTCATAAAGACTTCACTTGTTTCATTACTGGATGAATCAGTGATTTTTAACAAATCTCTTGAATGAATGATTCATGATAGATAGCTACATTTAAGTCACTTGTCGCCACTTACTGATTTAACAATTTCATTAATACAATCTTTATTTGAAGCATCAAGTTTTACTTGCACTTGCATCAAGATTTACTATTTTGATCACTACTGTAGACATCAGTATCACATCATATCTGACCTATAAACCTTTTTCCCAGTACTTCTGTGATAATTTGAGTTACTGTAACAGAAATAATAATACTGTGTGGTTGAAAAGCTATTCATGACAACTGCTCTCTCTGTCTGAACGCAGATCTGAATGTTTGCTGTGATCATACTTGTCAAAGTCTATTAATAGTTCTGTGTAGTCATGGACATTTCTGTAGTGCATTTTTTATTTTTTCCCAACTCTAAAATGTATAGATCTTGATTGTCATAATGTTCATTTTCTGAGAAACTTTATCAGTCACTTTTTTAAAATTCTCTTCTTTAATGGATCCATAAAACGGTTCACAATTTTCTGAATGATTGTTATTAGCTATGTTTCCATCCAAAGTTGCGAATTTAACTTATGTGCAGAATTGGAATATTTCATAAAATATTTGTGAATAAAGCAGCGTTTCCAGTTAGTTGAAGAGAACAAAATCGCCACTTCCTGATAAACTGGTGCTAAATATCACTTGAAGTTGCTGCAGGAGGAGAAGCCACTGTATATAGGCTATAATACAGAGCGCTCCAATGAAACGCAATAGTTATCTTGCTTTCGGAGGCGGAACACAGTCGTGTAAAACATATCTTCCAGGTAATTATACCGAACCACTTTGACGACAGACTTTGCTCAGGCATTTCAGAATGACCAAAACCGCATTTCAGATGCTGTGCAACGAGATCGGTCCATTGGCTGGTCCGTCGTCGTAGTCGTCACATGACTTTTTTTGAAGTGCATCGAGTAATTTTTTCGGTAAATGTTTTTCCATCATAGTTTATGCGCACGTTTTCTTATCGGATAAATTTATCCGACTCAATTGAGCGCATTTCTTTTTTAGTGCATTTTTAGAATTAATGTGCATTTTATTTATGCGATATCCCAAAATGCGCATAAAAATAGGTAAATGGAAACATAGCTGTTGAAAACTGTGAAACTGAACTTATGACGCGACACTGTTACTGAAGTACTTAAGTCCTTAAAGTGCTTGATTTTCACTCTCAAAAGGTTGTACCTTGGTTGTCTCTCTAGGATAAATAATTTTTACTATTTCTGTCACAATACCATGGTTACAGTTAGCATTACTACATTAAATCAATGGTGACTGTAGGTGATTTGTGCACTGAAAAGCCTTCTTTAACAATGTTTCTCAGATTTCCACGTCAGCGCTGTTTGACCTGATATGGTTTATAGCAGAGAATTCTGCTCTGATTTTGAATGCTTCCCACTAGATCTCGCAGAGATGTTATTAATACTGCAATGAATTCAAACGCTTTCTCGCCAGAATTCCCAGCGCTGTGTGGTAACGGTGTCGCGTAATTGAGATCGAACACGGAGTAAACCTGTTCTGATTTTCTGATGCTCTGTATTTTTCTGAGCTGATAAATGGTCTGCGCTGCACAGCTCAAGGCAGTTTCATTCCGTTTGATGTTTTTCATATGCAACAGAAATGGCAGCTCTTATCAGTTTAGCAATGTGCAGAGGGAACCGTAGGTCTGTGAAACGATTAATCGCATCCAAATTGAAAGTTTGTTTACATTATACGTGTGTGTACTGTGTATAATTATTTTATATATATATATATACAGTATATATACATATGCAGTATATATTTTATGTATAAATAACACATATGTAAGTATACATTCATGTGTGTCTATTTAGTTATTTAGTAAAAAAAAAAAAATATATATATATATATATATATATATATAATTATACACAGTGCACACACATTATGTAAACTCAAACTTTTGTTTTGGATGCGATTAATCGTTTCACAGCCCTAGACCAGTGCCATAATCTCCAATTATACTTTATCAGTAATTTATTCTCATCTCTTGCCTGTGGATGTGTCTGTTATTTTTATACGTTTAAGAATTGTTTTTTTTTTTTGTTTTTTTTCTAGTGATTTGAGTATCTTTGTGCACAATGGATGTGGTGTCACCTGAGCTCAACAGCCTCCTGCCTGATGAGATTATGGACACGGAAGCTATCGCAATGGAAGAGGACCTTCCTGCCGAGCACCTCGCTCCTCCTCCTCAATCTGAACCAGAGCCAGCGCAGGTTCCTATGGAAACAGAGGTGCCTGAAATCGTCAGTCTGTGTCCAGCCACCACGTCTATGCAGATGACCTCCACCTCCACTAATGCTCAGTGCAGCACCAGCACGGGAACTCAACTCCTCCTCGCCTCCTCCGGCCTCATGGCTGTCACCACCACAACCCCTGCCAAAACCACCAGTCCAGCATTGACTCAAAGCCTCCCCAAAATCTCCAGCGTTACTGTCCCAGCCAACCACCAGCTCATCATCAATAAAGTGGCCAGCTCCCCCGCTGCGGATGGCAAGCCTCCAGGCGCTGCTGTGCTCAAGCCAGAGGGACAGAAACTCCTGGTTGCTGGTCTCAGTAAAACAGGGCAGCCCATTATGTTGGCTCTGCCTCACACTTGGAACAAGCCCGCCACTACCCAGGGCACTGGGGATGGCAAGGCCCAGCCGACGCAGATCAAGATGGTGACGGCAGTAGGGAAGCCTGTGATCGCTGTGAGCTCAGCCAGTCAGCTGATGGGCTCCTCCACAACACTGCAGGCCCAACAGCTGAAGACCCTTCAGGTGGGTGTTTATCAACCTCTCTGTGTTACTCTGTGTAGGAGGCAGCCGTTATATAACTGAAGTGGCAGGCCACACTGAGACCCATACCATATATTGAGACCCTAAAGAGAACTTTAATTTTAAGGTTCTTAATTTTGGTCACAGTTTCTTTATTTTTTTTCATGGGATTTAGAGATTATTATATGTAACAACGAGGTGTTAACTGATATATAAACTGCAGCTGACTGGTTGTTAGTGAAAATGTTGGTTACACTTTATTTTAAGGCCTGTGTGATTATGCATAATATATAGTTATTACTAAAGTAACTATACGGACACTGTATAACATTCTGGTAACACTTTATTTTACACTTTCAAGCATTAAAAAAATAGAAAAATCTGCAAATTTGTAAAACATATTTTGCTTATGAATGCCATTTTTATTACTATATATTTTTTAGTCGATTGTTGTTTATATTTATTTATAGTAGTCATATTTTTGTTACTATATTTTTACATGAGCTATTATTATAGTATAATTATTTAAAGCCATATTATTTGTGCTGTTATTTAATAATATTAATAATAATAAAAATGTAATGATTATTTAATACTTGTAGTCATTTATTTTTTAAATCTACTAGTTAAATGTATTTTAAACTGAGCTACTATTATCTTAAGAATAATAATTTCATATATTTTTACAAATAGTCATATTGATTTTTTTTAACTATTATTTTTTACTGTTGTTAATGATCATATATAATATTTATATTAGTCATATTTCTAAACTTTTTTCTGTAAGGACTTGCTTTTTTATTTTACTGTATTTTTTAAATTAGCTATTATTTTTAAGATAATATTTATAGTAATTTCTAAATGTTCTAAATGCATTTTTTTCTACAAGAAAAATGCAATTTTAATGCTGTATTTAAATCAGTGTTATTGTCATTATTAAAAAAAAACAAATGAATACTCAATTCAGTTAAATACATATTAAATATCCTTAATAATAAGTAAAGTTTGATTCACTGTTACAATATTGTTAAACGGATAGTTGACCCAAAAATGAAAATTCTGTCATCATTAACTTGCCCTCAAATTGTTCCAAACCTGAATGAGTCTCTTTGTTCTGTTGAACACAAAAGAAGATATTTGGAAGAAAGTTGGTAACCAGACAGTTGACGGTAGCCGTTGACTTCCATAGTTTTCTTCCAAATATCTTCTTTTGTGTTCAACAGAACAAAGAGACTCATACAGGTTTGGATCAACTTCAGAGTGAGTAAATGATGATAAATTGTTATTTTTTGGTCAACTATCCCTTTAATATGCATTTAAGAAACTTAATGATGAAAGTACAATCTTGTTTCCTGTTCAGTGTCATGGCCTATCAAAAGCAACTAAAATAATCGCCAAGTATCGTGTTTCTCCTCACAGATCACAAAGAAACCACCAGTATCTACAGCTGGACCAATGATAACAAAGCTCATCATCACAAAGGCCCTGAGCAGTAAAGCACTGACCAGCCCAGCTTCAGTGTCTCCTGTAGTGACTGGTAATCTTCTGTCTGTATTTATAACATGAGCAAAAGTGCAGTTTTATCAGCACAATTGTCAAATCTAAATTTCAATCCCCTTCTTTTGCCCACAGGGCGAGTTCTTACCCAGAGTACCCCTGTCACACCTCCACGCACCATTTCCATTGGCGAGGCCATCAGCACTGTGACACAGAATACGTCTGGTAACAGCAAAGTCGCCATCTCGCCTCTCAAGTCTCCCAGCAAGGTCTTGAATCTTTCAAATGTAAAAACTTGCATCGCAGTTACATTTACCTGTCTTTGTGGTGCCAGATTTTTCTCTATGATGGCCACACTCTGGTTTCTGATGTCACCCTCTTCCTCATGTTTCTCCTCTTCTGTAGTTGACTGTGGTTTCGGTGGCCAGTCAGTCTCCAAACTCACCCCAGAAGTCTGTGACACTGCCGCTCAATGTGGCTCTAGGCCAGCAAATCCTCACGGTTCAACAGTCTGCCACCACTTCTCCAGCTAAAGCAGGAACCAGCCAGTCCACCGCACAGGTACGCCCATCTAGAGTCCTCAAAAAAACAAACCTGTTTGCTGTCCTGTCAAATATAGATTTTAACAAAGCCTGTGTGACATTGTGATTTAGTGTACAACAATACAAAACTATGTTTTTATCTGTTTTCATGTACAGGCTGCAAAGCCAATGCAGACAGTTACAGTGGGAGGGATGGGAACATCCCAGTTTAAGACCATCATCCCCCTTACCACACCTCCCAACGTGCAGCAGATCCAGGTGCCGGGCAGTCGCTTCCATTACGTGCGTTTGGTAACGGCCACCACCGGCAGCGGCACGGCACAGACGGGCGCCAGCATCAACACCAACCCCTCCATCCAACCAGGTCAGGACCAGAGTATGTGAGCGGAGTGGAGCGGCAACAATTTCCCCTCCGCGCTCCAAGCATTTAATAATCACTCCGCTCCGGGTTCACCATTTACCGCTCCCGCTCCACTCCTCGCTCACTGATATCAGAAACACCGCTCCGTCTTCGCTCCCCGAGGAAATTGCGAATGAAGTATTTAAGTATGCTTTGAAATCTCACAAAATTTCTCCTCATCATAATATATAGGCATATTAAATAAAAATAAATAAAAAACAACATTAGGAGAATAGTTTCAATGTGGTTTATTGGATAGTGTGCAAACTTTTCCTATGCCATGCTATACTTGGTTATCAGCATTAAAAGTTAAATATCATTGCTGCTTTTTGCAGAGCACATTTTGTTTGGAAAGAGTAAAATAACTACGTTTTCATCAGTTATTTCATCTACGGGTCGCTACATTTCTTACAGATTTCTGCTCATTCGAAATCAAATAGGCTACCGACAGCACTGTAAGATTACATTTGTTTGAATGCAATGCATTAGTGAGAAAGCGATTGTGTGTGTGATTAAGTGTTCCCTGTTTAAAATGTGCTTTCACCCGATCCAGCCTGATCTCATGAAAGTGCGGATCTATAGCACAAATTTTATTTCTCGTACCATTTACAAAAATAGTTTTTGCTTGCATAGCGCAGTTTTCGCGTGCATATGATACAGACTTTATGGCGTGCACGAACTTCACATCCCTAATCCTAACCAAGGGGTTTGTGTTTCATTTGCACGCAAAAACTATTTTTTGGCGTATAAACGGCACGAGAAATAAAATTCGTGCTATATATACGCACTTATGAGATCGTGTTGCCCGGTCATATTCAGTAGGCTTGAGAACCTCCCGCAGTCACTAATGTCCATCGGCGTCATCATAACCTTCACATTTTTTTCTGATTTGAGTGATCCATCTGTATCATGCTAGCGTAATGTGTTTAACGTGTGAATCCTTACTAAAAATGCAGTTCTATAATGAGCCGTTGGCATGAATTGTACTCGTGATGGAGCGGTAGTGGAGCGCTCTCGGAGCGAGTGAAAACCACGACGCTCCGACTTTTAAAAAATCCGCTCCGCGCTCCATTCAAAATCACATCTCTCCACTCCTCGCTCCGCTCCCACTCCACTCCGCTCACATACTCTGGTCAGGACATCATGTGCAGGGATGGGAAACGAAAGAATTGAACATATCCGGTTTCTCTTTATGATTCTGTTTTCATATAAGAATTATTTACTACTTTTAGGCCGTGTGTCCACCAAAGCGTTTTTAGCCGGCTGAAAACGCTAGGCGCTCTGCTGAAAACGCCCAGCTGTGGGCGCTTGAGAGCGGTTTGGCAGCGCTGCATTTTTTTCAGTTGAGACGATTCGTTGCTATGATACAGAATATCCGCAGCACAGTTTACTTGTAACTGATTTCGTAGGTAATTTGTTTCATACTAAAAATGAATTTTTCATCCATTTTGTTCGGTTAGCTCTGCTGGTTGATGTCTTTGTACAGAAAGAATATTGTGACAGTTGGTCGGTGTGACATTTGTCCCGCCCCTCCTCCACTGTGATTGGACGGCTGTGTAAAAAGTGACAGTGATGAGCGCGGCGTTTTACCCAAAGTTGAACATTTTTCAACTCTCGGCGACCAGTAAAAAACGCCGGGCGCTCAGCGCTTGAGCGTTAAATACACTCTCAGCGCCTCGTTACGCTCATGGCGTTTAAAAACCGTGGCGCTCCCATTGAAAACAATTGGAATTTTACGCCAGCTGCGTGAAAAAACGCTTTGGTGGACACACGGCCTTATGGAATAAGTAATTGGAAAAAATGCTATTCCAATGCCAAATAGGGCTGGGTAATAAACCGATTTATAGTTCAGAGTTATTTTTGATATTAACCTAAATCAGGTCCATGTCACTAAAAATCTGCTTGTAAGTCTCTGTGAATGGGCAGTGCTAAATGACCATATCACCAGCTTTTCATTTGATAAAAGCGTATAATACATTATATCAATCAAGCTTATTATATATTATATCATAGAATAGCATACAGCCAAGATGTTTTTTCATCCATTTTAATTTATGCGATATACAAGTTTTATTGTGCCACACCATATTTGATATGCAATTTAACTAGCAATTTGTTGTAAATTAATTGTTATATTTTACATTTGTAAAAGATTGATTAAATTATAATTATTATAAATATTAATTTAGAAAACTTTGATAAATTTGAATTTTTATCAATAATTATAAAAAAAAATCACTTTTTGTTTTAGAAGTGGCATAATTCCAATTCAACAATTGGCCTTAATTGTATGTTAAAGGGGACGTATAATGCAAAATTTTAAAATGGACATTTACAACAAACTTCAGATGCATTCAGGGGACACCTGAGACAGAATTTTGAACCAGTTGTTTTTTTTGTTCACAACTGTACCCCTGTGACTGTCTTTCATAATATCCAGTTAAATATTGTTTTAGGCAGTGGTTCTTCAATATGCTGCTATCTTGCCGTGCAGTATTGTTTTTATAGTGGGTGGACTGCAGCCATCCATTTTTAAGAATGATTTTAATGCTATGATTGTATATGAATATGGGAATTTAAGAAAATCTAATAACATTCAGTTACTTTTGTCTTGTTTGCAAAGCCAAGTCTGTGATGATGAACGCTGCGGTACGGATGTCTGTACCCATCGTCTCGGCACAGACCGTCAAACAGGTACACAGTGAAATGCCTAGTTCCCTGCCACAGCAGTTGTGCACACAATGACACCATTCTTATGGATGGTCGTGCAGCTTTTGGTCTGGTTGCTATATGGTGTTCATAATCTGGAACATTTATAACATTATATGAACATTTTATATATAATATATATATTGTTTGTGCACAGGTTGTACCCAAACCCTTGACGTCAGCAGCTCAGGTGGTGACCACCAGTCAGACCCCCCAGCGTCTCATCATGCCAGCCACACATCTGCCACAGATCCAGCCCAACCTCACCAACCTGCCGCCGGGCACTGTGCTCGCCCCCGCCCACGGCTCTGGAAACATGGGCTACGCTGTGTTGCCGGCCCCATACGTTACGCAGGTCCGTATGTCACTGCTGGAGCAGGACGGATGAGTTTGACTTCTTGTTTTTGTTGGACTCTCTCACCTTGCGTGTTCCCATAGATCCCCCAGCCTGCGTTTGTGACTTTGACCAGCAGCTCCACCTTCTCAACAGCCACACCCATTCAGACTCAAGCCAGGCTTTCACTCAACGGGTGAGCCGAGCGCCACATGCTCCGCCGTTACATGTATATCAGTTGCATCAAACAAAAGATTTCATTAACCCCCAGGTTACATTCTGCATGTGCTTTATTACAGTTTATCAACGTCAGAAGCAACCTCAAGGCCGAGAAAACCCTGCAACTGCACACGGTCACAGTGTCTGAAATTGTATGTTCCCCAGCATTTGTTTACTTTCTCTGTAAATGGCCCATATAAGGTGTAATCTGTGTGAGCTGCTACGTTTGGCAAGCGCTTTCATAGTTTCCAAATACAATTGTGTGTTTTTTACAACTTCCTTCCTTTTAACAACCTGTAATTTAGTTCTCATACTGTCAAATTCACAAGCAAGGACTGTTAATTCTGACAGACAGGAAGGGGATTATCAGAGGTGCCAATATAATTTTACATTTTATTGCTACCTGTCAAGCAGTTTCAATATTGACATGAATATTTTTTTCAAGCTTTCCCTGTAGCATTTCATGTACTACCATCCAAAAGATTGGGGTCAGTAAGATTTTTTATTTTTTTTATAAATTTAAGTAAATTAATACTTAAGCAATGATACATTCAATTGATCTGAAGTGGCAGTAAAGACATTTATAATACAAAATATTTCTATTTTAAATAAGTTATTTTTAATTGATGAATCTTGAAAAAACGCATCATGGTTTCCACAAATATGAAGCTGCACAACATTGATGATAATCAGAATTTTCTTGACCATTAAATCATCATATTAGAATGATTTCTGAAGGATCATGTGACACTGAAGACTGGAGTAATGATGCTGATAATTCAGCTTCTATCACTGGAATAAATTACATTTTACAATGTATACACATAGAAAACATCAATTTTAAATTAATCATATTTCACAATTAGAGATGCACCGATATATCGGCCGATTAAACAAACCGATAGGATATTATGTAACTGCGTGAAGGCACTGAGTTGTACAATATCTTTCTATTTATTAAAGAAATATGTAATGTTCTATAATAAAGTCAAATATGTTAATGGTAAGAAATATTTGATGGCAAAAATAACCTCAGAAGGTTGATGTCTTTGTATTAATTCGTTTTTCTCTTATAATGTTGGCCTGTTTAATGGATCCAATCCATGTTGAAAGAAAAGCATTTGATGAGCAATAAACTAGCTACTAGGATACCTTAATACATGTTTTTTTAAAACATTGCTGACTTAAAACATGATCAAAACAGTAATCTGTCATGACAATTAAAACAGTCATTTTAATTACAAAGTTCAAATAAGTGAGCAAGTATCAAATATCAGTATCAGAATAGTTGTTGGTATTGGCCAAAGTAATTCCTGTAGGTGCATCCCTATTCAAAATATTTCTGTTTGTTCTGTATTTTTGATCAAATCAATGCATGCTTGGTGAAAAGAGACTTTACCGTTCCCAAACTTTTGAACTGTAGCATAACTCTTGGGCAGCTGAAGTTTTTATTTTTTTTTATTTTTTATGAATTGTATTTTGCATTTACTCTATAAGAGTTCAATGTCTCTCGTCTCACAGGTATTGTGATTGCTTTGCCAATGGGGAGTTCTGTAATAACTGTAACTGTGTGAACTGCTTCAACAACCTTGATCATGAGAGTGAAAGACTAAAGGCCATCAAGGTAATGAATTACTGCATTCCTAAAGGTCTACATTGGCTTTTTTTCACTTGTCATTATTTCCCATCTGCCTACAAACACTTCAAATTTGCCTTTATTTTTTTGTTTTTGTTTAGACTCATAGTTTAGAATATCAGAGACCTACCAGACTTGCTATTTGCCAGTTAACCTCCCAAAACACCATAGCAATAACACAGTTTGACTGTAATGCTTTGAAGTGCATAGGTATCAAATGAAGTAAGAAGTGATGTGTTTTTTCCCAGGCGTGTTTAGACAGAAACCCTGTGGCTTTCAAACCCAAGATTGGTAAAGGCAAACAAGGGGAGTCGGACAGGAGACACAGCAAAGGCTGCAATTGTAAGAAATCTGGCTGTCTAAAAAACTACTGCGAGTGTTATGAGGTGAGAGTTTTCACAGGTCAAAGGGTAGTGGTGCCCAAGCTCTTGTGGCATATAGAAGATATGGTTTGTTTTCAGTTGTGATGATATTATTCTGATGTCTGTTCGCATTAGGCAAAGATCATGTGTTCGTCCATCTGCAAATGTATGGGCTGCAAGAACTTTGAGGAGAGTCCTGAGAGGAAGACGCTGATGCACCTGGCCGACGCTGCAGAGGTGCGGGTCCAGCAGCAAACTGCAGCCAAAACCAAACTGTCCTCACAGATCTCAGATCTGCTCACCAGAACCACACCAGCCCTCACCAGTGGAGGCGGGAAGTAAGTATTTCCTTTAAAGGCACAATATGTATGATTTTTGGATTAAAATATCTAAAAACCACTTAAACAATGTTATATTTTGTTGACTTGTGTTCTTACATATCTCATATTTTTCCAACAATGATTAAATCCAGAGAAATCAGTAATTTTAACCCTTCGTAACGGCCAGTGTCATTGCGTAAATAATGTCATATCTGCTTTGCCCTCGATTTACAGCTTTACTTCAGTAGAAACTATAAAAAAAACACCAAAGACGCTTTAATATATTATGTATTTTATTAGACAGGTGAGCAACTGTTTGGAAACCTTTATCAAGTTAGTCTTATTGTTTGAATCTCGTTTTCTTGATTTACAGCGAGAAACTTGTTTGTGCCTCGGGAGTCCACACCATTCTGTCAAGTGTAAACTCATAAAATCAGAGAGCTTTATGTGTAGAAACCATGATACAGCATTTTCTCCACCGCACAATGTTTTAAAATGAATTGCATGGCATTTAGCAATACCAAGTCATCCAGCTTTTATTTATGTCAGTGGTGGGCCGTCAGGGCCAGCAAGGCCTTCTCTGCTGGCCTAAACACTATCAGAAACTATCAGACTTGCACTTTAATATATTTTTTTCCATGAATGAGTATTAAATTATTCCCAATAGTCCATTCCCTTAATCTCACAGCTTTTCTTTTTCTTGGTTGCGCTGCTTCCAGTATTGTATATTTATTTTATCCAATTATATTTCAGCCATCATGTGTTGCCAGGGTAAAATAAATCTGCCTTGAGGCCTTCAGAATCGACAGTGCGGGCGCCTAGCTTAAAATGATGGGAAATGAAACCGTTGCTTTAACCAATCAGATAATCAGTCAGATTTAATCAGCCAATCAGATTTTGATTTGACTGCACCGGGGCCATCTAGCAGGCGTACAAAAACGTCAGCATTTTCACGTCCTTTGATTGGGTGGTCAGAGCGCGTACTATTACTGGTAGTCAGAGGCTGAGCTAGCTAACCGCATCTGTAGTGAACTGCTGAAACTAAAATACATTCCTGTAGATTTATTAGTTTTTCAACCCACAAATTAATGTTTCTTTCCCTCCTCGACCCCCAGCAGGTTCAAACCTACCGGAAAAAATCCCTTATTCAGCCTTATCCAGCTTAACACAGAGTCACGGAACACTATTCGATCTGTCCGGTTAAAAACAGAAGACAAGACAAGTGAGGCTCTGTTTCTGAACTTATAATCGGAACGTAGGGATGCTCCGATTGATCGGACGCCGATCATGATCGGCCGATATTGGCTAAAAATAGATTGATCGGCGAACCCCAAAAGCGCCGATCAAGTGACATAAATTACTTGCGCGACTTTTTCCCACCTGCATGCGCGGCGCACGGGCACACAACAGCAGAGCGGAGCTTGGCAGTGGCAACATGAGTTCTCCTTCACCGGAACGAATAGGGAGTCTCCCAACGGATTGAAGCGTGCTACGAGTGAAGACCGTGCACCGCGCGAGCCACAAGAGAACACAGTATCCGCGCCACTGATCGCTGCGGCAACGAGCACTTTGATCATTCATTCACTTGATTAAAAAAAAAAAAACATTTCAGCGCTAGATCGCCTCTTATTTAACAAATGAACAAAATGAATGCTCTGCTAGTTAACTGGAGATGTTTTATTTATTTGTATTGGTACATTCGTGCCGCGAGATGTTTCAAAAGTGGTGGTGGTATTTTTTTATTTTTTTTGATCTGATGTAGTTGGTTCCTCAACTACATCAGATTCAGATTATTTTATTTAATGCCATGTTAGCATTCAAGGCTATTTTCATGGCAAAAATTATATTATAAAAATACAAATATCAAATACAATAAAACAAATATAAACAACAAGTCATATTATACAATATATATTTTTAAATTAACCCATGATAAAAAAAATCCAAAACCTTTTCAGGCATAATCTCATTAAATATGTCCTTTAATGAAGTATCTTCATAAAAGAGCATTCTGCTCAACTACATCAGACGTTCATAATAATAACAGAAAAAAACTTGCCATAGTTTAGTCCATTTGTCAGTAGCCAGTTTTGGTGTAACAAGTTGTACATTTTGTTGCCAATTAGTAAATGTAGTGGGTGTATTAAGAGGCTACAATTTCCAAGTATGTCTAAGAGTAACTTTGATCCCCTCCCATTAAGCTGATCTGTTGTGTGTTGGTCTGCCTGACCCCTCTTTGTTTGGAATAATTTTATGTTACTCATTTTCTAAATACAATTAAATAAACACTTGGTGGTTCTTCAAGATCTTGACTGTAGCCTATTTTCTGTAGCCCCCCTCCTCCTCCCCCTCTTTCATTTCTACAAATGGTGCAAAGTCTGCTAGATTATAGATAGATAGATTCCCATTCCCCTGCCATTCTGTGATCGGCAATCGGCAGATCATGATTTTGGTGATCGTAATCGGTGATCGGCCCCAAAAATGCTGATCGGAGCATCTCTATCGGAACGTAAGAACGTTTTTATTGCAAAATAAAAACAGTAATTTCACAACAATAATAGAGAGTCTGTGCACTGCCACGCTATTAAAAGTTATTAATTCACTGAAGGCCTAGGTGTGAAATGCACGGCCCGCCACTGGTTTATATGATATTCTAATATCGATCTAGCTTACTGAAATGTACAACAAGTGTCTAATAGCAGTCACAGAGCGAACGCACTCAAACAAACTTAATTTTTTTTATGGTTGTTTTGACCAGTGCCGCATTACCCAACAATTTTAATTTGTCAGATAAAGTGACCTGTATGAGTAATAATAACAGCACTCTGTTTCATTGGAATGAAATAAAATAATGTGAATTTAACTGATCAAACATAACTAACAAAGTTCAGGTAAGAAGGCGGACGTTAAACGTAACTTTAATCGTAAAATAAACACAAACAACGAAACGAAAGGAGCGGCAGCAGTCGACTGTGGCATTTAAGCAAAATAAAAGCTCCGGAGCTCATGTGACTTGAGACCGGTTTGTCGCGCTGGTATCTGTCTCATTAGCATTCGCTCCACCAGCCTCGTTCCGCTCCCACAGCTCTCAGCCCTGTTTCATACCACAGTAACATTAATAAAACTTTAATACATTAGCTCATCCATGAACATGATTTCAACCTTGAGTCTCGTCAGATTGCTTTCCATCAGCTGTGGAGGTGAAGACGACAATTAGCGACATCAAGCTACGCCTTTGTTATTGTTTTGAATAAGCGATCTCTAGTGGTTAAACTTGCATACTGTGCCATTAATTTGTCAGCTCTTTATTACCACAATACCTTTTGGGTTGTCATTCAATCTGTCCAGCCATCCATAAATCCAACAGCCACCTAGCAATGGTCACTGAACCACTAGAACACCTTAGCAACTCCCTAGCAACAATCCAGAACACTTCAAAAACCATCTAATAACTCCCTAGCAGTGCCTTAGCAACAACCATCCAGAGCTTCTTAAAGGGATAGTTCACCCAAAAATGAAATTTCTGTCATTAATTACTCCCCCCCTCATGTCGTTCCAAACCCGTAAGACTTCTGTCATTTTCGGAACACAAATTAAGATCTTTTTGATGAAATCTGAGAGCTTTCTGTCCGTCCATTGACAGCTACGCAACTACCACTTTGATGCTTCAAAAAGTTCATATAGAGATCATAAAACTAATCCATATGAATTGAGCAGTTTAGTTCAAATTTTCTGAAGATACTTGATTTCTTTATATAATGGTTCAAACAGGTTGAATTTAGGCTTTTATTCACATATAAACATTGATCAACACATTAGTTGTGGTAAACAGAACGTCAAGCATGTTTGAACCAATAAGATAATTCTCGTGTTACGCAGCGCGTTTGAGCTTCTGCAAGAACCAATGAGGTTTGTTCTCGTGCATCAACCAGGTTCAGCTGAACTTCCGTTTATGTTCGCTGATCAATGTTTATGTGTGAATAAAAGCCTGAATTCAATCTGTTCATCATAAAAAGCAATCAAGTCTCTTCAGAAATTTGGACTAAACCGCTCAATTCATATATTTTTACGATTTCTTTATGAACTTTTGAAGTGTCATAGCTCTGATTTCATAAAAAATATCTTAATTTGTGTTCAGAAGATGTCTTGCGGGTGAGTAATTAATGACAGAATTTTCCGTTTTGGGTAAACTAACCCTTTAACAATCACTCAGCTAACATCTAGAAAGATGTATCTCTCACTCAGCTGGTTTATTAGAAACCCTCACGCAGCAGCATTGTTATAAATGTGTATTTACTTTTTTTTTTTTTAAACAAAAATTTCCATGGTAATGTTCTAGCAGCTGTCTAGAAACGTCATGGAACACTTAAACAAAACACCCTTTGTGTGCTTTTTTAGTGTTAGAAAATGGTCTTCCTGTAATGACTCAAATGTTAATGAATTCCTCTCTAGGTTGCCGTACACATTCGTAACAAAGGAAGTGGCGGAGGCGACGTGTGACTGTTTGCTGGAGCAGGCGGAGCAGGCAGAGCTGGCCAACCAGCCTCAGGCCGTGGCAGAGCGCCTCATCCTGGAGGAGTTTGGGCGCTGCCTCAGGAGAATCATCAGTTTTGCCGGCAAAGCCAAGACGGACTGCCCCATCAACTGCTAGACCCGGGCCTGGCAAAGCCATGACTGAGAGCCCTTCATCCCGCCCGCTTGGGTCCCACGGCCCAGTGCGCTGCCCAACCCAGAGTGGCGGTCCACTGAAAGCACTTCTGCCCGCCCCTTATATGGACTCACGGGGCCTTCTAATAATGAGAGACCAAGCAGAACTTCCCATTGGCCTTCTGACACATCAGATGTAATGCGTTACCGTCGACGGAGGACACACTATATTCAGTAGGAGGACTACAGTACTTGATTGTAGACTTGCACTGTTTGCTTTCCTGGAAGGGGATTTATTTTAGAACAATCGATACAATTTTAAGGTAGTTTTGTTTTTGTTTGGCAACGTTTTCCACTTTTAAATGTGTAATCATGCTATTTGTTTGTCTTTTAAAACTGGATTTTCATATTACCATTCACTGTCGTCAGAACGCCCTTTTTTTTCCTTACTGCTAATAACCTCCGGATCCGGAAGGAACTTCCCTGCACGTCATTAGCCGTGTGATCATGACTTGTATACAGTAAGTAGCCTGTACTGTAGCTTCATTATATTTATTTGCTTGCAGCAGATTTTGTTCCTTGAGCAGAATCGGGTTCCACTTCCCCGTTCCATCTGTGTTCCAAGAATGCACACGTTCAGCCGGGAGGCCGTACTTCATCCCGAACAAGCCTGAAGCAGAGCATGAAGCGGTACAGAGATCCTGTACTCCCAAAAGTGCTTACAGCCAATATATATCGGATAAGATTAGATTGAAATCTTTACTAATGTAAAAAACGATCAGCTAAATAATATTCAGTCTTAAAGCTTGTTTGAACATGCTTCTTCATCTCAGTTTACAGGTAAATTAAGAACCTCCTGAATGATTGAGGGAATTGTTTTCTCTAGGTTTGTTTTTATGTTTGTTTGTTTTGGCAATTGATAGTTGATGAGCTCTGTCAGGGTTTAATTAAACCAAACCTTTGCATACATACTGAAATGCTTTATGAAGAACATGTCCAGTCTATTTTATTGCATCCAAAAATAAAATGAATTTTCTTAATGAAAATGAAGCATAATTTAGGTCCTCTTAAGTTTTGTTTGTTTTTGCATTTTCACATTATATTCATTATTTTAAAGCCCCCCCATTATCATTATGCATAAAATGAATTTAAAATTATTTATTTTTTAGTAATGTAAGATTGTTTTACAGTAATGTTAATTAAAAGGAGTTTTTTGTTTGCAAACAATTTTTATAAACGATATAAGAATTGTGTATGATAAAAGGAAATTCTTATTCTCATTACTGTAGTTATAACAATTGCTTGGGTTAAAATAATTGTCTTAGTTTACAGATTTCTTTTTAGTAGCATGAAATTATTTTACAGTAATATCTAAAATAACCATTACAAATAATGTTCCTTATTACTGTACTTGTAATTACTTTGATTTAATTATTGTATGATGTTTATTTTAGTAGCATAAAATCAAATTACAGTAATGAGAATCAAAAATGAGGGTTTTTTTATAAAAAAAATTCATAGTATATAAAGATAATCATGCATGATTATATTGATCTTATCTCTGATTACTGTAAGATCATTTTATTAAAATTGTTACAATTTGATTCAATTTTTTTAGCGCAAAATTATTTTACATATAAATAATATTTATGACCCTGAAAATGGGAATATGTATATAATCCCTTTTTTTCTTTTTTTTTTAAGTACCTTTTTTTTAATCTTTTGATTTTAAGGTGAAATATGTGAACATGTTCTCTTTGTGTTTCATTCTTTGTGGCATAATGTGATCTATGTTAATTGCCATTTCTTCTCAAAGGCAAATAACAGAAACTCAAAGTTTATAAGCAAAAAAAAACCCTGACCTGAAGGTGTTCTGTAGGTTTGGTTTAAGCCATGATTTGTTTGGCACAGGTGTTTAGACTTTTTATGCGTTATTCTTCATTCTGCATATAGTGCCTTCTCTCAAAACTGCTCTGACGATTCTTCTGTCGTTCGTTGAAGTCTTGCTTTCTTAAACACATCACCCTAGATGAATACTGAAAAATCTGCTGTGTGTAATCTGCCATAAATAGTTTTTAATCTGCTTTTACTCATTTTTACATGTAATACCAGACAGCTAGAACTATAAAAAAACATAGTAATCATATCTTGGCCAGACTCAAATATGCTTGTTGAACGCAACTCTTATTTTATCACTGAACGGACCATCACACTGTCATGAAGTGTTCTAGCTGAAGGTTTCTGCATTTCACAGCACATGTATTTATATTTCACTGCTAAACAGCTGGTTCAGTGCGTTTGTGCAAGCGGTTTAATAAAAGTGTTGAACAGGGCAAACCGCTTATACACCTTATGCCTTAATAACCACCTCTCAGGGCTTTTTATGTGAATATCTGTGCGTTTATTTAGATGCATGACTTCAAGCGACTTAATAAACTCTGCTAAACTACTCCTAAATCACATTATTGCATTAAAATCCTGCAACAGCTGTATTGGATATAGCTGCTTTGATTTTACAAATAATGCATATGCCCACAATATATTTTTTTAACTGTTCTGTTGGCATTGCAAAGTCTTAAAGGGTTCCTCGCCTGTGCCATCCAAAACGTTCATCTTTCCAGTTTCAGTTGTTTATAGGACATCCTTGTTTGGATTTTATGGTGATTATATCGTATTCTAGACCCTTTCCTCCACTATATTTCTGACAGATGCAAATGATTTTCAGGTTGTACTTTTGTCAAAAAAGATGAACAATGGGTTCACTGTTTCTTTGTATGTAGCCAGTTAATGTTATCTTGTATATAACTGTAAATTTACATTAGTGCTCCTTTTTACCTTTCTGAAAATTGCTGTTTTTTTTTCTTTTTTTCATAAAGTAAACTCTTCACTAATGTGTAAATGTTTTCCTGTTTGACTTCCATATGGTGAGATGCATAAAGGCAGGTGTTGTTGTGTGAGTTTTGCTACAGTTCTAATATTTTCTGTTTGTCCTTTCTTCTGTTTAACATCCGTCTATCCACGTGATTATAACACCATGTATCAGTCAGGATTAAAGTTTATTTTCAGTGCATTGTTATACTCAATAAAATACTGATTAACACTTATAAGACAAAATAAGTTAAAATCAATTTATTTCAATAAAATATGTTTCAAAATAATCCATAATTTATAAATATTTGCATCAGAAAATGTTACACATTTATTATTTAACAATATTATTATTATTTGCATTTGCTGTGAAGTTTTCTGAACCCTTTGGTTATTTTTTCTTACATTTACAATTTATACCAACTCTTAAAACGAAGCATTTAAAGTCGTCATGAAGCAGAAGTTCTTTCCGGTTTGTGTCACATCCGGGTGAAACGGCTTCTTCAACAAGAATACATTTAGGGCAGGATTTTAATTTTGTTGGTTGGATGGTTGTGGTTTGCAATTGGTGGATCTCATGTGAGTGACAGGTTGCCCCGCCCTCCCATCAGTGAACACATCATCAGAGAAGAGACGCTGCAAGAGGGAGGGGAAGTTATTTTGATTAAAAATTACGAGAACACATTCATTAAAAAAATAATATAATGATGTGCATGATAAATAATTTATAATAAATACTGCAGTAGGCCTATAGAAATAAGTCTATTTTGATTTCATGGTGACTTTAAACCTTTCATGCATGAATTATGATAACCTCAGTCAGGATTTTTTTCCTATGTGTTTTTATTGCTCTTAGGGCATGGAAAACAAGATTTAAAATGTAATTTTTGTTACACACATCTTTCAAAGAGATTTTCAGATGTCCACTTGAGTGGATAGCATTTATGGTTTAAACTGAATAAACATAATAAAGTAATAATACAGCAATATTGTGTATTTAACAAACCAATCAATAAAATTGTGTAGAATCATGTGAAAAATATAAAATATAAACAAAAAGTATACATGTGAAATATTGCAAAGGCCATTGAACTTCATACAAGTTGAACTTCGCGTATCTTTGATATCAGAACATGAGGATGTGATTCCATCAGAAATATCAACAGCCTGTCAAGGTACAATTGTTGAAACCACTCAGATGCTCCCTCCAGTGTACCAGAGTATATCAATTTACCCGTATTAGCTGATAATTCTGATTATGTTCAAGATGGACATTTCTAATAGCTCTCCTCTGAGAAAACCTAGCATTTAGGTGTTTTCAATCTCATCTGAAATGAGCAGTGTTGGAGGTAACGCGTAACATGCATAATGCAATCAGATTACTTTTTTGATGTTACAAGTAATGCGTTACAAGTAATATGTAATCAGATTTTTTTAATGTTACGAGTAATGTATTATAAGTAACATGCATTACATAATCAGATTACTTTTTGATCTAACAAGTAAAGTAATTCATTACAAGTAATGTGCATAATCAGATTACTTTTTGATGTAACGAGTAAAGTAACACATTACAAGTAACATGCGTTACGTAAACAGATTTCTTTTTGATCTAACAAGTAATGCATTACAAGTAACGTGCATTACATAATCGAAACACAATGTATAGGATGATGCACGGTACAATGTAGAGGTTTGAGGTGCAACTATGCCATCAAAACCCATGCAAATGCAAGAAATAGCTTTTTTAATAGCTTTCCTTTGTAGTGACCTGAAAGAATTAAGAAAAATTCCCGTATTGTGTTCCCATAAAGTTTATGTAATTGGAACTAGCATTTGCTCTCTCTGAAATTTATATTATAGACGTAGTTCGCATTTATATTTACTTATTTACAAACGATTTACAATGTAATCGACTAAATAAAGCCCCATGGTTCAAACGTGCAGTTTCTCCGATACTCCAGATGGCGCTGTTTACACTGAAACAGTTGCCACGCGATAAGCTCTTACCGAAGAAGACAAGAGCAGCTTTATTTATCAGATACCATGCATCCGTTTTAGGTTCTATTTATTGATTTGACTCAGTATTTTAGTAGTTGTTTCTGCTGTTTAATATTTAGATATAGAGCACATGTGGAAATGGCCGCCAACCCCCCCGGACAAGGTAACTTAATTGTTGTTGTATATCAGTTGTCATAAACAGCTGTAACGTTACTGTCATTTCTGATATTAAGCAAGCTGGATGCGATAACGCTATATATTGTACTGTTTACATCATTTTTAAAGTAACTCACTAAATTCAACAAAGGTAAGTTATACAGTGCGACGAGGCCTATCAAACTTTTATAAATAATTAGTCGTTGTGTCACAATAGCACAGTTATAATATTGCCTTCAAATAGGCCTAACGTTACATAATTTAAAATGTGTTTGCTTGCTTTAAATTAGCTATTATATATTTGTAAATTTGTTCTTGATAGGATTTCAAAACAAAAACAGAGTTGCTATTCTAGCTGAGCTGGATAAGGAGAAGAAACGCCTGATCCAGAGTCAGTCTATGAATAATCCAGGAGCCAGGTAATATTTCAAAAACATATATCACTGTAAAAAATACTTTATTTGTATTTTGTATTTTCTTCTAAAGAATCCTGCTTTTAAGTCAGTATCTGTCTTGTAAGATTGTCAATAATCTTTTTTTTTTCTTTCTTTCTTTCATAATTTATGCAATATAATGTGTTTTCCCAGCATTCCACTCTCTAGACCAGCAGTAAATAAAGAGTTCAGGGATCAGGCCGAACAGCAGCACATTGCAGCACAGCAGAAAGCAGCTTTACAGGTACCGTAAGCTTCATGTTTAGAGTTTCAGTATTTATTTATTATTGTTAATGTCTTCTCAGATGAGTATTTTTCTCTGGTTTGGTTTCAGCACGCACATGCACACTCATCAGGCTTCTTCATCACTCAGGATTCCTCCTTCGGTAACCTTATACTGCCTGTGTTACCAAGACTCGACCCGGAGTCTTGATCAGTTTTGATCAAATATGCTACTCTGACATGGACTTGCTAGATGACTTTAATTTTTCATGAATTCCTTTTTTTTTTGTGTGTGTGTGGTGGTGATGGTCTATTTTTTCATGATTTTACATAAAATGAAGAAAAGTTAACCATTATTGTGTTGTCATTTTTAATAATGTGATATATATAAGATGATAGGATGCAGGGGCGGATCTAGAAAAACATTTATGGGGTGGTGAGAGGGAGGCAGTCATTTTTGAGGGGTGGTAACATATGACAGACGTATATACTGAATTTAATCATAGTTGAAAAGTGAAAGTGACACGTGACGGCCAAGTATGGTAACCCATACTTGGAATTTGACCTCTGCATTTAACCCATCCAAGTAAGTGCACACACATTAGGAGCAGAGTAGTGAGTAGTGAACACACACACACACACACACACACACACACTGCAAACGTGGATACACACACCCGGAGCAGAGGGCAGCCTTGAGTGGCGCCCGGGGAGCGATTGGGGGTGCCTTGCTCAAGGACACCTCAGTCATATTCCTGCCGGTACTGGAATCGAACCAGCAACCTTTGGGTCACCAGTCCAACTCTGTTACCATTAGGCCATGACTGCCCCCAGTTATCACAAATAGTTATCACTATTTGATGAGAAATGGTATGTACACACTACAAAAGGGCACAGGCTGCCAATTACAAACTCATACAGACAAACTTAATCTCATGGAATCATGTCTTGCATTTGAGGTTTCATGTGAAACAGTTCATATTATGAATAAGCAGGGGTTAAATTGGGAATTATTATGTGGGGGTGCCACATAATAGTTTTTTTGAAAAATAAACCATTAAATGGCACTTTCTGGAGAGTTTTGTGCAAAGAAATGGAGAAATTTAGTATTACATGATATGTGAAAAACTGCAAGGTTAAAAGCATATACTTTGCATTGTTGTAGTATCAACAGGTATTAGGACATTTAGCATTTACATTACTGTTAATCAGTCATCACTTGATTACACATTGTATTACCCTGTTATGATATAGTGGCCCATACAATGTGCCGAACATAATGTGCCACATGAAGAGACAGTGCAGCATATGACAGTAGCAACAGCTGAGAAGATTTGGGTCTGTGGTGACCAGGTCCACCTCACACACACTTCCTCTCCCATTATCTCTCTTTACAACTACAACACACACACACACAGCCTACTCTGCGTCATTTCACATCAAGGTATGCACAAGTCACAAAAATTAAGATCAATCTATCCTTGTGGAAAGGTTGCTTGGTAGCTAAAAGTAGGTCTATCAAGTCTTATATTTCTGTAATTCACACAGATCAAATACAAATATACTGACTGAATAGATTGCTAGTTTATTTTGAGTAGCCAACTAAGTTAGCAGTTCTCTTGTCAGTTTGCTAATAATCCGGTGTCTGAAGTAAAATGCTTAAAACATCTCCTGAGATAAATCACATGGTCAACCTAGTCTTGGTTATTTAATTTAATCTTACTTTCCTTACCTTGTCATTCAAGGCCAGGGCACTTTTTGTAACGTTACATTTCTGGAACTTTTGCGCGATTCCACATTCCGCTCAACGGATCTCCCAGGAACATTCATTACATATTGCTGCGTACATTTATCCGTGTCACCTAAATGCGCATGCGCGAGCGGTGCGCGATCGACAACGATATTAAGCCCCGGCCCAATTTAACCACTGGGAATAAGTGACCATACAATGTCATCTCACGTAATAGGAGATAGAAGTATGATATAAATAAGGGGCATTATCACAGGAAAGACATTAAGGCAAGACACAGGTGATGAGTGGCAGATGTGTGAGAGGGGAACCAAACAGTTTTCAAAACAAATCAGTCTCTTGCCGCTCTGACGTCATCTCGTGCTGCATTCACTGCAGTCGGACATTGGAGATTCGCGCTCGTAAATTGTCAAATTGGCCACAACTTTTAATTTGTTGCTGCCAACTGGGGTGGCAGCAGGGGTGGCAAGGCTTTCTTTTAGGGTGGCATTTGCCACCCTATGCCACCCCGGTAGATCCGCCCCTGATAGGATATCCTACCTGCCTCTCAACATATGTATTTCTATACCTCTGCACAGACATCACACGTCATCCGCGCGTTCAGCAAGGTAATGCAGAGTTGTAGACGCAGTCACCGAGCACCGCAAATGAATAGCAGCTGCCTTTTGCTGTTTCTCCTGAACCAAAACAACAAGCTTATGCTGCGTTCACGCCATTTCATAACTGTAATTATGCAACTGCAACCCGTGACGTTATATCCAGAGCTGTTCACATCCTCAGACACAGATTTATGCATTTCTATGTCAACACTATCAAATGAATCTGCAGTCAGTTGGTACAACTAAAGCTCTGTAAGATGTACATTCATTATTATGTTATGTTTTGAGGTATGAGGTCATTTAACGCTGTGTCTCATCTTGTGACGCTTTGAAAGCTAGCTTGCTACTGCTAGCCTTTCCGAAATTGCCTACCCTACCTTAAAGTCTTTTCTTCCCTATTGTCATGTACAGTATGTCAACAAATGTTGGACGGGGCTTGATTTTGTCCATGGGGAAATAATTGGATGGTTGTGGTTTGCTATTCAAACTCATGTGAGTGACAGGTTGCTCTGCCCTCACGCCAGTAAACGTGTCATCGGAGAAGAGACGATGTCACTGCAAGAGGAAGGGGAACTTATTTTGATTAAAGATTATGAGCCACATGAATAAAAAAAATAGGTGTACATGGATAAATCATTTATAATAAATATGGATATATTCCATAAAAAACAAGAATTGTCCATTTTAATTTCATGGTGACTTTAAAAACTAAAACTGAGACGTGAGATAATAACAGAAAAAAAGAAAAAATATGACTACTTATTTTACAGGTATGCTTTATTCGTGGTAGTATGTGTTTCTCAGCTGAATTCTTTCATGCCTCAAACACCTTAATTTGTAACCATTTCAGTTCATAACCTAAAATAATAATATATCAGGCACATATGTTGAACAGGCACATATCTGTAATATATCTAACACATACGGTATCTAACAATGTAACATCTGATAAGTGCTTTCTATTTAAGAGAACAGCTACACAAACACAGAACATTTCCAAGACAGGAATTAATGAACGATAGCAGGATTAGTTCCACTACATTCATGTCTACGACATGTACGGAATAACTGGACTGAAATTTTAAATTCATCGTCAAACTCGTAACTGTTGCCATACACAGTAAAAACATCAAAATTGGCATCCAAATGCCTTTGTAATGTAGTTGACTTAATACTGAATAATGAATATTTTACATTGCACATAGTAAGACAGCTGTGTTTACAATATAATCATGTCAAAAGGACAATTTTATACATAGTTTCATACACATTGACAGAAACAACAATTAAGACTTCGCTTCCCTAATAGAACAGAGCATTGAGACATAAAGCAAGATGGCCTACTCAGTCATACAATTTAATTTAAAGCTGCCGTGTGTTCATCAATGTTAAAATACTTCCTCCTATCTCAGATTAATGTGCCGTTTGTAGATTCAATTTCTGAGGAGTGTAATCACAGTGGTTCTGTGGCCCTTTCCTTGGTTGATTTGAGCCATACCTAGAGAGAGATATCCATTAGCATTACCAATTATCCAAATGCCAGTTACTCAGCTGGTGCAAGTATGGACATATGTAACTTGAATTCCATCATCTTTGCACATGGACACTCAGTTATGGATACAGATTTTTTGTCCCGATCCAATCATCTGAGCAACAAATGCCATGTGATTAATAACTCTAAAGCCTCTGGAAAATTACATTGTGACAAGCTGACAACACAGACTGGCTGATGGAGCTAGAAGTAACTATCCTGAGCAGTGAGGCTAAGGCAGCAGATGGGGGCAAATAAGAGTCCATTTGAGGCTTTGAAGAAACCTCCAAAAAAAAGTCACTTTACAAAGACACAGCTAATCTTAAAGGAAAAAAAAGTTAAAAATGGCACTTCATTCAGAAAAGATTGGCAACCCCTGGTGTAGACCGATCTGTCAGCAGGGGCTAACTGAACCCTCCCAATCATCTGATCATTGACTCCTTAGTTTGAGCAATATAACACATTATAACACACACTAGCTCAACAAATGGTGTGCATTTGGAGTGGGAACAACTCTTTGTCCAAAAAAATGGAGGACGGAAGTGTTTGAGAAAATAGTTTGGAAACAGCCGATCCGTTTGATGCTATAAGTGGCTCAAAAGTTACTCTTCAGCTTTAAGCAGAGTCAGTAGAGTCAAAAGAACCAGCAATGACAAAATTAGTGCTGCCAGGATGGGAACTCCCTGACTGGGCGGCTTGTTGCCTAAGGTCATTGCAGATCAAAACTAACTGATTGCTCTGGGCCTCGGACAAGGAGCTGCAACTCTGGTAAACACTGAAATTGGTCTTTCTCCCTGGAATGTTGCCTTTCTCACACATGGTCTTCACCATCTTTGCTAATTTGTTCTTTCCCAGAGCTTGGCAGTTGTACCAGTGCAGGGCGGCTAGGTTGACCACAGGCTTGATGGACAGATAAAAGGGGGCATCTTCAAAGAGCATTGCTTGAGGTCTGCGCTGAGCGAAGTCCTTGTAGTCCTGCACGGGGCAGGTTTGAGGAGCGTGTGGGGTAGCGTAGATGCGAAACTCCGTCGTGGACCTTCTGTTTCTGGCATTTGGGTCACTAAAATCCTGGTAGGTCCACTCCAGACACTCTAGTCCTGTTTCTGTGGTGAGCAAGCGCACATCACCCCATTTGAGAGTGGAGCTATGGAAGCCTGTGCAGTGACCAAAAGCCTTGGTGTTGTTGAGCCACACCAGGTTGAGTAGACCCTCCGGGTTGAAGCGACTCAGGAGCCCACGTTTCCTTAGGAGCAACTCGTCAGCAAGGGTCAGCTTCATTGACTTGTGGGGTTTGTTGCCTTTCCCTTTGAACTTGAGCTCCAACTGCTTTTGCTTGAGGGCATCTTGAGATCTCTGAAACTCCCGGTCTCTTGTAATGCTGTAGGCGTAGCGATGCTCCTTCAGATAGCGTTCCAGGCCACACTGATAGTTGGCTAGGCTGTTGGGCTCATACTCCGAGCCATCCCTTTGGCGAGCATCCACAAAGAAGGAGGCCAAGTAGATGTCCAACTCATGGCAGGGGATGAAGTATATCTCTCTGGTCTCGGTTGGATACTTAGAAACCAGGAAGTCCCGAAAGTTGCGAAGAGCTGTTTGGGTGCTGCGAATGGTCTTCTCGTTCTGTTCTCGGTATGCTCTCTCATCCATGTCAGCTGAAAGGGAAGAAGGTAGTGTTTTCATATGTCAAGAACTATATTGCTTTGAAAACAATTACCCAATGGACCTTGGATTTAAGAGGTGGGATATTTGACATGAATGGAAATGTATTTCTGTCGCTTTGTGAGGGATACACATACAGTTACTAGTGAGACCATTACTGGTTAGACCAATACTTGTCTAAGGTGTTGTCCAGAGATTTTTTCCAATGGATTCTTTTTTTGAAAGGCCAGGTTTTTGAAGACTTTTGAAGATTTTCACGGTACAATCCATTAAATGGACTGTACACTTCTATCTCTCCAGCTTGACTAGTGCAAATCCAAGCGCTTACACAGATACACACGGGAGCGTTTGAAAGCAGACGTCTTATCAGCGGATCCCTAATATATCCACTGATAGACGCCTGCTTTTAAGCGCTCCCTTGTGTATCTGTGTAAGCGCTCAGTGAAGACAACATGTTTTTGAAGTGCTGATCATTGTAGCCAATCACAGATATACTGTATATGTTGAGCTCGTGAACACAATGGCCAATCAGAGGTGTTTAAGAATCCGTTCAACAGCGCTCAAAATGCTAGAGGGAAACTCGGGTATCGTTACATTTTTAACATTTCACTGAGTACCAAAGTCGGTACTTTTGACAACACTAATTTGTACCATGTGAAATATGAGGTCTTTTGTTGATAGCAAACAGCAAATCTGCTCAGGTACTGTCCAATCTTTAGGAAAAGATTTCTAATCCCAGATTCTGTATTGATTGTATTGCTTTTTGAGTTATCACTTATCAACATAATGGCAAAATCATTTTCCCAACAAAAATACTCAAGCATCAAAAGGGGGTTTAAGTTGTGATTTTCCATTTATTATTCACAATAACAGTCATTGAACCTACTGGTTCATACAATGCAGGGTAAGATCATTAAGCACTTATTTTTCACAGTCTACACCTTGACAATCTTGTTACATGACACTAATCTGGTATTCAGAGAGTAAGATGTGTCGTGTCAGAAAGTACAAACATACACTGTAGTTTGTGATTGAAGTAAGCATGCAGTCATAAAATTATTATTATCATTATTTACCTAATGTTTAAGACTGAAGTTAATACTGGTCAGGCAATCTGATACTAATACAAGGCATACAAAACAATTATTTAATTTCATTTAAAAGCCAAATTGGCCAAGAACAACAACTGATTGAAAGTTTTAAACAAGTGTGCTGCCATAAATCGCTCACTTTGTGACGGATCATGGCAAAAGAGGAAGAACAAGGCCAAACTGTGATGGTGAAATCCAAGGTGTTCACTTAGAGTGGTCCTCATGTCCACTGTAAATCATATAAGGTAAATGTATTTTTTTTTATTTGCTGACAATTGGTAGAAGTTCCCCCTTTGCTTTCATACTTTTAATCTTGGCTTTGATGCTGTCATCCATGGCCTGTCGGCATCTGACTGCATAGTGGGCCAATGTTTCCTCCTTCTCATCCCATGGAGGCAGAGCGTGGAAGACTTCAGGGGCCGCCAAGCTGAGTTCAGCAATGGCTGCTGTCCTGGAAATGGTATTACGGTCTACACCGACTCTGTCAAAAGCCACTTTCATGGATACACTACGTCGAAACTCTTGCAGTGCAGCCATATATCGAGCAATTACACCCACAACGTTTTTCACTGAAAAATAGTAACATCATTCTTTAGTGAAACGAAATTTTAATTGAATGACAATCAAAATCAAGCATTGTTATCCACCATCTAGAACAGGGGTCTACTTTCCTGAAGGGTTTACCTCCAACCTCCATCAAACTCATCTGCCTATAACTTTCTAGGGCTGCGTTTATGTCCAATTTTTTATGCCCTTCCCTCACCATCTTCCCTTCGTCTCGTTCACTCGGATGTACATCACTGCTTACGCTGCCCACTACTGGCAGAACCCTTGCAATGTGTATAAATGAAGCCCTAAAACCTTGATCAATGGAATCCGCTATGAAGCTGATTTATTATTTTCAGGTTTTTTCCTTATGAATTTGTTTTACGCACCATTCTATAGGCCTATAGGTAGCTACAAGTATTATGCGGTTAAATGTTAAAATAACCAATTGCATTGTGGTCTATGGATCTGCCTGAAGTGTACATGTTGAGTAGACTCGCTCCCTCGTTCAAAATCGAGGGGTCGAGGTTCTGTCCAAATAAGCTTCCCTAGCCCACTTGACAAAGTCGAACGCACTTCAAAATGGTGGTGGGGATTCCTCTAAGCGGAAGTGCTTAAAGAAGTTTGCGAGTGTGACTAAAAGTGGTCTTAAACGCAGCCTAGTAATCCTTAAGACATTGGTTAGCTTGTTCAGGTGTGTTTGATTAGGGTTGGAGCAAAACTCTGCAGGAAAGTGGATCTTGAGGGCCAGATTCCAGAACCCCGGCTCTAGATGTTTATGTTAAAAGTTAAAATTTAGCTAAACTTTGGACCCAAATCCTTACTTCGGACACGCGTGTTCTCGCCATCTCTGCTTCTCTTTGATGAAATCTTGATGGGCCTCTGCCTGTCCAGTGGGTGCAGCTCCACTTCCTCAAAGGAGTCGAAGAGTGCTGGAGAGTCAAACGGAGCGCCCTCTTCAGGAATGGAGGTAATTATCTGATGCGAGCTGCCTGCCTCCATTTGACTTGACGAAAGTGTCCTTCTTTTATCTGCCAGTCAGAGAAAACAAGACCGTTCTTATCCAAATCACAACCTACATACTGTTCTCCATGCCTCCCTTCATATCATATAAAATTGTTATTCTCTAGATTGTAAGGAATAGTCACCTGGGCGTAGTTGTTCTTGCAGGAAATCACAGATGAGCTCAGCCTTCTTAGTGAGTTCCTGTTGCAGAAGCTCTTTGTCTTGTTTCAGGCTGCTGATGGTTTCACCCATCAACTCACCTTTGCTTCTCTCAGCCTGTAGTAGTGCTTTCAGTCTCTCTATTTCATACACAGCTGGAGATACTGTTTGAGATAGAAACAAAGCTTTACCTCAGGAGTTCCCACTACCACTGGAAAGATATATCTAAATATTGCTGTTTTTTGGTGCTAATCTGAGAAGTCATCTGAAATCTGATTTAAAAAAAGAAGAAGAAAAGAAATACTTAACATAGGCAATAATATAAATTATATGCATGGGAATTAAAAGTAGAAAACAGAAGAGAAATACGTGGCTGGTGGTGAACATTTAGGGCTGCCAGATGATTTGAAATTTTAATTGAATTAATTATGTGTTGATCAATTAGTCAAATGAATCTCTATTAATTACATTTATCCACAGCAATCAAGTTTATCTGTGGTAGACCTTGGAGCCATTTACAAAGGACATGTTTTTATTCCATCTGCAATGTCTGTCAGTCATATTTCATTTGGCATCTTGCTGTTAACATTATGATTGTTGTTTTTTAGCTTCTTGATTTTCTGCACTCTAGCATACAGTAAGTTATAGTATAGGCAACTCTTGCTATTTTTAACACCACAGTGCCATTTGGCATATCAAGTAAATTTATTTAGCGTATATTCTGAATTTTTTTTATTTTGATCACAATACAAAGATGGAGATGCTTAGGATGATTAATGGAAAAGGATCTTTTCATCTCTCTTAGCTTGACAGAGGTCCAAAATATCTTTTTAATATAGTAATTCAGAACACTTTTCTTTCCTTTCAGTGTTGGGAAAAGTTACTTTTAAAAGTAATGTTACTAACTTTACTACAATATAACTTTACTAAAAAAGTAACTACTTGCATTACTTAGTTACTTTTTATGGAAAGTAATCCAACTTGTTGTTACTTAATCATAGTTATCCTCAGATATTTTATTGTAAACATAAAAGTAATGCATTACTTTACTAGTTACTTGAAAAAGTAATCTGATTACATATCCTGCATTACTTGCAATGCGTTTTCCCCAACACGGTTTCCAGTAAAACTTTCTCTCATTGATTGCCGTGTCACATCTGGAAATGTGATCCATTTATGATTGCTTTTGTTGTTACTTGATGATAACTGCCCTTTTAGAGGGGGAGATTTCTTTGTCTTTGGTTGGTTTAAACTAAGATCATCTTTATAATACTTCTTTAAATGTCTTTACTTTTAGTAGGCTTATTTTTGCTACTTCTACCATGACCTCTTCAAATAATTATTATGTGATGACATTAAAAAGCATAATTTCTAATAGGAAAAAACTGAAAAGACTACACCACCTCAAATGAATGCCACTGATGCAGACAAGTAAAAGTGAAATTAAGAAATAAAATGCACTGAATTAATAAGCAGTCAATAAAAAAAATCCTACCTAAGATGACATGCAAAGAAAAAAAAGCTAAATTGCAGCAATTTATTCAAAGGCAAAAATGGATCACAGACATCATTTGGTCATTGATTTTATTGTAACGCATCATAAAATGACAAATAAGACCACTTAAGACACACCAGGATGATTGAGTATTTACACACTTGAAAATAAACATCAGTCATCACTCTTTGTAGAAGTGCTAAAATAAGGACAAGTTCAGCATCAAGTAGGTACAAAAACAAAACACTTTTAAAACTGGTCCGGTGAAGACTTCCTAACCATTACGAAAAGATTGGCCTTTCATAACCATACTAAATGCTAAAGTCAGTTTTTTCTTTTATATTAAACATTTGTGGACAATGTTATATACCGGTACCTACCAAGGATCATAAAAAAACATACAGTAATACTTGGTTGTGAAAAGTGATCAAACTTACTGAGCCTTTCAATGTTTTAAAGTCTGCTTTACTAATACCATCCGAACAATTTCATTATATATCAGAAGTTTGTGAGCCCTTGAGTGACCTTTTCACTATAGACTCATTTCAGCACCTCACAGACAGCAAGACATTTTTTGGAATATCTTTAACACAGGAATTGTTAATTGTATGTTTGTTTACACTGAATAAACAAATCTCACATTTCTGGCAGTAATTTTATATGCTAAGTGGCCTATCCACCTTATTTGTGGAGTAATAGTGGCCGCGGCCATTTGTGAATTGAATGTGTCGAGGGGCTTCCAGTTATTTTAAGCTGTACATAACAGCTCGTTATTCTACTTGATACTGCAAAACGGGTATTACTTACCATACAATTTTAAAGGGGTTATATGTAGAATTCCGAAACCCTTGTTATTAGCGACACTAATGACAGTTAAGTGAACTGCAGCCAGCAACTTACAGCTTTTGCTCGTCCTCTCTCTCCTGCACACGTGACGTACAAGAGACTGAACGTGATTCAATGCTGGTGAAGTTTTCCTCTCATTAACAAAATAAACACACAACAAAAATGACAGCAGTGGGAAAACAGCAGTTAAAGGGATACTCCACCAGTTTTTCTTATTAAACTATGTTATTCCCTTAACTAAGACGAGTTGATACATACCTCTCTCGTCTCAGTGCGTGCACTATATCGCTCTGTATTGCCGCAAAACTATGTTAGCTCTTAGCTTAGCCCATGCATTAAATATGGGCCAAGCAGAGAAGCGACCAAACACTTCCACGTTTTCCCTATGTAAACACAGTTACTAGAGTAGTGTAACTTGACCTGGGCTGGTGACACAAAATAAACCGTTGCGCTTTTCTAAGCGTTTAAAATTGATGACTATATTGTATGGCGGAATACCATAACAAGTGCTTTTGAGCACTTCGACTTGGCGCAATAATATCTTCACTCGTGAAAAGTCCTCTTACCGGCTCCCGCTTCTTCTCCCCCTCCCTCTGACATTTCCGTCAATACAACCAACGTGACTTTTACTACCTGTGCTATTAGCAAACTGCAGATCATTTGCAATGGCGGACTTTGTAGATGATTATGACTTCTTTGTAGCAGACCCAGAGCCATATCTGTTTGAACCCGAGTACACGGAGGAGGAATTAGCTCTTATGGACCGTGAGAGGCAAGAAAGATATGATCCAGAACAGACCGGAGCTGGCGAAAGACCGGTGCATGTCACGTTGGTTGTATTGACGGAAATGTCAGAGGGAGGGGGAGAGGAAGCGGGAGCCGGTAAGAGGACTTTTCACGAGTGAAGATATTATTGCGCCAAGTCGAAGTGCTCAAAAGCACTTGTTATGGTATTCCGCCATACAATATAGTCATCAATTTTAAACGCTTAGAAAAGCGCAACGGTTTATTTTGTGTCACCAGCCCAGGTCAAGTTACACTACTCGAGTAACTGTGTTTACATAGGAAAAACGTGGAAGTTTTTGGTCGCTTCTCTGCTTGGCCCAGATTTAATACATGGGCTAAGCTAAGTGCTAACATAGTTTTGCGGCAATACAGAGCGATATAGTGCACGCACTGAGACGAGAGAGGTATGTATCAACTCGTCTTAGTTAAGGGAATAACATAGTTTAATAAGAAAAACTGGTGGAGTATCCCTTTAAGAGAGCATCTGATCATAGCGATGTGGATATTTTTGCACCAGTTCTGCGAGTCACCAGCTATCAAATTATCAAAACATTGTAATTTTAAAGTATATTTGAGACTATAGACTATATAGATGTGGCTATGTGAGACTATAGTTTGAATTAATCCATTTTCTTTGCATGACACATTGACATTACAGTACAGAATAGCTCTTTCGCCATTATCCCGAACATAAGCATTTCAATTCATGTGTCATTGAACGGAAGAGATAGCCTGGGAAAACCCAGACGAACTTCCGGCAAATTTAGATTTGCTCTGCAAGTTAGTTGTGAAGAGCCCATTCAAGCTCATTTCCAATCTTTCCAAATCGAGGCACCAATCACAAACGTTGAGGCGGGCTTTACAAGATTACGATCAATCTGATTGGTTTTAGGTTTATCCAATTGCGCCAAGAGGCATTTGAGCGACGTCCGTTGGTGACGCCCCTTTGGAAGTGAGCTGTGAATGAACCTTCCCCAGACCCTAACTCAGTTACGACTGAGAAGGGTCTGGTTTTAACCAGGCTACGGAAGAGAGGCTCTCGGGAGCGTAAACGTCACATACTTTAGATTTTCCCAGAAAAAACGTCCCGAGTCCTTCACATAAAAACGAGTCCACAGGCTTTCATAGACGACCTATGAAGTCGGGGAAGGTCTAGTTTTTTGAATTTCTTTACAAGGTGTTCACACATTGGCAATAAAAAAGGGATATATTCTTTCATATAGCCTCTTTAATGTATTAACGTAATTATAAACGCAAACAATTTGAAAATTTGTGGCGCAAATAGTTTTATTGTTTACTGCACATCGCAAAATAAGGTGGATAGGATATCACCTAGGTAAAAATGAAAAATGTACGAATCATATGGAGTAATAAAAACTTTGTGGGATGGTTATAAATCTTTAAAATCAATTTCCTGTCAGTCATGCACAAGCATGTAATGAGGCTATCCTCAATTTAGTGGGATGCTGATTGACAAATCAGAGCAGCAGAGGAAAAAGGAAGAAAAAAGGCAATAAAACAGTTTAAGGTGGTTTTGATATGGTAATAATTCACATTGTAATATTTAAAGATATCGGGTACGAGTAAAAACCATCAAAATGGTTTGACAAAACTTGTTTTGATTGTTACAATGCTACATGACTAACATGAATAAGCACTAGACTATTCTAAGGTTATTTTAAAAGGTTATAAACAGGTTTGTGCTGACTAAACAAGTCAATAGTCAGTAACTATCACAGTATAGATAATGTTGGTTTTGCTGAAACGAAAGAAATGGAAATAGTTCATTTGTCTGACCGTGAATCTTTCATCTCTTAGTGCTGTAGCTGAACTGAATCAGCTTTTAACGATTCCACACGTAATCGTTCATGTCCAAGACACCGATCGGCAGCTTCCATTCAATCACTGGGCAAAACAGTGTTTCCTTTCAACTGTATGTATAATAAAAAGCATTTGCCTGTGAATGGAAATTTTTGGGTATCAGCAATTAGATATAGGAAGGGTCATTTTTGCCTGAAGATTGTTCGTCACAAAAAATAAAGGACTCTTGAGAAGATTCTTGCTTCTTTTTCTGGCCGATTCGAAGTCTGCATTTATTAATACAGGCCTTCTTCAGCTTAGATGATTCCACAGGTGTCCATCCGTCTATAGTAGAACAACGCAGAACATATGCTGCGAGAGAAAATGAAAATAAATACATTTTGAATTAAAAACATTTTAAGGAATTCAAATTTAGGAAGTTAGAAAAAAACAAACGGTGGATTAATGAAAGCTCAGAGACCACTCAAATTTCACATGTATTATATAATGAAAAATAAAAATATAATTATGTAAATATTACCGTTTATAGCGATTGTGCATTGTTATATCAGTGTAATTTAATAATAAAAAAATAATAATACATGTTTCCTTCTTTGTTTAGGGGAAAACAGTGTAGAACATCCTTGATTATTTGTCTTAAACATTTTAAATCTACTAGATGTTCTGAAAAAAAAAAAAAAAACATCATAAGCCATTCAGAGCAAACAGGCATAAATATAAATATTAAATATCAGCAAAAGGGTGAAGACTTTTAGCTGAAGTATTATAAAAGCGTTTGGGATAAGTCTCTTATTCTCAGCAATGCTGCATTGATTTGAACAAAAATACAGTAAAATATAGAATAAAAACAGTAATATTGTGAAATATTTTTACTACTTAAAATAACTGTTTTCCATGTGAATATATGTTCAAATGTAATTAATCCTGTTATCAAAGCTTAATTTTCAGCACTCCAGTCTTCAGTGTCACATGATCCTTCAGAAATCATTCTAATATGCTGATTTGATGCTAAAGAAACATTTCTGATTATTATAAACAGTTTTTGCTGCTTAATATTTTCGGTTGAAACAGTGATATGTTTTTTTTTCTGGATTCTTTGATGAACAGAAAGTTCAAAAGAACAGCATATATTTAAAACTTTTTTTTTTGTAATGTAAATGTCTTTGTCACTTTTGATGAACCTAATTTAAAAAATAAAAATAAAACTTTTGAGCCCTAAATTGTCAAGTAAGAGTCAACTGTACCATTTCAAATACTCACACATAATCCCATCCACTCTTCTTCTGTCCAGGATCTTTTTGCCGTCAGGTACTTTTCCCCTCTTCCCAAAAGCGACGGCCCCGTTAAGGTCCTCCTCGCTGAAGAAGTGCTCGAACAGCAGGTGGAAGAGTCTCATGCTGTCCTGCCGTGACTCCTGAAGCATGGAGGCCAGTTTGTAGTGTGGCAGGAAGAGTCCGCTCCCCGGAAACAGCTCCTGCTCTCCCAGTCTGGCCGGACTGGACAGAGGCATCTGCGTTCGCTCGTGAAACACCAGGATCCGATCAATGACTGTCTGCAGGTTTTGTAGGGTTATAGTGTCTGCAATTTATTAAAAAGAATTGACCTGTTGACATAACTGATGGTGCATCAATCACAATTACATTCAACTGATATAGTTGAGGTTGGTTTTTATCGGGCTGCTAGCTCACCTATGCCTGTTATAAACTCTTCCAGGTGTTTTCTCTCTTCAAAATACCTCTCACTGTTTGGACTGAGATCTGACGTGCAGAACTGCTCTTCTGAACTGTGTGCAGCAGGAACCAGATGCTCTGTAATACATCAAATAAGCGTTTAGAAGCGGATGAACTTTCCTCTTGACCCGATATTGCAATCAAGTGGCAAAAACACAACGCTTCAAACCAAACGCATTTCCCACACAACATCACAGTAAAGGACTGGTCTGTACTTCAGTTCATAAAATCGGTAAGTCCACAGACAATCAAGGCATTTTCATCAGAAACATTTTATTTTATTTGCCATGATGCAAAGTTTCCTCCAAATTAATTTGCCTCATGCAAATTCATCCATTATAAAAATCAATACAGAGGAAAAATTCTACTAGCGTAGAGTGAATCTCACAAAACCTGTCAATAGGAATCTGCGCTCAAAGAACCAAGACAGTTTGCATTGTGACATTGATTTCATGAAAAATAAGCACATTTTCCTCCCAAATTCTCAGATCTTTTTTCTAACAATTCTCAAAAAAAAAAATATATATATTTCTCATTACCCAAAAGCAATTACACAGTAATGTTTTTTTTAACCAGCAAAAATTCAATCCAGTACAACAAATACTACCATAATGTAAATGCATTATATATATATATATATATATATATATATATATATATAAAAATGTATATGTATTTTTTAACGTAGTCCCGAGAATGGGATTTTTTGTAACACTTTAATAAGAGTGTTTGTGCTTAATTCTCATGAAAATGTCACATTGCAAAAAAAAAAACAAAAAAAAAAAACAAAAAAACATTGAGGTTCTTATAAAATAGTTTATGCGAAATACAATTTCTTAATTGTTTTAATTTTGGGTAAATATGAGCTGAACATGTTATTGACGGGTTTCAAGGGATTTACCCATTAATATAGTTATATAATATAAAAAAGCAATACTTTCAGATCAGAAGTTCTTGGACAAAAAACTAACCATGAAGGGCTTTCAAAATCACAGCATAATCCATCTTCTCGTGTGAACCTGTAAACAGAATAAAATTATAGTTTGTCCGCAGAAAAAGAGATATGAATATTATCTTTTAAGCATTTTAATGCATGCTTTTGATAAAACACATAATCACATGACACTTTAACAACATTAAATCTACTGACATCCATTTTCCTCTCAGTAAAGAGAGAAAGTGTCAAGAAAACTCACCTGATATTTTCGTTCGGTTTATTTGGAGTTAAAGAAATAACAGCGTCATCCATTTCCATCTGGACTGAAATGTCAAATATCCCCAGAGTCTCTTGGGAAAACAGCTTAATGCCTTATTGCAGAATGGGAGAGGACGCGATCTCATTAACTAGCTTACTAAGACCAATTAACTGCCTGTGTGAGATTAAATTCATTTATAATACCATGTAGAGATACCCACTTCCCCGAAAAATGGGATTTTATCATAAAATGTAGCTACTCAGAATGAAGCACCAATCTAGAATTTGTATTTATATATATAAAAAAAAACTTAGACATTGAGGAAAAAAAATAGAATATTGTTTATAGAGATATAGTGAAAAAGATTTAATCACAAATATGAGAAAGTGACAACTGCTCTTGTTTTCTTGTTATTTTGGGGCACTGGCCTTAAGCTCAAAAAAATAATTACGTTTAATGAACAAGACTTCACACTTGTAGTTCGGTTCGTTTGGTTTATAAAAAAAAGTAGTCCTGTTATCCTTAGCGTTCACATTGGCATTTTAACACAGAACCGGAAGGCATAGAGATATTTACTAAACCAGAGCAGGTGAGTGGAGTGGAGTGGTGTGACTCAATCGCTCACGGCACAAGCGAACGCTCCACTCATGTACCGCTCACCGCTAAAATTAAGTTACCGGTACTCAAATCCCGCTCTGACATTACATTCCTCTGTACTACATTGATTCGACCATAAGTGGACTGCGAAGTGGACTTCACAGGGTTTTCCACCATCCAAAGTGAGATTCCAATCCGAAGGGAGCGAACATGTTCAGTTCGAAGGGCACTGCACACGGCGTAGGGAACATCGAACATCGATACATCACTTCACAGGAAGTGGAGAGTGAAAATCACCAACTGTCATTGCGCACCGCGTCACCAGTCTGAACTAACCATAGAGCAGCGATGGAGGAGTTTACGTACGCATTTGAGTATTCATAAATATTTTTATTATCATACAAAGTACAGTGTCTATGAACAAATTAAAATGTTGAGAAGCAGCTGAGGCACTTTCATTTTTTTATTTTACTTTATTTACCTCAGGAATGTTTAAGAAAGCGGACGAGATGAGACCGCTACAATCATTAAGACCATTGATTAATAACACATTTATACAGTTAACCAAATCAAAATTTATTTTCAAATTGAATGACAGTTACAGTACAGCTTCAAATATGTTATAGTCAATTAAATATACAACTATGTAATAAACTAATAAAACAAATAGACTAATACAATGTTTTGATTAGCCTATTATTTATTAGATGGCCTACATACTGTTTTGTATATGTCTATTATATGGCTTTAAATTTGAAAGTAAAGTAAATTACAATATTAATTTATGTTTTATCATAATCTGTGCGATCCTTTCTTTGATGATGTTCCAAATGAACGATTATTGTCAGTGAAGTCTACTTCAACAGGGTGCTTTCAATTCGACAGGGTCTCTACACAGAGTTCACTGCTCCCTACTCCCTGAACACAAGGTACGTTCCATTCGACCGTTAGTGGACTGCGAAGTGGACTTCACAGGGTATTTCGCCATCTTAAGTGAGATTCCAATCCGAAGGGAACGAACATGTTCAGTTAGAAGGGCACTGCAAACGGCGTAGGGAATAAGGGAACATCGATACATCACTTCACAGGAAGTGGAGAGCGATATCACCCAACTGTCATTGCGCGCCACGTCATCACCAGTCAGAGCGGTCATAAATAACGATGGAGGAGTTTATGTATGTGTGTAAGTATTCATACATTTTGTCATTATTATACAAATTACAGTATTTTTAACGGTTATTGTGGTGAATATTACATTTGATATGCTATTTTTTGTATGTCCTAGTGACTTTATAAACGATTATCATAACAATTTACCTCAGTGAATGTAGCCAGCTTAGCTAGTTTGTGAAGTATTACGGATTATAAATAGATATGACAAAGTAAAAGCGGCGAGAAGTAGCTGAGGCTCAGCCATTTTTCTTTACTTTATTTACCTCAGCAGTGTTTACTATACATCAGTGCGCGGGAAGAAGGCGCACGAGACCGCTATGTAATTATGTGACCACTGATTAAAAACACATACACAGATAGTTGACCAAATAAAGTTCATTTTCATATTACATGACAATTACAACAGAGCTTCAATTCTGTTAATAGTCAAATAATAGCAGTAGTCAAGTGTATAAACTGTTTTTCATTATATTTATAGTTAGGCTACTTAATGTTTTTTTTTATTTATTATTGTATAGTGTATATATCTTAAATGTGATATTAAATTAAAATATTAATGTAAGCCTATATCTATTTATGTCAATATCATAATCTGCGAAACCCCGTCGTTAACTTTCTTTGATGACGTTTGCAGGGCATTCCAAATGAGCGGTTATTGTCAGGGAAGTCCACTTCAACTGATATACCGTGCTCAGGGAGTACGGAGCAGTGAACACTTGTGTAGGGACCCTGTCGAATGGAACGCACCTACAGTATATCAGTTGAAGTGGAGTTCGCTGACAATAATCCCTCATTTGGCTATATATAAACATGGTGTAACTTGACAAGATAGTGCCGAATCGCAGAGCTGGTGCAAAATCATCCACATGACCACATCGCTATGATCAGATGCTTTCTTAACTGCCGTTTTCTCACCGCCATTATTTTTGTTATGTGTTTATTTTGTTATTGAGAGGAAAGCGCACAGCACATATTTACATATTCAATTAAACACCGCTCTCAGCAGTGTGAACAGCGTCTGGATGTTTGTTAACAGTATATCGCTGCAGAGATATTTCCAACTTTACGAAACAAGAACTTAGTTATGAATATATCACGGAATGAATCTTTGCTAACTCAGTTTCTCCACTCTCGATTTCAATTTCTTCTCCTCCTTCATTCTTAACTTTGATGTAAATAATTTTGTCAAATAAATAGGTCTACCTTAAAGGTACACTACGCAACGTTTGGCACACTAGCGGTTTATGAAAAAAACTGAATGTGTCTTGCTTAAGCCACACTCACATGCTGCATGCCTGTATTCATAAAGTTGTGTTATAGGGCTGATTCACACAGAACGTGTTTTTTCATTTCCATTGCATTCTAAAAAAAAATGCATTTTTTTTCAATGAAATTAATGTATATATTTTAGTTTGATAATGTTTTTATTTAATATTTTGTATTTGTAAGAAATTTTATAGTACTAAATTATATTTATGCAGTAGTAATAATCCATTTATTCACTTTTTGGACATAGACCTGGAAACTTTAACTTAAACATAAGTCTTCAATGCTTTGGAGCACAGACTTTAGTTTTATCACTTTTTAAAGAAGACTCTTGGAAGATTATTACTGAAGTGAAAAAAAAAAGTGAACTTAAAAGTTATAGAAGATTAAGTTTATTGTTATGAAATATTCACAAAAATATCAATCTTTACATGAAATGTATATTTTCCAAAACATGTTTTACTCTAAAAGTGTGAGACAATTAAAGCCATAAATCTAAACAAGTTGTGCTCCAAGTTTGAGATCTAAAGAAATTAGCTTGCAGTAAGATTGTGTTTGGGCGCAGTACTAAAGGTTTCCACTAGATGAAATTCGTCCTCCATTCATTTCCAATGCATTTCCATACATTTTTGAAGGTGTGGCTATTTTTTTAGGGCCATTTAACCCTTTCAAATCATGTCCATGACTTTTTGTGTGTTCACATAGCAAGTGCCAAAACCTTTACCAAGTTTTGTACCATTCTGATGAAGTATAAAATTCTCAAAAACCAAAATGTTAAAAAAAAAATCTCAAAAATGACCAAAATTGCACCAGAGGGTAAAAAGAGGTTCAACTTCTTGCGACCTAGTGTTTTTCCAAATTCCACTGCCTGTGTCTCATGTTTTTCAAAGTGAAAACATGTTCTGTGTGAATGGTCCCTTAGGGCCGGTTCACACAGAATGTTTTTTTGCGGTTAAAAATGCAAGACACAGTTCAGTGGAGGGACAAAATGCAAGGTCTCGTTTTTAAAAAAAGTTTAACTTCTTTTAACATGAGCACTGCAAAAGACAAGTGCAACAGTTAAACACATCCGTCTAAGCATGTGTTTACATTGAAAAACAATGGAAAATAAGCGCAGCGGAATTGAAAAACGTGGTCTGCGTGAATGGCCCTTTATCCTTAACACAGTCATTCACTTTCCTTTTTAAAGAAAATATGTAGGCAAAAATGTTCACTCCTAGCCCATATCATACCTTGAACACAGCATTTTTCTTTTTGGCCAGGCTTGCATCTGGGGTTTAAGCAACACCCAGTGTGTTTTATCATGTCCATTGTGTAGTGTTGGGTTACACTTGTGCGGTGTGATAAATCTAATTTATGGCCTTGACTGAGACGACGTCATAAATGTAATTAAGAAGATCAATATAAGCCAGCACTCCACCCACAGGCTCGCTCACAAATATCACACACAGAAATACATGAACAATATTCTAACCTTTTGTGTTTGTTTGGGATTTCTACGCTTGTACATTATAAGTATGGATTATTGTTCGGGCTTTTTTCATTGGGTGTGTGGTTGTGGCTAGGGCACAAAAGTGGCTTGCATGATTAAATCATTATGCAGAACCATTCAATTTGCATTCAGCAATGTTCAAAGTAAACAATGTACACTTCATGAGGTGCCGGTTTGCTTTGCCTCTGAAGCTCTGATCTATTGAGCAATATTGGTATTTCAATTTTTACTATCATTTATAGCACCTTCATGTTGACTATGAGATCATTAAAGGATTAGTTCACTTCAGAATTAAAATTTCCTGATAATTTGCTTACCACTACGTCATCCAAATGTTCCTGTCTTTCTTTTTTCAGTCGAGAAGAAATTCGTAATCACGTTGAAAGGTCACGCAGAAGTACCGACCTAGTGTTTACAAAGCAAATGTGCAAAGACTAGCCTAAGTCAAGCACCATTTACAAAATAATATTAAAATAAAAGTTAAAACAACGATGTCGGCCGATTTTGAAGTTGAAGGAGAAAATAAAATGGAGTTTTTCGCCCTATGTTACATTTTGAGTCTGAACAAGCCAAGCGTGACTTTATAATGGGATTGCGTAAAGTGTGGCGCATCACAGTGCTAGTGCAAGATGAGCATTTGTGGTTAAAAAGTATAGGCTATATATATATTTTTTTTTTTTTGAAAATGGCCGATCGTTTGGCTAGATATTTGGCTAGATCTTATTCCTCGGCTGGGATCGCGTAGAGCCTTTGAAGCTGCATTGAAACTGCAATTTGACCTTCAACCCGTTAGACCCCATTGAAGTCACTATATGGAGAAAAATCTTGGAATGTTTTCCTCAAAAACCTTCATTTCTTTTTGACTGAAGAAAGAAAGACATGAACATCTTGGATGACGTGGGGTTTATTATTTTAATTCTGAAGTGAACTAATCCTTTAACTGGGATTATGTTAATTTCATGCACACAAAGCCTCAATAGACACTCATAAGAATAAAATGAATTCAAGTATTGTATGCCATTGCTTTAGATATAAAAAAAGGACAATCCAAGAGTCATTTTTCTACTAACCTCACCATATAATAAAAATGTCATATAATAATTTCCTATTTTATGTTTTTCTCTATGTTGGTAACTTGCACCATATGACTCTGCAGCAGTGTTGTTATTGTTAAAGTCCTCCAGTGGTGAAAATCAAGCTTTTAATGTTGTTTATATGGTGTTGCTTTAAGACAAACCATATGCAAATTCTTAAGTCAACACCATTGCTGAGTATTTTCTCCTTAAAACTGCAGTGAAAGTCTCAAAAATGCGGGTTTGAAATCGCTGGTGTTTCTGACGTCACAGAACCACTAACTTCCCCTTATAGAGTCAAAACCAATCAGGTCAACCTGTGATCATCAACGAGTGGATCTCTGAGCTGGTGCGAGTGAGTGGAGGCGGGGCTAATTTGCATATTGCATATCGCAAGGGTTTAGAGTTACATTCAAGCTATTTTAAGGCATAAAGAAAAAACTTTTAAATATGTCATTTTTGAGTCAAGGATGAGTTTTAAGGGATACAATTATTGACTACAGGGGGACTTTAACTAAAATTAAAACTATTAAAATTTGTAAAAAAAAAAAATTTCCTTGGAAAATAACTCAAATAAAACTAAAATGACTAAAATAAAAATAAAGCCAAATAGAAATAATTTTAAAAACAAATAAAAATTACAAAAGCACAAAATTACTAAACATTAAACTAAAATTCTAATGAAACTGACATTTTAAAATAATGAAATAATAAAAAGCTAAAAAAAAAAAAAAACTATAATAGTATATAAATATATATAAATCTTCGTCTGTCAGTAACGCTCTGTTTAGTTCCTGTCTCTATGAATCCCCTCTTTCTGAAAAGCTGAATGTGCTCTGATTGGTCGGCTGGACCGGTATGTTGTGATTGGTCAACCACTTTGTGTGTTTTGAGTGTGTTTTGGAAATGTCCCGCCCCTTACAATAACCGCCAGTTTCAACACACTACTAACTAACTCAACCAGGCCTGGTCTCTTTATTCTGCATATGCCCTGGAATTATTTAAACGATCAGTATTGTGACATGTTTGTTATCGGAAGAAAACCCGAAGACTACAATCGAAGCGTTTCAGGGAGTTCAGAAACAGTGACAATGATATAGACTTTGTGCTTTGCAACTTTGCAGAACTTTTTTCATGCTCAAACAGCAACATTAAAGATGAAGATGCAAAAATGTGAAGATCTTTAAAAGCAACCACGAGAATGGCTCAAAAAAGACGTTCTGAGAAAAGCTTGTGCAGGATTTGTTTGCAGGTGTTGCTAGTGTATGATATCTAATGAAATTACATTTTTAAGTGTGACTTAAACAACAACATTCTCAATCATTTCTCATCACAAACGTAATGACATTTATTGTAGATAAGGGTCTTTACCTGTGTTGTCTGCTCTAACTTCTGTACTAAGTGCTTGCGTTGCTAGAAGATCCATTTCAGGGTTTACACCAATGGAAGCCTCTCCGTAAGACAAAGAAGACCTGGGATATTCGTCCCGGTGTAGCACCCCCATAGCGTCAATCCTTCCAGAATGGGGTACGGCTGCCAAACTTTGACTGCATACAGGGTTCGAGTTCATGTGCATTTTGTTCTGGGTAACGTGGAAAGGCGCACGCAAGGGTTTAATCATGGATGTAGGGGAGTTGTCCAGCGGAGACGAGGACACCACCAGGGAATCTCCGTCTACAGAAGAAGGCTTCTGGGACATCGAAGAACTAGAGGACGGCCTGTTCTGGAGGTTCGGCCTGGGCGACTGCGTAACGCCTCCAGAAGAGCGGTTCCCCTCCAAACTGCTAGGCATCTGTTGGTTGGCCACACTGTAATATTCTTCACCCCTCTCTTGTTTGATCTTCTTCAACGCCGGGTCAGTGCTGTCCTCAGGTCCTGGTCCTTTCCCGGCTCTTTTCCTGTGTGTGACACTCGAGGCGTGGTTGAACTCGGAGTCGCCGTCTTCGTCGGTGGCCGATGACTCGCAGACGATGTCGTACAGGTTGTTGTTGTACTCCTCGCCGTTGTCGTCCATCTCGGAAGCCTCGCTGCAGTTGGAGATGTCGCACGAGTCGTGGATCTGACTGGAGTCGCCTTGGCTGGAGCTGCCCTTGTGTTTTCCGGCATTGCCGAGGAAGCGCTCGGCTGAGGTGTTTTGCATGACGGCAGCTGCCTGAATCATACTGTCCGTGTTGATGCTGCGGCTCTCTGTGTAGCACATCCGTTCCTTGTTCCCCGTTTTGCAGGTGGTGTTGAGGGGCCAGTGGTAGGCGTGACCGGCGCTGCAGCCCCACAGGGCCGTCAGGGTGCCGTGAGAGCCCTCGTTCAGCATGTGTTTCAGGTTGGGGATCAAGGTGCAGATTGTTCCATGACTGTGGGCCCATTTCACCAGTTTAGCGAGGTTGTCGGAGGAAGTGTGCAAGCAGTCCTCCATGTTGAGCCTCCTCCCCTTGGGATGATAAAATTCATTCATTTTTCAATACAAATGCATGTGTGATAAACTTAAAGGCAACAAAAAAGGCAGTTGTAACTCATTTTACTTCCATAGAATCACTCAGTATAAGATGCATTTAGAAAATAAGGTGAATTTTCAATTCATGCCAACTTTAACGCAAGAGTAAAACAAACTAATAGAGGGCAACAATGCCCGCCTACTTTTTTAGAGGCGCTGGTTCTGGATGTATTTTTTCCATTCATTTCTTCCATAGGGATTTCAAAAAAAGTCTTTGTTAAGCGTTATTAGCCGTGAAGCCAAGTCAACCAGCTACGAGGTGAATCATAACATTTTCTTCAAAACTGTGTACTTAACGGCTTTAGAGAGGGAAAGAACTACAATCCCAAGAAGCATTGCGAACAGCATAATCAACAATGGAGAAATATAAAACTACTCATTTACAAATGTTGATTTTATATATAACAATATTTTGAAAGTTTTTTTAGCATAATATGCATATGTATAGAAATATTTAAATATTTTGAGAGTGTCGGAAGACTACGTCATTCGCAGTGCTTCATGGGAGTGGACGGAGCTAAAGAGATCTTTTGGCACGTTTTGCTTGTTTCGACTCTGATTAGTGTCATTTTCTGTACAGCATCATGGATAATGTAGTTGTTCACCACGAATTCTGCTGTTAAATGATTATTTAAAAAAATGATGAAATAATGCAAATTCTTCTGGAATCCGACTGTTGCCCTCTATAAGATATTCATATTCAATTCAACTTTTGTCTTATGTATATCAACATTTTTTATCCAATAAATTACTTTATCTATGATCAGCTATTTGCTTACAATAAAGTACTGTGACATTAAGGTGTCGCTTGATAAAATTTATTAATTTTTCAATACAAATGGTTTTTGCATGCGATCAACTTAAAGTCAACATGAAATGGCAGGTGCAGCCCATTTTACTTTCATAATGTTTACAATAAGGTAATTAAGATGCATTTCAATAATTAAACAACTTTATAGAAGGTGCTAGTTCATGCAAAAAATGTAATTCTGTCATCAACCTGAGCTTCTGTTTGACCATATTTTATGTGTTCCATGTATGTGCAAGCAGCAACATATTAATGTGAATAAATCTGCTAATCATAAAATGTGATTGTGTCTCCTCAGAATACTTCGATGAATGATCAATTAATACAGATTGCATTCACAATGTCTTTTGTGTTTTTGAAGTGTCAAAGTTATGATGGAATTTCATTAAAAAGGTCTTCATTTGTGTTTCGGAGATATATACTATTAATATTAATAATAAAGTATCTTTTAAAATTTCTCAGGTGAACACTTTTGTAAATCAACATTAGGCTATTTTATCCAATAGATTACTTTACTTATATAACCGTGCTTGGCTAGTCACGTACAATAAAGTACTGTGACATTATGGTATGTGATGGTATTGAATGATTAGCATATTAATTTACCACAATATGTAATAGATGGTATTACAAGGAAGGTACCTATGAGAATACCATCGCCATGCAAAATGTTAAAAAACAAAACAAAAACGTTGAATTACGAAGATACTTTGATCATTACTTTTTTATTAGCGGAATAACCTGAAGACACACCCCTGTCAAAAACATCACCGCCCACATGCATTGTTTACTATATAAGCTCTGTTGTGATCAGTTGTATGACACATGAAGCCATTGATGTCTATGTTTATGAATACCGATCACGCTGCCTCTATAGACCGCAGTTTTGCACATCATATTCGCGTAATAAACGCAGAGGTCCGAATGCACATTAAAAAATCCCCGAGATGTTGCGCGTGCAGACAGTTGACTGTGTTTGAGACAGAGCCAGTGAGTCTGAGGATCTGCATAACACAAAGCCCGACAAAAGCATCATGTACCTTCATACGGGAGAATCCACTCCGATGTCCGTCACGTGTGCTGCTCGCTGGCTCTTCGCTCAATATCAAACATAATTTGTTAAAGCACACTCTTAATTTCTCCGCGGTTCTTCAAATTTGACAGCATTTTATACAAAAGCCATTAATTTTGCTTTTAATGGACGTACCGCGGGTACTTCCGCTACCACCGGAAGTACGTGTCCGAGATATATGATATGGCAGGCACACCGCCATTATAAATTTTATATTTAATTTATTATACAATCGTAAATTACATCGCTAAATATTTTCGTCAAAGTATGCATTCAATAATAAACTCGAGGCGAAAAAGAAGTTAAAAACGTTAACCTGACGTTTAAACACTTAAAATGTGCCCAAAGACCCTGTAGCAAATTTGCAACACGTGTTTAAAGCAATTAAAAAAATATACGTTTTTGTTCGTTTTGTATTAATTCCAAAGATGTTTGATGAAAAAAAGTAGCATACATAATTTTAGTCTGTTTTGTAAGATAAATTAAAGCGAAAATGCATTTTACTAAAGTATCAAGACACAATTTTAGAGAATCACAGGCTGTTCTGAAATTTTAGTCTTCCTGTAAAGGAAGAAAGGCAAATTCAAAAAGGACAAATAATATGTTCTTTAATTATACTGTAGTTACATTTAAAAACATGGTTTTATAACCAGTGGCTTAAACCACTTTCAAGTTGGATAAATCAAAATACAAAATCAGTGTCAATGAGTTAAACCTCCATCCCTCAAAGAATACTAGAATTATGATAGTAAAACCACTGTTACCAAAAAAAGAAAAAATTGAAATATTTTGCACTTTTGCATGAGCTCCTATATTATTTTGGTTAATTGGTTAATTATGGTTTTACTGTAGCTATAGTCATTATGGTATGTTGGTGGAATCATGGTCATTTTTGTAAGAGACAGTTCATTATGCTTTTTAGAATGATGTTGCAATGACAAATCTATTAAATAACATGCAGTGAAGAAAATGTAACTAAAGGAAAATCCTTTATTAAAATTAGTATCATCTGGACAAATGGTTTAATGAAAACAGTGATATAGAAAAGAGATCATGTACATCATGTAAGGCAGCGGATTGAGTGATCATATCACAGCTTAGACTTCATCATGGCCATCATCTTCTCCAGTTTGATGGCAAGGCCCATGTCACCCTTGATCTTCAGCTTTCCAGACATGAAGGCCATGGTCGGCTTTAACTTCCCTATGGATGAAGAACAACGGTTTTCATCAGTGCTTCAAGTTATGTCAGTAGTGTGCAGGGGCGGCGTTTGCGTATGGCAGAGTGTGGCAGTTGCCATACCCTAGCAGTCAGAGTTCAGATAAAAAATGCTCCTTAAAGATTTTAGGAGGGCTTTAATCCCCCTAAATTTCCACCCAGCCCCCCTAAAAAATTGCTATTAACTGTACACTAATTCGTGATCGCCTCAGTCACCTTTAAAATTCATATGAAACCGGCTCCTCCCAGTATTATCTCCGCAGCGTCAGAACAAAAGCAGATGACAACCAACGTGTGTGCATTTATTGATAGATCGTTATGATATATATCTGTGTAGTTCTTTGTTTGTCATAAATGCAGTTAACATAACATGATGCTGGAGCAATTCAACACGGTTTACCACTGTTAAATCTGGGCTTATTTATTTATTTATGAAATCCCTTTTATCCAAACGTGTTTTTATTATTATTTTAACAATGTCGAAAACACAATGGCAGATTTTAAATGAACACATAAATGTATTCATGTATACATTATTGCAAAAGTATTATTATGCAAAAATTGTGTGGAGTGAGTGTGTGCACCCGCAGTTTATTGCGTCACTTAATCGCGCGTCTTTTTGATTAGTCTCGCTGTCAGATACTGAGTAAAAATGAAAAGAAACGGGCCTATTCAATCTTCCCTGGATGTTATTTTTAACGATGAAATTAAATAATAGCAATAAGTAGAATGGAAGCAGCAATACAAAAATGAGGACTGTGATGTCAGCAAAACGTTATACCACTTTTGCAATAAAGATTGCACTGCAACAAAAGGTAAGGCATGTGTTTTTATATTTAATGCTGTTCACTGTGAGTTTTAATTAATAGTGTAATAGAGTTAATAGTGCATCGTGCATTTTGTTTGGTATAATGTGAGGTATATCGCTCGGTAATGTCGTTGTTCTACATGTCCAGACGGAATGCCATACTCTAGGTTTTTGTGAAACGCCGCCACTGGTAGTGTGTGAAGTGCATCACCAACACATTTTATACCTCCGAACATCTTGACGAAGTCTGCGCTGTCCAACGACATGATGACGTCAGCTTTGACAGGTGGTTCCCCATTGCCGGCACTTCCTGCATCATTCTTCAGGTCAATGTACCAGACTCCAGCATGCTCGCCTACCAACCCAGCCAGAAAACTTTGTTAATACAGCACAGATGTAACGTTAAAGGCCCCATGAAATGGATTCACAAGTGCAGTTGAAGTATTTCCTATTAAAACAGGAAGTTGGGGCAGGACATATGCGGCTTGTCCCTTTTTTTATTAAGCCAGTAGCCTTTAGTTAACGTCACAACCATGAAATCACAGCCAAAATGATTTGATACTGCTAGTCAGAAGTAGGTGATTTTAGGGGGTGGAACAGAATCATTCTGCACAGCCTTTGATTGGACACAATTTATATACACCTGTGAGTTTTCCCAGAAAATAACTGAAAAACTGTACAATTTAGAGCGTATCTGTGGATACACATATACATACACTATTATGGAAGCCCATTTCCAGCACATAGGGGAAGAAAATCATGATTTGGTAAATTATTATGACAAAAAAAAATTAAGACATAAGTTAACACTTATGACATAAGTTGAAATTATGAAACACCAAGTTATAATAATGAGATAGTCATAATTAAAAAGTCAATTTTATGAGAGAAAAGTCTAAATTAGAATAATCTTATAATTAGTCGTGTGAAAAAGGAAGTGCACCCTTTTGAATTCTATGGTTTTATGTATCAGGATATAATGAAAATCATCTGGTTATTAGCAGGTCTTAAACTTAGGTAATGACGAACACCAACACATGACATATTACACCGTGTCAGTGTGGAGGAATTTTGGCCTGCTCTTCTTTATAACGTTGTTTCAGTTCATTGAGGTTTGAGGGTATTTGTTTATGCACAGCTCTCTGAAGGTCCCGCCACAACATTTCAGTCGGGGTTGAGGTCTGGACTTTGACTGGGCCATTGCAACACCTTGATTTTTTTCTTTTTCAGCCATTCGGGTGTAGATTTGCATGTGTGCTTAGGATCATTGTCCTGTTGCATGACCCAGTTTCGGCCAAGCTTTAGCTGTCAGACAGACTCAAGCATTTGACTCTAGAATACTTTGGTGTACAGAGGAGTTGGTGGTCGACTCAATGACTGAAGGTGCCCAGCAGGTCATGTGGCTGCAAAACAAGCCCAAATTATCACCCCTCCATCAGCTTGATGGACAGTTGGTATGAGGGGTTTGTGCAGATATGCTGCGTTTAGTTGTCGCCAAACGTGGCACTTTGCCTTATGGACAAACATCTCCACTTTGGTCTCATCTGTCCAAAAAACATCGTTCCAGAAGTCTTGAGGTTTGAAACTTCACAAACCTAAGCCGTGCTGCCTCTATTTAGAGAGAAGAGGCTTTCTCCGGGCAACCCTTCCAAACATGCCATACTTTTAGTCTTTTTCTAATGCCATGAACTTGTTAACGGAGGCCTGTAGAGTCTGAGATGTAGCTCGAGTGTTTTGCGATTTCTCTGAGCATTGTGCGGTCTGACCTTGAGGTGAATTTGCTGGGACATTCACAACTGGAAGATTGGCAACTGTCTTGAATGTCTTCCACTTGTGAATAATCTTCCTCACTGTAGAATAATGGACTTCAAAATTGTTTGTAAATGGCCGTATAACTCTTCTCAGATTGATGGCAGCAACAATTGCTTCTCTAAGATCATTGCTGATGTCTTTCCTCCTAGTCATTGTGATAACACACACACATAAAGGCCCCAGACCAGCAAACTGACAAAACTTCTGCTTTTATAGAGATGATCACACTTGCTGATGATCCATGGGTGACAAACTAAGGACACTCTTACTGCTTCCATAGAAGTGACTCAAAGAAGTTTGATTAGCACTGCCTGACTGCTACTTACCCTCTTAATTCCTATGGAAGCAGTAAGAGTGTCCTTAGTTTGTCACCCATGGCTTCTCCAATTGGCTTTATTTTTGTTAAAGGTGCAATGTGTAAAAATTTTGAGTATCTATTAACAGAAATGCAATATGACATCCATAACTATGTTTTCAGTGGTGTATAAGGAACTTACTTAATAAACCGTAATGTTTTTATTACCTTAGAATGAGACATTTAAATCTACATAACCGCGGGCACCCCCTTCTATGAAGGTCGACAATGTGACGTCATGTTTCTACTGTAGCCTAACGCGAACAAACAGCGCTACAGAGCGCGTTTCGTCACTACCTTGAAAGAGAAGCAGCAGAAAACTAGAAGCTAGCCATAAACACCGTGAGTAGTGACTTTTCCCTTGTCAGTGGTGTTATATATGTAGTTGGATTGTTTCATGTAACTTAGTTCTTCTCCCTCGCTGTGTTATGGCTTTGCTATGTGGGGATAAATGTGCTGGTTACGTTCGTGAGACAGCTGATTAGTACTCTTGTCATTGACCGTAAAACAGTAACGTTACAGGAATCACCAACCCGTCGATCACGGTCGACAAGTCGATCTTGGAAGCATTTTAAGTCGATCGCGAAGTGTTTTCAAAATCAGAGAAAAAAAGCCTATTGTGTGTAGTAAATGGTGTCTAGGGGATGCAGAGGCGCGCGCGCTGTTACAATCATGGCATTTTTGCCGTGTGCACCTTTGGGCTCATGCGGACGCGTCAAGTTTAAACAAGGCTTTACGCTTTAACCAGCTCAGCCATAGTAACAGCTCATATTTAGCCAACTAAACTTTTATTACCGTTAGAAAAAATATATAGTTGCATAGTTTCATGTGGTTCTTCTCCCTTGCTGTATTATGGGTTTGCTATGTGGGGGGAAATGTGCTGGTTACGTTTGTGAGACAATCAGCTGATTATTATTATTATATTATATATTAAGACCCTTGATCCTCACCTGACTATGGCTTTGTAAACTTTATCCATGATGTGCTTTATAATGGACTGTGGTACAGAAACAGTGACAATGTTACACACTCTTGGCTTACTCTAGCTATTCTCTGCTGTCTCAGACGATATGTTTGTCCCGTTTTAGCCACCGTAGCTTCTTCGAAAGGGAGGGGTGAGCAGTGGGCTGAGCCTTTAGTGCAACTCGCAGCCGAACCGCTAGATGTCGCTAAAAATCACACAGTGCACCTTTAAATAAATAATGACACAATGTAATATGTCATGTGTTGTTGTTCAATTTTAAGACCTGCCAAGGACCAGATGATTTTTTATGTCTTCATATGTAAAACCATAGAATTCAAAAGGGTGTACTTTCTTTTTCACATGACTGTATGTCTTATTTTGAAAAAGTGGAAATTGATACACTAAGTTACTAAGTCTAAATTTTAACTCGAAATTAGTATGCAATTCTGAATTTTTGTGTCATAATTCCAAATAATGTTTGAATTGTGACTTTTTATGTGATTAATATAATTTACCAAAGCATGTTTTTTCTTATGTGGCAGAAATGGGCTTCCAAAGCCTATTTTTTATTATTCAGTGTAACAAAACAAAAATTGAAGAGTGTTAGAATAGAGCACACACTCAAAGCCTCAAAACTTTAAAGGAACTCAAATGGTTTAAATGAGATTTAATAACTACCTGATAAATCGAATCTGTACACTCCTTGTGTGGTTTTCACTATATCTGGACTGAGAATTCCTCTGATTATGTTGAACATCTCAGAAATAGGTCCCACTGTGGCAGGATCAGCTTTTCCACTTTTGAAAACCGGAGTGGCACCTGAAGAGGGAGTTAAAATATCGGCACTGAGTAAGTAGTCTTTTGAAGTACGCTTGACAATGGAAGTAAATTAACCAAGTAGAACAAAAACAGATGAAATGTGTTGGTTATGCCTCATAACTCACCATGCTGCTCCATTTGCTTGGCTAGATCCTCTGGCTGTTCATCCAAGAAAAAGTCAGGAAGCAATGGATGACCTAAAAAAAAGGAAATACAGTGTGTCGTGACTCGTGTCGACATTCAAAGTTTCCTGTCATATGACAACTGTCATGTTACTGTATACAAGGTCTAAAAAAATACTAGAAAGACCTTTGAAAACTTTTACACTAACAAAATTACATATATTCATAATGATGGAATAGAAAAACTATAATTTACCATTTTAACATTTACCAACCTGGCTCAACAGCATATATATCAAAGTCCTTAATGCCTTGCTTTTTGAGAATGTCCTCATCAATAACAAACTGTCCCGTAAAGCTGGAGGGTTTTTCCAAGATGGCATAGGCTGCATCAGCCATGATCTCCACCTTCCTGCACTGTTTACCAATCCCAGAACCACCCAACATGTCCATGGCAGCTGTCTGGATGGCTGAAGGTTGATGATGCATAAAGAGTAAGTCAGTTATCATAGTCGATTTTGACTAAGGATGTGTTCACAACTTCACACTTGTAGTTCGGTTCGCTTGGTTCATTTGGTAAAAAAAAAAAAAAAACATTTAGTCCTGGTCCGCTTAGCATTTACATTGGCATTTTAACACTAAACCTAAAGATACTGAACTTAAAGGCATAGAGAAATGTTCACAACCTGATTGGTCGTCTTTTATGACGTATATTTTGAGACGGAACTTACTGAACATCCAAAACAATGCTGTGTTCTGGGCTAAATGCTTTCGTTGTATGTGTGTAGCTACATATGATGGTATTTTGAGCAGCTGAGAACTCGTGAAGAGCTTATAAAATGTGTAAAGGAGTCAAAACAGCGTCAGGAATCCCTCCGTCAAACAAATGAAGATCTGCTGTGAGGAGACACGGTTCTGATGCCTGAACTGAACTGTGATGGACAGCATCATGACTATGATGAGAAAAAACAGCTATCATTGAGCTTTCTGTCTTTTTTAGTGTCTCATCTTTCTGTTTTTGGTTAGTTTACATGTCTTTGGTTCATATTTCATTCGAACTGCACCAGAGTTCGTTTGGAAGCAGACTCATCTTTTCAGTGGTTTCGGTCCTCTTGTTTGGTGCATCAGGGTTCAGATGGCGGAGTTCACACTTATTTAAATGAAACGCATTAACAGAGCAATCGCACCAGGGTTCACTTTAATAGAACCAAACATGCCAAGTGTGAACACACCCTTATATTCAATTCCACTATAATACATATTGCATATCAATAAAAGGTTCAGCATGCCCCTTCGAAACAATGGCACGTGTGCGCCAACTCTCAATGTTTTTGGGAAACTCAAACAAACTAAATCGGATCTCTTTGAGCTTCCGCTGACTATATTTGATGAGATCTATATAAGTGCATTGATCAATGTTTCTATGTGAATAAAAGCCTAAATCAAATCTGTTCATCATATAAAGCGATAGTAACTCTTTAGAAGATTTATATTAAACCGCTTGACTCACATGGATTACTTTTACAATTGCTGTGTCCCAATTTGCATACTATCTGTCCTAAATAGTATTCGAAATTAGAATTAGTGTGTCCCAAATCATAGTATGTTGAAATGAGTTTTCTATAGATAACCGGATGGTCTACTTTTCCCGGTTAGAATCCGAAGTGCATATCGATGCACTTTCCAACAGCTAATATTGCCCACAACCCATTGTGCGTTGACGAGGATTTGATTAGAACAACAAATACGGATAAAAAGTGTTTAAAACTACAAACATGGTGGATGTGTGAGTCTGACAGTTAAGAAGAGAGGTTTAGATAAGGGGGTTTGAGTGATTAATTATTAGTATCTAACCTGAGAAAGACATTTATTCAATGTTATCCACATTATATTTCATCTGCAACAGCATTGTAAGTTTTTATAGAATACGTAAAATACGTAGGTCATTAACTTTTAAATGCATCATTGCACAAAAACACACGAAGAGAGACTCCGCATGAATGACCCACGACTGGCAGATCAACCATACGGTAGGAAATTCAATTCAATTTAATGTTGAGGACTACAACTGTGACAAGATGATTGACAGGGCAGTTTAAATGGTGACAGGATGCATGTAACTGAGCGACACAGCTGTCCGTTGAAGACGCAAGTAGTATGTCCCAAAGCTTCTACTCTGTTACACACTCAAAAGTATGTACATAATTTTATGGCATAGTACAAGTAGGTGAATTGAAGATGACTGATAAGTCATATGGATTTGGAACAATATGAGTGTGAGTAAATTATGTAGATATACATTACAAAAGACAGAGTCGGCAATATCTCCTAATTTAATTATTTAATGACTGAAGTATGAAACCCATTACCTGTCTTGGGCCATAAGGCATTAACGGCAATAGATCCCCTGAACTCTTCGGCCATTCCCAGTACACACATGGACATGCCATACTTTGCCATAGTATACGCTACAAAGACATGATGGAAAACAAAATCAGTGGCATTATTTGTCACCAATGTTCAGTGGTAGTTTATATCCGAAAGCCTTGAGCACAGAATGTGAGAAGGCTCTTCCGCTCACCCGTGTGATTTTTGAACCAGACAGGATTGAGGTTGAGAGGTGGGCTGAGGTTAAGTATGTGAGCGTTTTTGCTCTTCAGAAGATGTGGGATACACAATTTAGACCTGTAATGAAAACACAGCATTGTGTGTTCAAAAGTTATGCTTGTCTGACATTATCTGCGACACACAATAAATTTGTGATTTATTGCAATGAGCTGTGAATCTCAAAAACATATTACTTCTACTTACGTCAGGTACGTTCCCCTGAGATTGACGCCCAGCATAAGGTCGACTTTCTTCATTGAAGTCTCCAGAGTTCCTGTTAAATTGATGGCACTGGCATTGTTCACCAATATGTCAATCCCTGTCATCAGAACCATGAGAAATGAAAAACAAATTAGAACGCAGCTGAGCGCTAAAAATGTGCACCGTCTAAGAAGAATAGATATTTCGAATGCTGTAACTCGCCTCCAAATTTTTCCACAGCCTGTTCCACAGCATCATTGATCTGCTTCTCATCACGGACGTCTACGATACACGGCAGTGCTTTCCCTCCTGCAGCTTCAACTATCACACAGACATTATCTGGTCATGGTCTTTTCACATAAAACAGTGACCGCAACAACAACAACAAAAAGTGGAACAAAATACAGTGTATTAACCATCTTCTATTGGAGAATGAACTACACATCCCACAAACCATTGAGAATGATGTAGTGGACTTAAAGTTGGCATGAAACGGAAGTTGCGATAGTCTTTTGTCTTTATTGCGACCTATGAGAAAAAGGTAAGTCGGGACAGGATTTCGTCCTCAGGAATTGATTGGATTGTAGGAAGTTGGGTGTTGCAGATCTGAAGGGCAGTTTGCAGTCAGTTATGGAGGATATTGAACGCCAAGACACACGTCATGAAGAGAACAGATGCCGAAAAATGTTGACCCCAAACTTCTGAACGTTACAGTGTGTTCTGCAGTTCATGCTGTGAAAAGTCTTCTATGGGAACTATGTTAACTACCTGTCCTGAACCCAGTTTGAAACGGCCTGTGCTTTGTGACATGACGCATGATCATGCTGGAAGAGGTCAGACGATGGGTACAGTACATTATGTTCATAAGGTGATGTACATGGTCAACCCTAAAACATTAACAGGCTGCAGCATTCAAGTGATGTTTGATTGGTAGAACCAACAGCCAAAAGCCCCAATCAACAACATGAATCCTTGGCCTTGTGACAACTGTCCAGAGAGTGGTGTAATAGTATCGGAAATATAATCAGCAGCATGAATTCTTGGCCTTGTGGCAACAATCCAGAATTGTGGCAGTGGTGGGATGGTGCCTGGAATCAGATAGTATGCAAATTGGGACACAGCAATTGTAAAAGTAATCCATGTGAGTCAAGTGGTTTAATATAAATCTTCTAAAGAGTTACTATCGCTTTATATGATGAACAGATTTGATTTAGGCTTTTATTCACATAGAAACATTGATCAATGCACTTATATAGATCTCATCAAATATATCGTTTATCTATTTTGCAAATGGCCTCAACACATTATCTTATGAATAGCGCGCTCTGCGAGTGGGTGTGAACAAATTAATGATAATGAGCTGAGACAGGAGAAACTGTACTTCTCTTTAGTTTCAGACAGATTACACTGCAGGAGAATATTTGTTTTAAATGTGAATTGTTTTATTTAAAAGTAGAAATTTAAAGCGTTCTTTAGACGTATGTTTCATGTTTGTGTTATAAGCATTAGCTGAGTTTCCGTTAACTTTCCAGACATGTTTCAGAAAGATTTTTGCGGAGACGAAAAAAAATTTTCAGGGAGCTGAAAGCGAACCCTGCTTATTTTATTTATTTAAAAAAAAAAAAAAGGTTTTGATGTTAATGTGAGTGTACACAAAAAAGAAGACCCTCTATAGTTTATAATCATGTGTTGATTTTATTTATATGACCATAAATTACGGAGTATTTTAAGTCTATGTTGCTGCTATGTGAAAAAAAAAACAGCAAAACGCACGGGCGCGTTCTTGGTCCCCAGAGGGTTAAATACACAAGCCATCAGAAAAAAACTTGTCAATCATCCATTCTGTAGTATTAATTTCTAAGAGGGCATTTACACGACATGTAACACTTTAATGAGTTTTGGCTGTTCATTTACACAACTGCGTTTTGGGGGCCTGAAAACGCAGACTTCTGAAAGTCAGTTTCACGGGTGCATGTTTTTGAAAATAATGCCGTTATCGTCTCCATGTAAACTACAAAAATGTGAACTTCTGAAAACGATGATGTCACGCACATGCTTATAACATGTTCAATTTATAGGTGCGTAGTGTTTCTTTTCAAAGTGACATCGCCATCTACTGGCCTGGCATGAATTCAGCGTTTTTAATCGCATTCATGGATTCATGTGAACAGGGATCGCTTTTGATAACATTGTCGTTGGTAAGAGAAACTTTTCATAAACTTAAAGGAAAAACGTTTCAGTTTTTACTACACCGACCGTTGTTGTGTAAGCATACCCTAAATGTGTGTAAGAGTATGTGCTCACTCTCTGCTGCAGCTGTGTAGATGGTGCCCGGCAGTTTGGGGTGCAGATCAGCGGTTTTGGCAGCGATGACCACATTGGCACCGTCCCTCGCAGCTTTGAGCGCAATGGCCTTGCCAATTCCTCGACTCGCTCCGGTAATGAAGAGCGTACATCCAGCCAGCTTCCTAAAATGAATGCATAATCATATAATAATCTGATCATATCGTAATAAGTGCACTATGCAAACAATAATAGATTAGCGAAACATAACTAATCAGAGATGGATATAATCATATTCTTATCAAATCTAAAGTCAAAGTCATGTGACCGACCAAATTCTACAATTTAACTTGCAATTTGTTTTGAAGACAGCAAAATTGGTAGGTTTCCCTACTTTTTTATTAACAATGTCAAATATTTGAGAGAACACACACACACACACACACACACACACACACACACACACACATATACATTATATATATATATATACACAGTATATACACACACATTAATAAGACATACAAAAATATATACACAAATATATAAAATATAAGGATAATCTAATCTATTTATTATGGGTAATTGCCTTGTATTTGTGCAACTTTTTGTATACGCTTCGCAACTGAACTGAAAAAGAGCCACAAATACACAAATATATAAAATATAAGTATACCTAATCTATTTATTATAAGTAATTGCCTTGTATTTGTGCCACTTTTTGTATCGCACATTTTTTGTACTTTTGTTGTGCGTTTTGTCCAATGTATCACGAATCAAGAGCTGTATTTGCGTTGGCATTCCTTGATTCCTGCGCATGGGAAAGTAGGGTAAAGGTCAAATTATTCAAGAAAAATACTATAAATATGTAACGTGAAACAGGGTTAATCTGCTGAAATGCCAAGTCAATGTCAACATGTTGACATTGGCTGTGTATTATGGCAGCAAAGTTTTGACGAAACAGTCCAGCTCTCTAATGTCCATTCACAACAACACAGGTAATCGCGTGAATGACTCGATACGTGTATAAGTCTTTTAATACTAGTCAACAACAACTTGATGTATTCAAGCGCTAAATTGTGCAACACACGGCTTATCAGCAAGAATGAGAGTGAAACTCACCCAGTGTTCTGCAGCATTGTGATGTCTGAGCTGTGTGCAGTTATGAGTCTAACATTAGACTCAAGCCAAGACCTCTAAATGAAATGCAGGCTGTGAACTCGCCCTTTACTCTAGTGACAGATTCCGCTGTGATGTAATTCACCCCACTTCCGGTAGAGTCATGAACGCGCTACTGTTTTTAAAGGAACATCCGAAATATGCAATAAAAGTTCAAATAATCAGCTAAAAGAAAAAAATACCAGAAACGTACATTATCTGCCCTTGAACTGTTACAGTGAATAAAAATGTATTTCATCCAAAAAAATTCTAAAACTGACTGATGGTTGATTTCTGTGAGTTGGTCTGTAAATGTCATTCATTAGGTTCTCACACGAATAAGCCATATCTCAGCACCAGAACATCGTACAGACATGTTTGTTGGCTCGTATTATTCATGTGTTCAGGTGGTTGCTAGGCCGTTGCTAGGGTATAATATCTTATATATCTGTATCTATAGCTTTAAGTAAATGCTGGCAAATGGCCATGGTATGAGCGAATAATCCATGGCTAGCTGTGCATTAAACGATTGTAATGCACTCCACGTCATACCCTACATTAAAACCATTTAATGCACAGCTAGCCATGGATTATCCCAATAATTTCATTTAATTTATGTAATGTTTGAAATCCTAATGTACATTTTTGAATTACTCTTCAAATAAAAAGATAAAGTTAATAGTAGTAGTAGTAGTAGTAGTAGTAGTAGCCTACTTTATTGATCCCAGTTAAAGGGGTCATATTTTTTACAAGTTAATATGAATCTTGGGTCTAAATGAAAACTTTGTAATATACTTTTATTAAAAATTATCATTAGTATTGTAAGAAAACACTAATTTTACATGGTCAAAAACAGCTCTGTTTTCAGCACGCCGTTTCAGTGCATATGCCTTTAAATGATAATGAGCTTTGCTCACCCCGCCCCTCTTTTCTGTGGGGGTTTTGACCTTTTTACAGTCTATGGTTTTGACACAACTGCACGTGGAGTGTTGCCTTGACAACAGTTGAGGGTATATTTTGCAACAAGAATGGCAGCGGGAGTCTCTGAGGAAACATCTGTTCTACCATACCAATTTGAACCGGAGTCGGAGTCGGACCCGGAACAAGATGACAGCCCCGAAGAAGTTCGACAATTAAGGCTCGAACAGGACGTTTCTGAATGGTTGGTTAACGTAATGTCACTTTGATCTATTTTTTATATTGTAACTTATGTACTGGAAGGGTAACTTAGAGTAGTGAGATACAGACGCTATGTGTTTACTGATGTAAGTTATAGGTTAGTTCGTTCGCTGACAGATTGATGTTGAAAAACTTTTTTTGGGTAAATGTAGGCTTGTCAGTGATGCGTAACGTTATCTCAGTGTTAGGTGCATCAGTGCTGAAACATTAACCGTAACGCGTTGTTCATTATAAACGTGGGATTATGAATTATATTGAGAACGTCGTAACGCTACAGAGAAACATTAGCCGCATTCATCGTGAAGCGTGCAAGCGATTTGCAAAGATTAATATTTAAAGCAAAGGTTAATAAAACGTTACACTCACTTCTTCTGGAGGTGCAGCAGGAACACGAATAGTTGGTACCGATTCTGTTTTCAGGACCAGCTTCTTAGCAAAATCAGATTTACACTGACCCTCGTTTAGAAAGCAGTCTGGTGAGAAATGATTAGCGCAAACATAAAAGCATTTACGTATATCGTTGGGATTGGGAATATTCCCTTCAAAAATAAAACTCAGCCACTGCGTCTTCAGCGGTTCAAATTTAGGAACATTAAAATGACTGCTGTGTTTATTATGACACCCAAGAACAGAACACCACAATAGCTTAGACGCCATTCTGCTACAGTGTATCAACAATGGCGGACTATGATGACAGCTTGCTCAGGGCGGGTCTGTGTTGAAACCTTTTTTTTACAGTCTATGGTTGAAACCATAGAAACGCTGCTGTCAATTAACAATCGTGGGAGGGGCGTCCGATTTATTGACGTCACAAAATCGAACGGCTCAATTTGAGGCAAGGGAAAACGTATAAGGAGATTAAAACAAAAACACTGGATGGATTTGTATCATTATATGATGGTTTTGTACAGGCACTGCCAACACACATTTCAGTACAATCAACTTGTAAAAGTGCATGAACCATTATATGACCCCTTTAAATAATAAGATCATATCGTGACCTGAGGGTATTGTTACACCCCTACTCAATAATAACAACAATGATGCAATGGTTACTATTTATAAACAATACTAATAATAATATAAATTATTTATTAATACTAATATATATATTTTTTCTATTTCTGCTGTCTCTGTGTACACAGAGTACACAGAGATCCAAGAGTTGCTGCAGAGCCAAAAGAGCTGCAGCTCTCTGGACGTCATGGGTGGAGCTTGACCTGGTCCAGCTCCACCTCTGAGGATCTAATGGGTGGAGGGATATAGTTATGGGTGGGGTTGGACCTTCTAGCTCCACCCTTTATGCCCAAATTACATCCAGAGCTCTTTCTCATTCTCTGTAATAACATTACCAGCTTATAGCAACCTCTATGTGTTGCAGAGCTGCGGTTGAGGTAAACGTCATCCAAATAGACATTGTTGCAATTATATGTGTACATAATAGGCCTACTTAATTAAATGATTTACCTGGTTTTGCATTTTTGTTTCCTTGTTCTTTTTTTTTTAATTCCCCTGGATTGCCTCGACCCCTGTGTAATGTTTGTCATCTATCGTGATTAATGACGGTTCCCTTCACAAACACTTGTAATTTGGCTACAGTGTTACCATGAAAATGTGTAATTGTTTCAAGAACAATGTTTCAATTGTTTTCATTTTAATTGTTTCAATTACAATCGTAATGTAAACGCCTTCACGACATCCACCGTCTCTCAGTCAAGTAAACAGTATAGATATCTATAATATGAACCAGGGATTTTCTGTCTTTTAAGGCCACAGACCACCAAATATGATCATCCTCGTGTCAGGGCCCGTCCTAAAATTTAAAAGGCAGCTATATATTTTCCTGTATAAACACCCATTAATACTGTGATTAATAAATAATAAAAATGTGTAAATTTTATTTGGAATAAAATAAAATAAAAATTCCTTACTATAGTGTACTGTTAGATATATTATTTATTTTAATCAATTTATTTACTTATTCCTTTATAGATTTAAATCCAATTTTGTTTATTTATTTAAATCAATTTATGTTAATCAATAATCAAATTTAGTTAAGTCAGTCTATTCCTCGGACCCCCTAAGCACTCCCTTGCGGCCCCCCCAAAAAACCTGGAGTAAACTACTGTATTACAATTTCAGCTGATTTAAATTCTCTGAGCACTGGAATAGTTTACATGCAGGCTATGAATGTGCGATTACACAGTGCTTTTTGTGACACAGTTTCATGTGAGCACAAGACTCCAGTTCAGCCGGTCCAACAAGTGTAACAAGTTCCTACACGCTTCAGGTACTGAGAGTATTAACATCTTTAATGCTGTTTTGATGTGATATGTGTATAACAAATAGTCATCATTATTAAAAAACAAAATGTTTAATTTGGTGACATTAATTAGTTAATAATTCGATGCACCAGAATTGTTCGTATGGTTGATAAGGAGTTCATTTTAGGAACAAACTCGCAGCTATAATATAATATAATAAAATATTATAGTATAGCTATACAGTGCTTAGCAGTGAATACACCCATGCTAAAGTTGACTAAAAAGAGGAATAAAAAATAATCTCTTGGAAATAGATCTTAATGCCTTAATTAAAAAAATGAGGAAAAATCCAACCTTTAAGGACACCAGTTTTCTTTGTGAATGAATTATGTATCGTAAATAAATAAATGTTCTTCCTTAAAATACAGGGGGCATAAGTCAGGACACCCCTATGTTAAATTCCCATAGAGGCTGGCAGAGTTTTATTTTAAAGGCCAGTTATTTCATGGATCCAGGATGCATCCTGATAAAGTTCCCTTGGCCTTTGGAATTAAAATAGACCCACATCATCACATACCCTTCACCATACCTAGTATTCATATATACTGTATGTACTGTACTATACATACAGACCAGACACACACACAGACATAATATATATAAATACAATAATATATATATATATATATATATATATATATATATATAAATATATATATATATATATATATATATATATATATATATATATATATATATATATATATATACACACACATATATTATGTAAACACAAACTTTTGTTAGATGTAATTAACCGTGGTTAATCGATTTGACAGCACTAAAAAAAATATGCTAAATAAAACAAAGAAAATTATAATATTTAAATAAATAAATATAACTTTACAGAAATTATTATTTTATTCTGTTTTTAAAGACTGGTCTGTAATCACAAGATAAATAACAGTTATATTTAATGTTTATATTTAAGTTTACACATGTTACAGTACACTGATGGTATAAAAGGGATAACGATATGTAGGCTAAATATACGTTAGGCTATATGTAAATATTTTACAGATAATATTTTACTGTATGAAAAAAGTCTTTAAAACATGATTATATATATTAAATCCCTGCTTTAATAAATATATCTCAGATAACAAGATTATAGAGTTCCTAGTGCTGCTACATCGTCAAATTATCCAAAAGCACGCGCTGCGATTGAAAACAGTGAACGCGCGGAACTTGTTGTCGCGCGCAATAACAAACTCTATATGGGTGCTTTCAACAAAACGTCCAACAACAACAATTATATTATTACACGATTCTTCAAAGGTGTGTCTGCTGAAAGGGGGAGGCCATTTTGTACAGAGAAGCGTCTGTACATGCATGTGTGTATGTGTTCACGTCAGGAGCAGGAAGTGTGTGCCTGCCTTTGTGCTTGAGAGAGTGAATTTGTGTTGGGGAGTCGAACTGTAGTAACAGCAGTAACACCCGTTTCTTCATTTTCCTGTGCTTGCATTGTTATTTCACCTCGCCACTGTTTTGCTCTGTGCAATGGATGGGTATGTGAATTTATAGTGTCTTATTTTCCTATTACGCGCTTGTTGAGCTGCTCATGTATTGAAGTGTTTTCATTATTGTATGTAATGATAATAATGGCACGTCAGAAATGGCATGGGAGGAAAAGTGGGGGAGGGAGCAAACGTATAAACTGCTGGAGATTTAACCTGAGAGTGCTTGTTTATTTTTAAATGCAAATGCAGTGGAAATATTAAATATCAGTATTTTACTTTCGCTTTGGTTTGTATTAAAATCATGATGCGCTTGTCGCGTAGGCTATGGGTTAACATTAATAATCGGTTGATGTTGTTGAGATGCAAAATATGGGCGTATGGCACTGTGAATATACCATAATCAAAGTTAGATTCAAGGAAGTGCGCTTGTTTAGGATTAAATGGCGTTTTGTTGGTAGCGTTTGTTATACAACCATTCTTCGTTTGCTTTCAACCCTTGCTATTCAATATACACGACATGAATTCGAGGTCAATAGATTCGTGAAGTGGTAAGAATTAAGGAAATAAGAGCTCCTCGTGTTTTGCTGCCATTTTAAAGCCATTAAGGGGCGTTTCTGAAGCGAATCTGTCTGAAAACAATGTTTCCTGGCGCTATTAGCGCTCCTGCTTGCATCCACCAATGCCCTCGAGTGGGTTTTATGTGAGAATTGTAAAAGAATAACGCGACGTTTATCTTTATATCGCGATATTATGTTTAACGACTTTTGCACAGACGACGAGTCGACAAACAGCTTCGATTGTACGCAGTCGCACGCCGCGTCTACAGTATAGAGAGCTCGAGCGCTATTTTTGGTTTAATTTGCGCGTTGTATATGGTGTTGTATAGTGCTAAACTGTCATTGTTTACACTCGTGTGTTGCGAGTATAACTGTGGGCGAGGGACTCCGTGGTGTTCAGATTATATTTTACTCACTTATTGTTGCTTTGCTTGTCCTTTCTAGTGACTCATCCGAATCGGTTCTTTTGAACAGTCCGTTTTAAAGTCCCCATGAAACCAAAATTTTTATTTTTTTTGGCTTTTAGTATAAATGTTAGTCATACTGTTATCTAGAAGCTTGTGTGCTCAAAAACAATGACAAAATTCGCATTTAGAAGATAAGTATCCAGAATGTAGTCTCTCATTTCCCCCTAATGGATCAATGATTTTGATGACATCACTGCACTTCAGCTTCGCATCAGATTTTATGTCCAATCAAATGCTCTCTAGAATCTGAAGCTCCGCCCCTACATTATAAATAGGCGCTGAAGCTGCTGCTGAAATTGGTCACTTGTTCACACAATTACTGTTTTATACATGGTGAATGGTGCGCTGTGAACACCATCCTCTGAATTTTTTGCATTATGGGATTGAATAAGTGCACTCAATAATGTTTACTACGGTTTCAAACACCAGTACGAATGGCTGTCCCTTCAAATAGTCCACTATATAGGCTAAGGGTGTAGCGGGTGATTTCAAACTACATTTGTCTAGGGCTGCAACTAACGATTATTTTGATAATCGATTAATCGGACGATTATTTTTTCGATTAATCGGATAAAGTTTTTATTTTATTTTATTAGACTTTTTGTTTATTATAATTAAATAAAACCTTAAATCAGGGTATTCATGTGTAAAAGTGTACTTTAAAAAGTGCAAAAGCCACACATTGAGTTTTACTAATATAATCTTTATTTTTGACATTTTAAACCTTAATATATTGATAATTTAAATATAGAAAGACTGAAAACAAACGTGTGATTGTAGTAGAGCCGCAGTAGATCGCGTTTGAAAAACAATTAAAACTTAATAGTAGACAAATGCTATAAAAAGAGAACGGAATGGAGGTACGCAGCAAGCTAACAGGCTTGATTAAAAAGACAGGAAAAATTTGCATTAGCGCACAAGCATTCGCTGAAAACCACTGACTACAGTGACTAAAAAAAAACCTCTTTTACTGCTGCTGTTATTAACTGCCTTTATATTTAGTGCTTCACTTTGTAAACACCGTTTTAATTTAACCTATTTCTGCGGTAGCGCTATTTTAATCCATCACTTATGTTGCGAGCGAACTGATTGCGCAACCTGATGCTCGAGACAAAATAGATCTAGTGTGACTGTTCCGAAGTTAGTAAACAAAGCTGTTTACACAGTAGCATTGTTTTCTCAGATCAGATAGCTATCGGATCGTGAAAAGACCAGGTGTAAAAGCCCTTCTAAACGCGCTCAAACCACTTCAGGAGGAGATCTGAGACTCATTCCATACGAAACTGGAAAAGTGTAAATGCATCTAGCCTAGTTGTTGAAACCACATATGTACATTTTACTCCTCCCAAAAATGCTAAAAAAAATAAACATGTGAGAGTGTGTTATAGGCAATGTAATGTTATAGCCGGATATGACGACGCTACTGCAACACGCATTACCGCAGATGAGCGATCTATTCATCAAGCCAACGAGCAAACTATCGCAAATCAAAGTGAAAGTAAGTCGCAGACGCTTAACGCACAATCATCATCATTAAAAGTAAAGAAACGAAATGATCTTACCAGTGCTGTTGCCGCTCTCTCTTATTGCGGTGTTTGATTTTGATTTTAACTGCTAATCAATAAAATGCAGCTCATATCTGTTGCTTTCGGTGACGTGAACTCCATTAAATCTGCATATAGCGCGGGAATTGAAGAGCGAAAACACATTTATGTGACCAGGTGTAAATGGAATCGTTTTGATAAATCAGAGCTATCCGATCTGAGAAAACGCATGAAGTGGCCAGGTGTAAACAGCCCCGGCTTGGGGTGCACACTTTTTTTCTGCCGTCGATTGATCTGTAGGTACTCACTGCCATTTCGCGATCGACTGTGTTGTCATGAAAGTGACGTCATCAGTAAACGCTCCCCGTGACGTAAGCAGACCAACTAATCGCTAATGACATTCGTTGACAACGATTTTCATAATCAATTATTATCGATTTTATCGATTAGTTGTTGCAGCCCTACATTTGTCAAGTTGCAATTTGACCAACAGCGTCAATTGCTTCGCTTCACTGCCATTCACAACTCCTATACCGTGGCCTCGTGGGATAGTTAAGTGTTCATTGGATGCACAATTCAAAATCTCACCAGAAGTAGTAGGTCATCCGGGTACTTTTCCCCTACTGTTTTATGAATTCGGACATACTGCTCGACTCACATACTGTTTTTTACTTGCAATATAGTTTGGAAGTAGGCATATTTGAACGCACGGATTCAAGTTTAATAAACCAGTTCAACTGATTCATCTAAAGGATCAGACTCAAAATTAAGGATTTGTTCAGGAATTGCTTGTAAAATAGGATTTAATCTAGTGCAGGGCAACGATTAATCGCATCCAAAATAAAAGTTTGTGTTTACAAAATATTTGTGTGTATACTGTGTATAACTATTTTGTATATATAAATACACACACGCATGTATATATTTAAGAAAAAAATATTTATAGATCAAATATTTCTATATAATATAAATTATGTATAAATATATACAGTATATATGCAAATATTTCTTAATTATATACATGCATATGTGTGTATTTATATATACAAAATAATTATACACAGTACACAAACATATGTACACACAAACTTTTATTTTGGATGCGATTAATCGTTGCCCAGCACTAATTTAATCAAAAGAGATATTCCACACCTTGAATTGCACAAGTTGGTTATGGTTTTGTTTGGTTTATGCTGAATGTCTATAGGCTCATGAAAACATGTCACTTTGTCCACAAAGCTTTTTAGTGTGTTTATCATTCACACATTGGTTGTGATCCTAGCAGTTAATGTAGTACAGTATACTATATAGCCTATAAAGGACAGTTGCAGCTCTGCTGAAGTGAAAGCATTAGATAATTGTGCATTTTCACACTCCCAGGGGATTTCCACCATCAAACAACTCCCACATCTCCCCACTGTGGGGATTACAGTCTGCTTCTGAAAGACCGAACACCCATTTTTTACTTTGCCTTTCTGTCTCTCAATGGCTTTTAATAAATGTGGAAGCTTGAGGTGTCCACCTGGGTGGAGGTGGAACTGAGGGGTTCAGTTTGTCACTTTAATTATAACAAAGGCATCTGATAACGCTGAGTCCTGATATCAGACAACTGATGCAATGGAACAGAGCTAGACCAACCTAATTTGTTTGAGGGCTTGTCTTTGTTAAAAAAATTAATATAGCCTAATGTTGTTTCTAAACTTAATATAAAGAAGTGCTCTGTAAATGTTTGACATGCAGTTAGTTGGGTATATACAGCTCTAAACTGTAATCTAGTCATGAACCTTTTAATATTTTAATACAGAAGTAGGAGGGGAAAAAGGAAGGTAGTTGCTAAAATTCTGCTTTCAACATTGTTTGCAGCACTAATCTTAAGGTTAAGTGCTATAGCAGACAGTGTTGGGGAAAGTTAATTTTTAAAAGTAATGCATTACAATATTGCATTACTCCCTAGGATAAGTATCTAATTGCATTTTTTTAACAACAAAAAAGTCCTATTTTTGGCAAATGTAAAGGCCCTTTCTCACCAAAAATGAAATGAATAAGCCTCAGGCTGAAGGAAATGCAAATTCACGTCTGTAGAGTAGAGGGCGCAGCTCTAAAAAAAAGATGTAATGTTTATATAAAGTCATTTTTGCTTGTCAGCAGCAAAGAAATGTGTTAATAAAGTGAGATTAAATGCACAAAGTATATTTGTGTAATTTAACATATTTAATTATTGCAGGTTTGTGTAATATTCTGAGTTCGCATTTCACTGTTTTTATGAATTTTTTGAGGAATGCTGAATCTATTTTTGTTCAAGTGAGATGAGTAAATGCTCACATTTAGTCTAGAGCTACAATAATCATCATGTCCACACACAGCGCACACACAACACCTCTGCTCTTACAATTTCTCTCAACATGAGGACAGGAGAGCTGTCAGTCAATACATGGCAAGACAAAGTACCTTGCAGTAACTTGCATTTACATTACATCAAAAAGTAATGAGTTACTGAAAAAAAGTAATCCAAATCTCCCATTAGGCCTACTTATGCATTTCCCACAGTAATAATAGCAGAGCTATAGTGGAGGCCTGTGTTTGTGTATCATGGCCAACTGTTTTCACACACCTGCCATTTGGAGCATTGTTTTTCTTCTCCCTTAGTTTGGTTTGTTATAGTTATATGTGAACACAGAAAAAAGAAAAAAAACGGTACGAGATCGCCTGAATGAGTTGGTCTCTCGGCCAGCTTGAAAACTGTGGTTTGCTTGTGGTGAGAAAGAAAATGGACCAACGAACAATGTATCACAATGTATGATAGGTAAATATATACGTTGCGTGAAAAGCTGCAATATTTGTTTTGCTAATGTCTCTGAAAGTTATCCTGGAGCAAAGACAAAGTGTTTCCTGTTCATTTTAAAATGGCACTTAATTGCTCCTCTCCACAATAGTTACAATAAATGCGTACAAAGCCTTGATTCCTGCTGAGACTAATAAAGTAATATAACGGCAGCTACAAAGAAGTAACAATGAGAACGCGGAGCTGTTGTCCATCCATCCTGACAGATAACCGCTATGATCAATGAGAGGACAGTTAACTCGCATGTGACTTCTACTAACAAATTTTGGTCCTTTTAAGAAATGTTGCCTTGTAAAAGCGAACCAAACCAAGAAGACAACATTGTAATAATATTAATTCCTTTTTCAGAACAAAACAAATGATCTACAGGTCTGAATACGCTCTAAGGCTTCATAATAAATTATATAATTCTGAAATAAATTAGCAGATTTTGGTCTGACCTGCATCCACATTCCAAAAAAGCAAGTGTGACCTTAAGCTCTAACTTAATAATCGACCTTGTTGAAGTAATGTTCGTAGTGTACTTGAGAAATGTTATCCTGTGGGCTGTAAACTGGCCCGACCGGTCGACAGCAGAACCAATGCCCTTAGTTCAAAAGGGTGCTTGTTGTGCTCAAAACAAACCAAAATTTGTGGGGTTTGAGCATGGAAACATGATTTGGCATTTATATAATATTTAATCAAGCTTATATTAAACCTGAATCTCACAGAATATGCAGGTCATATTCACCTAAAATCAATAAAAAATTAAAAATAATGTTTTGCATAAAGAAAATTAAGCCCATTTTTATTTAGGACCTCACATTATTGTCATGACAAAAAAAAATGTAATTCTCAAAATAAAAATCATATTGTATGGACGGAATGTTTTTTTTTTTTTATGAGATTTTAAAGGAAATTTTAAAATCAAATTAAATTCAGGACAACAAATACTGTGATGTATGGAATCTTAGGGTACTTTACAATTACAATATATCTTTATTTTTTTATTCACATTAACAGTGATTTTTGGTTCAAGGTTTTTACTTTACAGTCATTTTCTTAATGTAAAATAAAACAGATTTTAATTGATTGATTTTTAGTATTAAATATAGATTTATTTGCAGTTTTGTGAGATTCATCCAAATAATGCACTATTATTTTCACTGTTGCACAAAATAAATTCTAGCCTTCTGTGCCACATGAATTAGAAATGATCGCTCCTACAGTTCATTATAATGCATTGTAACCTAATCACAATAGCTTCAAAATGGAAACCATGTGATGGGCACTTTGCTGCCTCATGTGGGTGATTCATTTAGGACATTTCACTTTTAGACTAATTTTGTCTTCAGGAGGAAATGTTTCATCCTGTCAGTATCCTCCTGATAAGCCCGAGCGACGATAATTAGGCAAAGTGTGGGGAGCAGGAATAACTCGCAGCATGATAGCCAAGACGTCCCACAAACTCCTGTGAGATGTTGGGGAAGTTCCCCTGCTAGATCGTGGTGAGTTATATCATGAGAACACCACTATGCCCGTACTTCCACACGGTCAGAGTGAGGGTTGGAATAACAAACTTCCTACTTTATATTGCATGAGGGCTTTCAAATTCATCTCAAGGTCTTGTCTTATAGAAATCTTTGATACTTTCAGGTGACCCTCTGAAAGACTATTTTTTTATTGTAATCATTATTAGCAAAAACATGTTGCAGTGCCACCTCTAGGCATCTTCTAAATTTTCTCAATTTCTTAATATCTTCTCAGATTTGACATTATTTGCTGATGGAAGCTAATATAAGCTGTGTTTAACCATGATATTTTAATAAAATGTTAGCATTTCCCATTCGATTGATCATACGACTACGAAGTTACAAGCGTTTTACTGCTGTAGTGCCACTGATGGGCAGAATCTGACCTAACATGGCTGGCATGCATCCTCAGGCTATCCGGTTGTCTATGTATGTTAAATTTCATTAAATTTGGACTTTCCATTCGGCAGATATATAGGCACATTTTTTGCAACACCAGACCAATTAATTCGCTTATATCTTCGTAAAGCACCGACGTATCAATATTCTTTTGATCACTTTTTGCCCGTATCTGCAAAACCTTTGCCTTATTATGGTGCCACCTAGTGTCAGATAGATGTGTGTGATTGCGGCGGAGTAGTGGGTGAGATTTCTGACCATCCCACCAAATAGGTAAGGGTGTCACGATTTCGATTTTAAATCGAAATCGATCGAAATTAATTCACAATCTCAAAAATCGAAATAAAAAATGGAATCGTCGATGCTGCCACGCCCCCATGTCGCGTTTTACTGACTCTTATTGTTCAATCTCGTTCATCAAAATGAACTAATCTTTTTTCTAGTCATTTCAGGGGCTTTAAATGTTATACTTTTAACAGGCAAATTCCCCGAACACATCCACCTACGCAATCTTGATCATATTCTGAATTAAGAAATCATTATAATGCAGTCAAAAATAATTTACAGGGAACATTAATAATTACTTGACCTTCCGAGTCTTTTGTTCATTTGTCGCGTGACAGAGGCAATGAACGACTCATCACAGCGCGGAAAAAAACAAACACACGTGGTGAAAGGCTGTGAGTCCTCTAACTTAGATTCTATGCCCGAGCCCGAACTTCCTCGGGCCGGGCTCTTGATCTGTAGACGTGCACTCCCAACGCAATAGAGTGCGGCGCGGGACTAGATTTGATGGCCGAGTGCGAGCGCGGGCGGTAATGCACTCACTCTGTGTGTGCGGGACAATAAAACGATTCGCGGGGCTCCCGCAAACTAGAAATATCTATGAATAAAACATATAAAAACTAATACATTTTTATTTATCTGTTGCAGAAAAGCAACAAGAACAACTAAAACAAAATAGAAACGATTTACAGGCCAGAGTTTCTATTTATAACATGTTTGCAGCGTTGAGCGATTTAGCCAATCACAGACATATGTGTTGATTTCTTGAACGCAATGGCCAATCAGAAGCATTTAAGATAGACTCTCCTCACCGCTCAAAACGGACTTTTTGTTCAGTGCTAAATTCTGTAAGCTGGCAAATCCTCTAATTATAACAAACAAAGTGTAGGCTATATATTATGAAAGATTCATTGTGCAGTCAGCTTTATTGATAATAACAGAGATGTGTGAGATTGCGATGAACTGATGTCAGCTTTTTAAGAGCAACAGCAACCTGTGCTAAAAAAAAAAAGTAAAAATCGAGAATCGAAAATGTAATCGAATCGAGGATTTGGAGAATCGTGACACCCCTACAAATAGGGTATCTCTACAACCTTCGATCTTCGGTTCTTGAACCCCTATTGAATTTCAAAATGCTCTCAGATCTACTTTAGTAAACAAGAGGTTAAGTCAATGGGGTCCAATGTAATTTTGAAGTCGCTGGCACAATGATTGCCAGGGTGTTTCTTGGAAGTTGCTAAAGTGTTCTGTATGATTGCTAGGATTTTTCTTACTAATCCAAGTCAAAAGTCCTCCATCTCTGTGATATTCTGGCATCCCTCATTCAATGCAAGTCGAATTTCTTCTTTTGCCTGTTCTATCGTCTGACAAGCAAAAATCACAAGTCAGATCGCTTAGAAATAGCACACCTCTCCTTAACAAGCTAGATGATTTGAGGTATCACTCGTCAGCATGTGGGAGTTAAATAGGGAAGTTTACTACAATGACACGAGGGCAGGCTATTCAAAACGGCATCTACACCTGCGAGTCATATAGCATGGCAGGAAATGAGTGCTTATCAGGTATCAGCTTCTACTTGTCCATGTAATCAAACTGTTTTGGACATGGAAGCCACGCACTGATCCTAGATCAGTGCTTTTATTGCAAACCGATTTATTAAATGTAACGAATCTGCTGTTATATGTGGGTCAGAATAAAAAAGGTTAAAGAGGTGGAACGTACGGCTAGATCCAAGACGAGAAAGGAGAATGGTCTTTTTTCCACACAAGTCTTATTTTATTAAGGCCTAGAGCACGAAAGAGAAAAACATTGTCATGTGATGGCTGGCCTTACAGGGCTCAGAGACCTTATGAAGATTTATATGAAAGCAGCTGGTCTAGTTTTATTGTCGGCATGTAAAAATGGCAATGTGATAGCACTTTTATTTTAAGTGTGATGTAAAATGCACATCCTAAAGCTGACCTGTGTTTTTAAATCGTCTTTTAGGTGGTACTTGAAAAACCTAAAGCTCAAAACCATAAAGTTCAAAAGGTCAGGGTGATACAACTGTCCTGATATATTTATTAGGGAGGATCCGATCAGGATTTTTGCAGACGATACCAACCATACCCATTTCTTGTCATCATGATTGGCCGATACTGATCATTCAAGCTTTAAGTGATATGTACGCTGTCTGTTGGCTGTCACTTTAAACCCTTTACACCCTGAAGGCATTTTTCATGATTTCACATGATTTGGAGTGGCATACCTAAAAGTACACTGCAAAAGTTGCTGCCTTAAATTGCCCTCAGTGAAAGAAAGAAATTCTTGAAAAAACAATGTTTAGTAGTTTGGTATCCTTTGTTATTTTAATAAATCATATTTGGTATAATCCTTTGTTATTTTAAAAAATCATATTTGAAAAAAACTGCTTATTAATATTTGAAAACTTTCAAATCACAGTCATGTGGTGCAACCAACATGCAGAAACATGAAAGAAAAAAACTAAAACCGTAATTGGTGACTTATTAGAGAATAAACCCCCCTCCCCCCAATAAATCTCATCAATTAATCAGAAAATTTGGCCTTTTCATGACAAAGTTAGTAAAATGTCATGTGGTGTGACGTGATATTTATGAATAATTAATTATACACAAAATACATTTAACTTAAGAAATATTTTCTTAAATATAGCCTATTTCAAAATTTTAGCCATTTCCCAAAAATAATGATTACTGATTATAATTTCATTATAATGAAAGATGAAATGAAAATATATATTTTACTTGATGGTTACACCAATTACTTTTTTTTAGTCATTAAATTTAAACTTTTTTTGAAAATGGTATAAAACTTGAAGGCCAGATTTTTCCTTTCCTTTATCTTGGACACTCTTAAAGGTGCTCTTAGCGATGTCACACGTTTTTTAGGCCAAAACATTTTTTGTCACATACAGCAAACATCTCCTTACTATCCGCTTGCTGCCTGTCCCCTGAACACACTGTAAAAAAACGCGGTCTCTGCAGACACCCCAGGCTCCACAAACGGCAACAAAAACAAACTGGGCAAACCCGCACCACGAAACATAACAAACTGTTCCAGCCAATAACCGACAACAAGGATTTGGGGGCGGGGTTTTGAGGGGTTAGTGCGCGGATGAGGAGGAGGGAGGGTCTAGCTAGCCTCCGTTTTGTTTGACAATACTTCGAACGTCAACAAGAAATGACGTCACCCAACATCGCTTAGAGCACCTTTAATAATCATTGACAATTTTGTAATGTCGCAGGGGACATTATGCATGTGGTTTTTTGTCAGTCATGTTGCCCTTTTCTTTAATTTCCCTTTATTCTCTGTCTTGCATTGAGACATAACCAACCTTTACACAATTTGACAGTAATAGTTAGTTTAGGCTTTATGAAATCTCTTGTAAATGTTAAATGCTTTTATTTATAACTACCTCCCAGAGTCTATAGTATTTTCACAGATATGTAAATTAAAATAGAAGAGATGTTCAGAACCTACAACCAGTTCATATTTAAATGCTGTGCCATTCTACCTCAGCTGTGCAGAATTTCAAATATACCCACGTTTTCTAGATTTCAGTAAGAAGGCGACATGTTTCGCCCACTCACATGTCTGCCATATGGACACCAGCCTCATTTCCACACACACTACACCACTTCTTTCTTTTATAATACACTGTTTAATCTGAGAGAGTGCATGACGTTTATTAGCTGTTATCATTTGCATGTCTGGTTAATACTGTTGCTGTTGATCTGGCCAGTTTGAACAGTGTCACAGGAGACACTTGTACTTCCTTGTTTTCATATAGTGCACTTCCTGCCGTACACTGCAGTATCTGAAGAGCGACTGCGCAAAGTGAGTCATTCTCTGCACTTTCTGAACATTTGTATTGTCATGTTATTCGCTGGTCTCAAAGATCACGTCATTGTCAACATGACATCAAAATAGTTTTTGTTCTTTTCATGCATGATTGGTTATTCCACTTCATGCCAAAGAAGCAATTTAACCTTTATATTCTTTCATTACTTTTTAATAAGTCCAAAACAACAAGCATGTTGTTCAAAACTTTGTCATATGGAGGCCACTTTTAACCATCCAATCAAGTGCTGCACTAAATTAGATTTTTTCCCCTCCTTAAATATCCTGTTTTGCTCAGAAGTACGTCACATTGGGGAAGTAAATTGGTTCCGAAAATTGCACTCACACATTACAATGATTGATGGAGAAAAAAATTATGTGGAGACAAGCAACAATGGCTTTTGTCAGAGTTCCTTATTTTGTTACCATGGACAATGGCAGCATGCAGAACCAGCTCCTGTGCTTCAGTATGTTGTCAAATCAGTAAACCGGTGCTTTGAATATGTTTAACATACTGTAAATGGTTTAATAAAGCATTATTCAAAAATGAAAACAGAAGAAAATGACATCACATGATACTGGTCACATGGTTTTGGGATAAACCACTTTTTAGTTTTAATGGGGGTGTTTGGTTAGTAACATAGTTGACATCATTTTTGCTTATTTGAAAGAAAATGTATTTAAACCAAATTTATTTTTCTAAGGTATTTAGATTGTATAAATAAATTTAATATAGATAATCTTGACTGGAACAGAGTTATGGACTACTTTCATGGTATTTGTATGGTGCTGTTTTATCTGTGCTGTTAAGCTTGACAGCTTCTGGTCACTGAATGCTTTGCTTATATGGAAAAGAGCAGCATGAACTTTCCTCAAAGCATCTTCATTTGTGTTGCACAGGGTTTGGAATGACATAAATTTAAGTAAATGTTAACTGTCCCTTTAACATTCACTTTGAGCAAGTTCCCATTTTTGTCATTGGCGGTGGACAGTCACATCGGGCTCGTCCCACAGCCTCTGCTCAGTTGAGGTTTTCAGCCATATGAGTCTTTGTAATGGAACGATTCGCTTTCCATCCATCCAGAGGATTGTTGTTGTTGTTGTTATTGATGTCCGGCTTCCTGCAATTCATCATCTTCCTCTTATACGTACACCCTCACAGAGCCCTCCTCCCGCTGGCCGGTGCGTTATCCCAGCGATAGTCCTGCCATTCAAGTGCATTCGCCTTTTTGTTTAGGAAAACTAAACGACAATCATGTGACTCTACGTATTCAGCATTTGCAGTTTAATGTGAAAGGGAAAACGCTTACATTATCCAAACAGCTGATGTATGTAGACGAGTACATTGCCTTTATGAGGGTTAGCAGGGCTGTTTAATATATTATGAGCTGAATAAATAGCGTTGAAAAACTGTCTGCTCTGTTTTTATCCAGTGTTATGTTGGAACACTTATGAAACTACTGCATTTTCTCCTAGTCTCAAAACACCTTTCTACAGTCCAAATTACACCGCTTGCCCATTGAGCTGCATTTATTTAACAGTGCGTTCACAAGCACTGAGAGAGAATAGCTTCTATTTCCGTCTGTGCTGAGTTGTGAGATGAATGGCGTTTTCCCGCTGGTGGTGAAAAACCTAATCATTGCCTGCCTGCGTCATTTTGGCTATAGGCATCATGTATGAAACGCGAGCGGAGCAATTTTTTGCATAAATCATTTGTAAAACGATGCTTAAGTAAATTTTCATGTAACAACAAATTATTTAAGAGTGCATTTGGGTCAAATATGGACGAACCCGACCATTGGGTTTAAAAATTAAAATAAAATTTTCAAACCAATGGTTGGGTTTGTCCATATTTGACCCAAACATGGGTTGAAACATCCCAGCTTTTTTTGAGTGTATGCGTAGTATGATAGTTTGGTAGCATGGTATTCCGTATAGAGTAAAATTAATTTCTTTTAACTGAGGGATGCTTGGGAATGCATCAGGAGTGAAGTATGTGGCAAACACAGCCCAGAGTAAATTACAGGGACTAGATTTATAGGGGTCGGCCACGCCAAACACACCCCCGTCTCCCCCAGTGCAATTCCCTACGAGTCTACCAAACTCAGGCACAACAGATGCCATTTGGTTAACCAGAGCATCATGTCTGAAGCCTCAAACAGGTTCGCCCAATTCACTGAGCCTTCAACTGGCTTGGAAAACTTACATAAAATCTCATATACCCATGTGTTCTATTATTATGCCAATATGCTCCATTAGTCATGAGCATGTAGTATGAAAAAAGAAAGCAAGCATTGTCAAAACATGACTCAGCCTATTGAAAAAACAAAATACCAATGGCAGAGAATAGTGCTCTAATTTTTCCCCAAATGCTAAGCTCCCTTGAATGATGGTGGGAAAATCCCAAATGCTTAGTTTTTCTCCATTTTTGCCTTTATTTATTTATTTATTTTTTGCTCGCGCCAAGAATACACGCCATTAAACGAGAGTCACTGGACGTCTTTCAAATATCCTCCCAAAAACACTTTGCTGACACCAAAGAATGTTCTCTGACAAAACAGCAAAGCAATTGACACAGCAACATTACTGGGTGTCGTCTTGAGTGATGGGACCTGTAAGATGGCAATGCTTTTTTCTTCATAATCTAAACACAAAACAAAAAGGTATTCTAACAAACCAGTACCATATGTAGGTTAATGAGGTGATGTTATTTTTTTTCACATAAATCTATTTATTAAAAAATAAATTAGAAAATGCAATGCCATAAAAACTTGCCATAATTGTTTTAATATTATAGGCATTGTTATTCTTAGACACTGCTTATTAATATTTGATTTTTTTTTTTTTTATCAAATTTGTCTGACAAATCCAAGTCATGTGGTGTGTCCAACATGCAGATACAATACAGCAAAAACATAAAGAGGCATTGCAACACTGTGGCATCATGATGTAAAGTTGTTTATGGGTTAACATTATTACTTACTTCAGAAAATGTACTTCTCCCAACTACCAAAAGACCTCCCCCAATCCGTCACCTATTTTCTCGTGACGGTTACATTTTTTTTGTTGGGTTAATTCTGTGAAGAATGCCACAATCATATGACCAGAAAATCCTGTTATTTCTTTTACACTTCATACTCCATTCAAAGTTCCCACAAATAGTTTTTTTAATACTGTAAAATCGCACCCATCCCCAGAGTCCATCTGTATTTGTATATTTTGTAATACATCAGAAAAAGTCAGACCTTTAAGGTATTATGAAAAAACCTCTCACTGTTGCTTCATCATTGATCCTGTTGAGTAAATTCGCCTGTATTTTTTGCTACTTCAGCAGATGCCATTCATCCTAGTCAGCAGTTATGAGCGCACAGGCTGTCTGTTGCCCCAGATGTGGGAGTATTTCAAAGCTAACTGAAAATGTGAGTTGTGTAGCCGTGCAGTACTCACTGGCACAATGCAAAGATAGTGCCAGGGTCTTGCTACATGGCAGCTAACCTGTTCTGAGTGATTTTAAGTTTGTCTATGTACTTCTTAGCGGTTCTGGGTAATGTCTGGGGAGTTGATGGCGGTTTCTTCCTGAGACAAAAAGTCGAACACATCTTAGTCTTTTCCTCCATCAATAATTTTTAACATTTTATCAACCGCCAGAAAAAAAAAAACGTTAGTGTGTTGTAAATCGAGAGAGTCCATAGAGTCCATAACAGAATAATGGCACAGAAGAATGATACAGTTGGAATTACTTCCAGAACGCTTATGTTTCCAGCTGTACGCTAAAAACGCTAAAAACATTTGATAGCCAATCAGAATCCATTCGACTTAAAACGACAGACGACAAAACTGTGCATGCTTGTAATAAACACAACATTAATGTCTGTTGGTGTGAATGCTAATATAGTTATCATTCTTGTGAGAACAGACATAATAGTAAGGCATACTTAGCTAACACTTCGGTGGTGCCACCATGTGGACAAACTAATTAGTAAAAAAAAAAAGAAGGTAAATGTAAAAAAAATGTTAGTAAATTCTGGCTGTGTGTGTAATGTGCTGATTGTGATACTTAAGGTCTTTAAGAACTTTGCCGTGAGCATATCAGGGCCTTCCTTGCCACAACTGTTGTACGCGTACCCTTTGGTACGCATCAAAACCAATGAATACTTTGGGCTTTAAGTGTCTTCATTGACATCAGGCGCCACAGAGAACCTGTTGCGTGTGTCTGTCCCTCATGTTGCTCTGTGTTACCGCAGAGCCTTCAGTATTTTCACTGCTGAGCATTGTTAGTGCTCTGTTGGCATTCTCGTCTCCACTGGCGGCCGGTGTTTTGGCTAGCAGGGCTTGGAGACGGGCAGAGAGGGCTATTGTTCTACTGTACTCCTTTGTTTTACCCAAAGATCTCCCCCTTCTTCCTCACCTCACTTCTCATCTGCGAGGAATGAGAACTATGCAGCGTCCTGGATGGACCTGGCTCCCACGTTGTTTCGCCCCGTGTTTCTCTCCCGCCCTGTGAGGGAAGCTGTCTTTGCCGGACCAAAAATCCTTGACTTTCACAGATTTGATTCAAAACGTGTGACTCACGTCCTGTAATGTTTTGAAATGTTTGTTAGCTGGCTGCTGGTTAGTTCGTAGATAAGTGCTGTTTTAATGAATCGAAATTTAGGGGCCTTTAAATATTAAATTTAGTTTTTCTTGTTTGATGTTTACATACAGCTACTTTCCCATGCAAAAGTTAACACCAAAATGCTGGCTACACAAAATTGGTGTAGGGTTTACTTTTAAACTATTTTTGCAAATAATTACATTTAAATTTAACAAATAATTATGAAGAAACGACAAGTTACACATTAAATGTGAAATTTTGAAAGACAGAAATGGAATTTTTCTTGTGAAACGTACTACAATAATCTTTCTTTTAGTTACAGCTTTGAAAAAATCTGTTTTTACAGTGTATGGTGTTCTGGTTGGTTGCCAAATGTGGTTACTAATATATGTTCTGAGTTGATTTAGCATGTTGTTGCATGTACTCTGCTAGTGTCCGTTCTCACAGAAAGCGTTCCTATGCAAACAAACGTGGTGCTCGCACAGCAGCTACATAGAGTAATCTGGTTGGTTTCTAGGATGTAGTGAGCAGTTTGCAAAGTGTTTGCTTACTGGCCGCAGTCAAAACACCCGCAAGTCTCTAATATGTTCCTTACCTTAAAAGGATGGATCACCCACATACAGAGATGTATAAAGTACTAGAGACACAGACTTGAGTAAAAGTACAAGTGCTCTATCAAAAAAGTGACTTGAGTAGAAGTTGAAGTGCTCTTTAAGCACCATACTTAAATGGAAGTACTAAAGTATTCAAAATAAATTGTACTTAAGTATTGCAAGTAGTTTTTTTAAAAATGTACTACTCAAGTACTGAAAGTAAAAGTACAAGTATTGTATTATGTAGTAAAGCATCTCACCCTTGTCTTCCCTGCTTGTGCCTTTTTTCTCCACAGCGTATTGGTTATTTATCTGCATGTTACAGCGATATCTGAAAGCTAGTTGTTTATGTCAGGGAGTTCCTGGAATGTCACATATGGCTCTTCTTCATGTGTTCCATATATGGACTAAATGTGCATATGGCGCCCCCAGGCTGCCAGTATGGATTGAAAATACAGTATATCAGAGTATCCAAAGCTCATAATGATTACATCGGCCCATTTGGGGTATAAATTCAATAAATATTATTCCTCTCTAAAGACATCTGAAGTAAACCTATGAAAATCTATCAATATTTGTCAAAAACTGCACAAGCTAAAAGCCTGAGGGACGTTGTTTGGTCAAGCGCTTTCATGACGAATACACAGGAGTTGTTTTTTTTTAATGGGAGCGGCTGACGCTCATAATTCATATTAAAGGTATCGACTCATTTTTTCAAGACTCCTGACACAAATTAAGAAATAACTGTCACTATAAGTTTCTCAGAATAAAATAGTGGTCAAATACTGAAACTTAACTTGAGTCTTATATCTTTTTTAATGATGTATAGTTTGTCAAGGTAATAACATTAAATCTAGTAGTAACTTTTGAACTATTAAAAACAAAGAACGATTCAGTGCGTCGGCGTCCTCGCACATTCTATATGAATTATCTTTCACTCCGACAAATAAAAACATGGATTCTAAGTAGGGCCAGGGGTCTCCTTCCTCACTGCCACGATCACTCGAAGTTGAAGGTGGTGTTTCTGGTTCTTCCATCTCGAAACAAACTAACAAATCTCAAGTGTTCTCAATGGAGGCAGGTAGCAGAGCGAAAGGCAGAACGGGAGCATGCGCGGTCTTCTTGATCGTCATCAAACCTGGTGACAGAGCCATCTATCGCTCTGGCAGTGATTGTTTGGGTTTGAAATGATTCGTAACATTTTTATAATTGTAACGAGTAACTATGCAGCAGATAAAAAATTTATCGGAGTAAAAGTATTAAACTCATCGAAAATATGTACTGAAGTAAAAGTGGAAGTAGGAGAAAAAAATAATACTCTAGTAGAGCACAGATACAGCCTTTTAGTACTTAAGTACAGTAGTGAAGTAGTTCTACTTAGTTACTATACATCTCTGCCCACAAATGAGAACTGTTATCCTTTACACACCCTCAAGTTGTTCCAAAAATATATTTAAAAAATGCCTCAGGTTTTTTTGTGTGTCCATACAGTGAAACTCAATGGGGTACAATGTTGTTTTGAACCCCATTGACTTTCATTGAACGGACAAAAATAGTTAAAACATTCTTCAAAATATCTTCTTTTGTGTTTCTCAGTACAAAAAGGTCATACAGGTTTGGAACAATACGAAGCCAAGTGAATGATTTTATGTGCAGTTTGTCATTGTTAGTTCAGCAGTATTAGAGGAAATGCCACTTTCAGTTCAACTACTTCTCAGCGACACAACTGTCTCAGCATTTGTTTACACGACAGCGATATGCTTAAAACGGAGAAGCTTTTCCTTTGAGTTCTCTGCGTACAAAAGACACCATTTTCAAAATGATCTCCATTTACACGGATCTGCGAAAACGACTAAAAACCCTGTATTCTGCTGCCAGGCCATTAGATGGCGATGAAACACTATAGACTGAACACGTAATACGCATGTGCATGACATCATCGTCTTCAGAGATTCGCGTTTTTGTTTTTTACATGGAGACCTTAAAGTTTGAGTTTTTAGGCACCCAAAACGATGTTGTCGTGTAAACAAACGGCCAAAACGCATAAAAAGTTTTACGTTTTTAGTTGTCATGTAAACAGCCCCCTCAGTTTGGACTTTCCTGCTTGCACTATTTCCCGCTACTAGTTTGTTGTCATGGTCACTCATTTGGTTCATCATTCAGTTCAGGTGTGCGTGATTAATTATCCTTGTTTGCATGTGTACTTAAGTTCCATTTTGTCTGTTCATTCTTGTCTGGTCTCGTCAATGTTCGGATGTGTTGTATGCTACTCTCATTGTGTGGATTTATTATAGACTGCCTTATAGCCTTCATCTTCCTGTTCGTGTGCGTTCTAGCAACACAATCCGTCTCATGCAAGTCTTGTTTTGATAATCCATAAAAAGACAGATTGACACATATTAGTCTCTCATGTCTCTGTACAGGATAGAGTTGTTTATGTTTCTGAGTGTTGGTTATCTAGTTGCAGTGAAAGCATGTTGACATGCTCCAGCATCAGGGTCAGTTTTTGACGGAACAGCTCGTCGTTCTGGTTTCTGCGTTCTCCCCCATGCACAGATGCTGAAGCTCAGGTAAAAGGCATGCTTGGTTTGATGGGATCATATGACCGTTCCTATCTGGCCTCACTGTCAGCTGGGCTGGTTTCAGTTCTCTCCTCTTTATTACCTCCCTACAATATTAAAGGGAAATGGACACCGGTCTGGCCCTCCCCACAGTAACATGAGTTTGCAGTTCCTCTTTCTTTTTTGTATAGCTGTTATCCGTGCTGTTTTGTTTTTGATAGGGAGACCAAGGTTTTTATCAGAGTGCAAACACGACATGTGGGAGTTTGACTCCTTTTTGGTGAATCTCACGGAAAGCATTCCGGGTCACATCTCACCCTTAAATCCAAAAATTATATTTTGCACAAAGAGAATGAAGCACATGACATTATTTTCATGGCAATTAAGGCATGTTTTATCCCCAGATTCTCATTACCGCAATGCATGCAAATAGTTTACTTTGTTTTTTTTTTTGTAATTATGGAAATTAAATATGAAAAAGGACTGAGCTCACTTTTAAAGATTATTGTGTTTTTGTTGGTTTAATTACGTTTGTGCTCGTAACTATAGCCTACTCATTAAAAAGTTGTAAAAAATGGCTTTTACTATATGAATGCATTTATTTTGGAGAAGTGAAAATAATGATGACTGACCTTGCACAGAGGAGTATACAAATTGTTGTCCAATCAAATGCTCTCTAGAACTAGCATGCTCCTCTTTATACCACCTTCATTTGATTAGCAACAGAAAGAAGCAAATCATGTTTCATGGCTGTGACGTAAACTAAAGCCCACTGGCTGTTTAAATAAAAATGCGAGCCTTTCCTGTAAAACAAAGGAAAGAAACCTTTTCCATGGGGCTTTTTGATGGTCATGAAAATAATATTACATAATGTTTTTGACAGGTTCTGTAAAAAAAAATGTTCCCCTTGTAAGCTACAAAATTATCAGGAATGCAAAGCAGGAAGTGAATACTCATTAAATGGTGTTGATTAACTTTCCAGTTCTCTCAGTTCTGTCAACATCTGAGGTGTGAATGTCGACTAGATGGATATCAGTCCCTGAACTATCCACACAACTAGGCCTGTCGTGATAATCAATAAATCAATTAATCGCACGATAAAAAAAAATTAGCTCGATAATTTTCCCGGCCGCGATAATTTCCATTTGCATGCTTGTTTTGTTTTCCTCGTCTCTCTCTCTCTCTCTCTCTCTCTCTCTCTCTCTCTCTCTCTCTCTCTCTCTCTCTCTCTCTACCAAAGAGACTGGATGACAATATCAACGCTGACCGCCACACATTGATTTTCGAATTTTTTATTATTATTATTATTTTTTTTTTTTACTGAGCCTTTTTACAATTGTATTTGATTGCAGAGCGCCGTAGCGCGTCCCTCTCTCTCTCGCGCGCGCGCTCTCTCACCCTCATATGACGCGCCGTCCAGGGCTTAAATCAAACTTCATTCACGCACAGCGCACACATATATGAAACACTTGCATACACATTTAAGTAGTCAAACATACATGTATACTGCTGAATGCTCAAACAAATACATATGAAATGCACAACGACACACCTAAAGTCGCTCACGCACATACACGCAAACTCTACACACACGAGATGCGTGCACATTATGTACTTATATGAGACGCGAGCACACACACACACACACACACACACACTAGCGCACATACTCATATGAGACGCATGTTCACACAGTACATGATATGATGTGAACGGAAGTCACACATTGGTAAGTGCATTTTTTGTTGACAGAGTCCATTGCTTTTATTGTTTTTGGTTGTTTTGTTCATTTAAATAGTCTTTAGAAATAAAAGTTTATTGATCTTTGAAAAAATGTACCTGCATTATTATGCCATTATCATTATTTTATGTGAAAATGGTCTCAGAACGACAATATTATCGTTTATTATCTATATTATCGTTTATCGCAATAATTTCTTGGACAATTTATCGTCCAACAAAATTTGTTATCGTGACAGGCCTACACACAACAGAGAAAATAGCAGGAATCTTTTTTTTAATGCGTTTCAGCCTGTGTGTGAACGTGAATTGGAGGAGTCCGGACCCTCCCTTCCTTCCTCTCGTCCCCCCCGGAGGTCTTTCACTGCCTCCCCGAGGGCATCGGCAGGCAGATTTGGGGAGGTTTGGTGTGTAGGAGTGTCTATGAAGCACCAACACAAGCTCAACTCACCTGTGTCCTTGAAATACAGAGCATGAAATGCCTGTGCCAACTTGATTTCTTTTTTGAGGGTGTGGTTTATCCAGTTGTCTCGTTGGATTTCAGAGAGAAAAAAACTATTAATAAATTATAATTCTGGATGAATCATGGCTGCTTGTTTTGAAAATAATCTCACAGAAAATATTTGCATTCTCAACTAGATTTGTCAGACCCAAACATGTCACGGCAAATGCAGACATATTGAAATATCACTGCTGGTTTGAAGTTTTTTTTCCACTGTTTTTAATCGAAGTAAAATTACCTGCCAGTGTCCAAATCCTTTACCAAGTACGCTGTGGTACTGTGGACCTGTATGTTTTGTTATACTTGTACCTTTTGTACAGCCCTCTTCTCCTTTCATCTAACTTTCCATTTGTACTATATTATCCGTTGTTTGCATGTAGTGTCAAACAGAGTAAGTCTGCGGCTCTTTCAACAGGGCTAGTTAATTGGAATGTTCTGTTAGCCGTGTTTGTCCAGTCGTATCCGGTTACTGACGAGGGGGCCCATCTCAATAATAGATATCATAGACAATGAAGCTAGAACACACACACACAACCCTCCCTTCCTTCATTTCACACTCCAGCTACACCAATAGTGATGCGACTAGAATGCTAACATTATAATTAACAGTGTTGATTACAGTGTTTATATTATATTTAATGATTTTGACGACAATGGAGCATGTCAAACCAGAACACTTTTGTTAAATTGAAAAAGATTGCAAGTGGTGATGCAATAAACTAACATTTCCATTACTGACTATACTGTTAGGACGCTTACATTTTAATCAGTGACTTTTACAGTAAAAGCACATGAATGGTGATATGCCAAACTCGGAAGCTATCTATTAGGATGGACCAGTTACATGATTTATTTAATGGTAATTTCAAGATTAATCAGAAACTTAAAGGGTTATTTCACCCAAAAATGAAAATTATTTTATTAATTACTCACCCTCATGTCGTTCCTAACTGTAAGACTTTCGTTCATCTTCTGAACACAAATTAAGATATTTTTTTATGAAATCTGAGAGCTTTCTGTCCCTCCATTGACCGTCTAAGCAACTACCACTTTGACGTTTCAAAAAGTTCATAAAGAGATCGTAAATTGAACCATATGAATTGAACGGTTTCGTCCAAATTTTCTGAAGACTCGAACACTTTATATAATGAACAGATTTAATTTAGGCTTTTATTCACATATATAAACATTCATCAACTCACACCACGTTTACTCCGTGGTAACCAGAAGCTCAAGCATGTTAGCTTGACGTGCGAGAACCAGTGGGGTTCATTCTCATGTTACGCAGCACGTTTGAGCTTCAGCAACAACCAATGAGGTTCATTCTCGTGTTACGCAGCACGTTTGAGCTTCAGCAACAACCAATGAGGTTCATTCTCGTGTTACGCAGCACGTTTGAGCTTCAGCAACAACCAATGAGGTTCATTCTCGTGTTACGCAGCACGTTTGAGCTTCAGCAACAACCAATGAGGTTCATTCTCGTGTTACGCAGCATGTTTGAGCTAGACGTATGCGTTTGACCATTGTGCTCACGTCTTTCATCTTTTGCATTGTCTCGCACACTACACAGCGTTTTAAAAATGTGCTTAGTTTAAAAGCAGTTCAACTTTTTTATAAAATGTGTCTTTAGTCTAGACCAGGGATCACCAACCCTGCTCCTGGAGAGCTACTGTCCTGCAGACTTCAGTTCCAACCCTGTTCCAACACACATGCATGTAATTATCAAGTAACCCTGAACAGCTTGATTAGCTGGTCCAGGTGTGTTTGATTGGGGTTGGAGCTAAAATCTGCAGGACAGTAGCTCTCCAGGAGCAGGGTTGGTGACCCCTGGTCTAGACCTTGCTAAAATCACCTGTTTTTTCTTATATAGTGCACTATGTGAGGGGACAGGCATTTGTAGTGGTGTCTGAAACTATAGTGGACATTATTGAGAGCACATAATGTACCCCATAATGCAACTATTGATTGTACAACCGATTTTAACATATAACAAATAGTAATACACTCAAAATGTAAAAAATATAAAATCTAGGCCTACTCAACTTTACTGCAAAAATATCGTTATTTCATGTTGAATTCATGTTTATAAAAAACAGCAGCAGCGTGTTTAGTGTGACTGCTCTGTAAGGAGCCGTTTAACGTTACACAGAATGTTTTTTTCCTTTCCACTGCGATACTTTTTTAATTGTTTTTGCGCTAGACGGACGTGTAATAACTGCTTCTCGCACATGATATTGCGTTCTAAAAACGTGGCGCTCAAGTTAAAAGAAGTTAAACTTTTAAAGAAACGCGTCTCGAGAACTTGCGTTTTTCCCCATTCAACAGCCCGATTCTTTTTTCTTTGAAAAACGCGTTCTGTGTGAATGAAACGCGTTCCCCTTAGCTTACTTCTGGGTTAAAAATTATGGCGGATAATGGCAGAAATAGATTATTATGCTATTCCGCATTCACCCACCGTCTGTGGCTGGAGTGTCTGTCAGTTCAAGGTGACAAACGCAAACAGTTGCGTTGATTATAATGACGTGTTGTTTGTAGTTTGTTGCGTCGCTCGCTTGCGGTGTGTGTCAGCCAGAGAGCGAACACGAAACCATAGGACATCTGTTCCCCGTGCGCACTCCCGCTGTTTCTAGGGAGACTGATCATCAACCTGTTGCTCTCCGTCTTTTCTTCTGTCTCTTTTCCAATATGATGCTCGCGCCCTCTCAACAGCGGTATGAGTTTACGCTTTAGGACATTCGCTTGTTTGCTTTCAGTTAATATGTGCTCACACATATTTCTTTATCTCGCTCTTTCTGTCCACGCACGCACGCAAAGCCCCGGTTTACAATAGGGACCTGTGGTGGTGTGTGCACGCGCATATCCTGCCACACACACACACACACACACACACAATACACCCTCCTCCTCTTCCCCCCTCCCTTGGTTCATCTTCCCTTCTGTCCTTCTGTCTGTCTCTCGAACCCTCACTGTTCTCTTGAGCTCCGTCTGTTTCACTCTTCCCTTCATCCCACATGCACTTCTATCACTCTCCTCCTTCTTGTACTCTCTCTTTCTCTCTCTCTCCCTTTCTCAGTCTCTCTCTCTCTCTCTGTCTGTCTTTCTGTCTGCCTCCCTCTATTTAATTCTCTCTCTCGTCGCTTATGAACAGGAATATTCTGACATGCTGGAGATGAGATTAAGGTAGAGTTTTGCTCATTTTGATGGAAAACTTTCACATTTAGACTGATTATGTCATTGAGGAAAAACAGCATTTGTAGCAATAATTGTTGCGAAATTATTTATATGAAAGTGTTGACTGGTTAAATGTCATAAACTGTTTTATATATTTCAGTTTGCTTTGGAGAATGCTTTATATTTTATCTAATATTGACTGTGAAGTCAGAAATACTCAATGTAAACTATGCATATTTACACATTTGCAAACAGTTATAAAAGTAATTGGGTATTTTGACTTGAAATACTTTTGCTCCGACTGTCATGTGCGGCATGTAAAAATATTTGACTGTTTTTATACATGCAGTTTTTATGACCTAATTTGAGATACCTTTAAAAATAAATGTTTACTTTAAAAAAGTGATTAGAATAGTGAAATATTAAATGGTGTCCAGCCACATAATCTAAAAACGCACTTTCTCCTACATCCGTATGAATTTAAAATTGAAGCTTTGATGCACATTAGTTTTTTTTTTATGAGCATGCTATGCATTAAGAAAAAGATTCTCATCAAGCTCATTTATTTTTAATAAATGAACAGTTTGTACAATTTAGTTGTACTGTTTCTGCTTTGTTGCACTATGGGCTCCATCTGTTGATGAAAGTCCCTGTTGACACCAGGTTAACTGTTCCATGTGTTTCCAGTATGCATATATGGCAACCTTGTATCAAAACGTATGTTTACTAAGCAACAATTCTTGGAAAGATTGTACGATTATTATTACAACCCCCCCCCCCCCCCCCCGGTATTTATGTTGCAGTTGACAGCAGTGCACTCTATAAGTGTTCTTGAGTTGAAGGTTTTCAGGAAAAGTGTAACATTGTGGCGTTATCAAAATGCTCTGTCCCAAAATAGTAAACCTTCTGTTTGTCTGAGTAATGGAAGACAGGGAGAATGTTCATTGAAAACGGTTTGAAAACCATAATTATTTTTGCAATCACATTTGTTTAGACTAGTGCTCAAAATTATACACTAAAGCTTTAAAAAAAGATAAATTAAAGCCTTATGAATCAGATCATTATGTCCTTTTTAGGTAAAATTCAATTGTTGTTGATTTGGAGGTCTGGTGAGAGATGCCTGAGTGACTACACGATTTCAATAAAAATGGGGAGAAAGAACAAGGTTAAAACAGTTTCACACACTCGACGCACACAGCAGGACCCTAGAATATGAAAAGCAGACAGAGAATTAATTATCCATCACTGTCTGAGAGAGTCAATCGTAAAAAATGATTCGATATGATGGCAGATGAGGAACGCTGTATGTTCAAAGAGATTTGACTCTACACCCTTTGATCTGTTGCACTTACACTCCAAAAAAAATCTATTTCATAATCAGTATTTTGGTCTTATGTATATCTCAAATTCAATATAATTGTTTATTACCATATTATAAGATAATTTGTAATCTGGTTTTAAGCATAAATTCATGGAGGTTCATTGCCTACTGGTTAAGAAAAAATAAACCCAATTCAAGATAGCTATTCTGAAAACAAGCCTAATTATGTTCTTGTTTTATGGATGTTTAGATACTTTAACTGGAATACAAATCCAAAACACAGTTTAATAAAATGATTTTAGTGTACACTTTTTCTCCTTTCATGCAGACCTAAACTGATACAGGCTGAGTCTGATGCATCCGAACATGCAGGTTTAAATACCTTTATATTTTGCAGTGCATTCTGTTGTTATTTAATCACACAGATATTTGCCTGCCCTGTCAATAACACCCTAAATTCTTTCCCTCTGGTATTATTGGGCAAATTTTCATGCCTGTCCCAGCATGCATGCTGCATAAATCCAATAACTTGAATAACAAGGCCATCAAAGAGACATCAAATGGCTGAGGAATTATTCACACGTTGCATAATATCTTCGTCAGGAAGGAGATGGTCTGTTGTCTGTCTAACGCCTTTGATATTCATTTCAAAATCGCTGGTGCTGCAGAAGAAGACCGTCACTCCTACATCTCCCTTCGAGCCCAAGCTGGGAGGCCAGGCGCTAGTTTAGCTTGTTTTGAGATTGCTAAAAACTAAAGATCATTTCAGCCTGGCGTGCATCCAGACAGCTCGTTCCCTGCTCCGATTAGAGAGCGCTCGGCCACAAATTCACTCTTCAATTCCTCAATTTGGTCTGATGGAAAATGTTATTGTCTGGCAATGCCCGTGCTAACAGGGCAATGTGGCAGAGCAACATGTTGTGGTGAAACCCAGTGGAAGCGGACGCTTCCGTCTTGAGGATACTGATTTGTTCGCTGTCAGCTGTGTAATATTTGTGCCTGTCCGGGAAAGTGGTAGTTTTTCTTTCACCAGCCAGCGCAGGCAGGTGTGTTGCTGCTTTTTCACAGGATCTGTTACAGCTAGATACGTTGTTTTATAGATGGGCTCAGCGTACTGGAGCTAATTGGATTACAAACGCTAGATTTGTATTGTGAATTTTAGCTGTAATTTTGGCCGGCAGTTTGTCCTGATATCCTCCTTGGTGGCATCGTTGGTACTGAATATTACATAAGGAGAAACCTCCCTTTGAACCCCCCCCCCCCCCCCCCCCCCGTCTTGTTTCCATGGTTATTCTCTTTGCTGCTTTCAACATCAAAAAACAGCATCTGAGCATCCCACAGTGCCCATGGGATCAATAGCTCTGTCCAGTTTTGGGGTTTATGCACCTTATTACAATGCTTTGAAATGGCTTTTCATAATAGTTAATCGTTTGTTTTCTGTTGCCATTTGAATAAAGGGGCTTTATTGTCTTGCCTGAGCAATTTTGTTGAAGGAACAGTTCACCCAAACATAAAAACATGTATGAGTTTCATTCTTTCTTCTGTAGAACACAAAAGATGATATTTTGAAGAATGTTCAGGCTGCTTTTTTCCACACAGTAAAACTGAATGGAGGGCTTGAGCTGTCCTTCCTAAAATCACCTGTTTTTTCTTATGTAGTGCACTATGTGAGGGGACAAAAAAAAAAAACATGATTATTTTATAGCAAATAAATGTGGCTTATGAAAGTGATTTGTTTATTTAAAACTTTGTTCACTTCATGGTTACTAAAATAGTGATTTGGTTTTTGTAAAGAGTACACAAGTGTGAACATTTACATTTTTCCCAAATTGTTCATCTCTTAAAGTCAACATGAAATGGAAATTGCGATATCTTTTCTTCCCTATTGTGACATAAATCTGAGTGAAATGGCTTCTCAAACAAGAAAAAAAAAGTAGGACTGGCCTTGATTTTGTCCGTGGGGAATTGATTGGATGGTTGTGGTTTGCTATTGGTGGATCTCATGTGAGTGACAGGTTGCTCCGCCCTCACACCAGTGAACACATCATCAGAGAAGAGGAGAGATGCAGGGAGGGGAAGTTATTTTGATTCAATACTATGAGGGCACATGAAATAAAAAAAAATAATGATGTGAATCATGAATCATTTATAATAAATAATGCAATATTCCATAAAAAAACAAGAAGCCTTTTCAAGGGTTCGCACTCAAAAAATGCCTTCAGCTTAAACAGTCATTTTTTTGTTTTTAATGTTATTTTTATTCTCTTAGCTGATGCATTCCTCAACAAAATCACCCTACTCATTCTAGAATTATTAATTCTTCCCAAATATAGCTATTCAAGTAATCTGACAAAATCTGGATTTTTTTTTTTTTAGGGCTGTCAATCGATTAAAAAATGTAATCTAATTAGTTACATACTGTGTGATTAATTAATCTAAATGAATCACATACACAATTTTTGCTATTAAAGTATTTTAAATATTGAATGAATAATCAGCATTAGTGACATTAAAGTTCAAAAACTCTTTTATTATTATTTCCCATAACACCAAGGTAATTGCCAGTGATCCCCTGTCAGTGCGATAGGCTATATTCCGTTACCACCAATACATATCCTTTTGTTTTGTTTTCAGTGTCGTACAGCTGCTGGATTTTAACATAAAATGGTGTTTCACGATGGCGGGTTATATGTTATGTCTAAAGAGGCAATTTGCAAACCTCTGCTAACCCTCTGTCTTCTATCACTGAAACTGGTCTGCAGGACATTGTGATCCATTTAGCAAAGGAAATGCTCAATCGGTCACATACAGATTTGCTAAGTTTGCGTTTCAGTGTTTGCTCTAGTATGATTTGAAGATGATGTTGACTGCTAGAGTTGGTATCACGGGACGTGCTAGGTCGTACCTCCGGATTAACGTTAACTCCTGGATGCTTTGCATTGATGTGGTACTTTAGAGTTGATGAACTCTGGTGATATGCAAATTCCTTGCTGCAGACGACTTCATTTTTATCAACACTTCCATCAAGCCGTTTTTTTATAAGTAAATGTTCCAATCAATGCTCCAGGCAGTGCGTTCTCGTCTCCCTCCTTCATTTTACAGTCGAATGGTGGCTAGATTGGCTCCGAGTCAAAGGTCAATACGGAATGGATTAATCTGCGTTATTTTTTTTTAACGCATAATTTTTTCTCAGATTAATTAATCGAAATTAACATTATTTTGACTGCCCTAGTTTTTTTTATATCGCGATATATCGCAGAAAAACAAAATATTGCAATGTTGTTGTTTCTAATATCATGCAGCCCTAGTTTGCATATATTCATGATGCTTTCATGATTCAGTGACTTTGTTCAAACAACATTGTTCTGTCTTGTAACCAAACATGATGCACCAAGTTTAAATAACAAAATGCGTGTTTGGTTCACCTTGTTTACTCAGATGCTGTGTGTCAAAACAATAGCTTGTCCACACTTAAATAAAAAATCCTGGAGATAACCTCCAGCGATGTGCTCTCCAGATTAATGAATGGTGAAAATTGCGCTTTTACATTATTAACTTCTGCAACCCTGACAACCTGATTTCATTTTCTCTGTCCCTGTTAATTACAGAATATCCCCCAGCCTGGCTATAAAATTATCAAACCATTATTATTAACTATCTTTAAAGCCTCGTCTTCTTTTCCGCTCCATTTTAAAAAGATAATTGAAAAAGTTTTAATTTCCCTAGGAGATTTTTTTTGCAACTGCAACATGTATTATAACATTCAGCAACGAGTAGCAGCAGCTTTTTTATTTGTTGTTGCGGAAATAACATCTCCCCTATCAAGAAAACCAGTCACACCTGTGCATTTTCATTTGGATTAGCACCCAATAAAGCATTTTGCGAATGTTTGAGGAGATTAACAAGCTGGGGGAACACAAACTAGATGATTTAGCAGAGATGGCTGGCAGGGTGAATCTCATGAACACATGTACAGGTCACATTTCACCCCAAAATCATAATAGTTAAATAATAATAATAATATTTAGCAAAAAGAAAATGAAGCTTATTTTAACAGGCTTCAAATGAAGCCTATTTATGACATTATATTCCTGAAAACAACACCCATTATCTCTCCATATTCACGTTACCGTAATGATTCCAGATTTGTATTTTTAGGGCAGACCATTAGGGATGGCACAGTCCCCATTTGAGAGTGTTTGGGGCCAGTTGACAGAAAGGTTGTATCAGGCCAGTGTTAAGGCCCGTTCACAACATAGACGGTAAAAAAAAGATCTTCCTTCTACTCAAGAAAATGTTTTAGAAATATTTTTGAGTTTGGCATTCGATTACATGGAGAGGGCGGGGTTTCTGACCTATACTGCAGCCTGCCACCAGGGGGCGATCAAGATGTTTGGCTTAAATTTTCAGGACATGTGCGGCACACTTTGTTCACACTAAAAATGTGAATTATAAAAAGAACTAAAACAATAACAATACATAGATTATACACTGATACAATTTTTTTCCACCGATATGATAGCCGATTATTCACAATGATATCTGCCGATTCTGATAGTTTGATTTTCTTAAAGGGCATATTGCAGGTTAGAGGACCCAATGAGTCAATGTATAGAAAAATAATGTAGGAACTAGATTTTCTTTAAAATATACTTATAAATACGCTACATTGGCTTCTGGAGTCGTTTTTGTGAGAACATTTTACTTCCGCATCTGAAAATGGGCGTAACGGGCGGGAGAGCGGTCGATTCAAACAACAGGAAAACAATGGATCGCAATGACATTTTGGACGCGGAGGAAATTGTTTATACTTACTCGTATGACGGACCACAGCCATACAATTATGAGCCTGCTATGCTGCCAAGAGAGCAGGGACAGGCCAGGATTAATGTTAGACAGAACAACGGTCAGAGAAGACAAATTGAGTTGTGGTGTGACTGTGAGGAGAACCAGTAGAAAACAGGGCAGGTGTCTTGGTGAGAGTGTTAGCTTATAGATATATACATGTTCGCTAACGATATACACGGCTCACAATATTGTACAGATTATTACCATCGTATATCAGTTAATAGCAAAGCTATTATTGGTCATCTAGGAGTATTGGAACTTACCAATAACAGAAACTAATAAGCTTTGATCAGGCATATGTCATGCTCATTAATATCCGTCCAGACTAACGTTACGTGATATAACTTAGCGGTTTCTCATCGAGAGACAGAGAGATATTTTTATTCCTGATACACGTTTTTGCTCCATAGGTGCTTGTGTGGGAAATGCGAGGCAATGTTCACAGCTGAGGAAAGTCAGTGCTGCAGGGAGGTGGATGCATACTGGGCCTTAGTGGAAAATGTCACCCCAGACTTGATGAACGCTACACACAACCACGTTTTTCGAAGCCGATGCGGAAGAGAAATCCCGTCTCTTCACCTGCACAAACCGCACCCAGGCACGAAAGATAGCACCGTCCTTTTTTTTGTTAGGAAACCTGTGGACTCAATGTCCTGACAGGCCAGAGTTTTTGCAACCTCCACAAACACAACAATTTACCATGACGATGATAAATTAAAATACAAAAACTACCGAAAACACTGACTCACGACCGCTCTTACTGAATACCAACCTACTGAACAGACCTTATCATGTACGAATCTTACATCCGTTGATATATAGATTTGTATGCCTCGTGAGGTGGGGTTTACACTACGTACGTACGAATCTTATGTTCTTTGATGCACATTTTCTATACCTAGCTAAATGAAACATTTGGTTTTCTGTCTTGAATATTGTGGGGTATTTTTTTTATTGTTATTATTATTCTGAATTCTCCTGATTAAATATATCACCAAGATAAAATGATCTAGGTGGCTGACGTAGATGACATTAAAGTAATGAGTGTTTTGCGTTACGGTAATGACTACTGGAGGGAAATGTGCCTAATTGTAATAAAAAATAATGCAACAGATCTTAATGAGGTTGAAAATGGCTTCATTTCCTTAATGCAAAGCTTGAGTAGTTATTTATTTTATTTCATTTGAGGCTGAAGCGTGACCCGGACAGATCCTTGACAGCCTTTGACGTACGAGGGAGCTCTATTTATATCACATCAAGTTTATACAGTGACTATTAATGAAATGCGTCTAAAAATATCTGACGATCAATAATATTTGGAAAATCCAAACACTTTTGGACATTATCGAAAGTCAAAATCGTCTGTTTCTATAATGAGTAGCATTCCAGTTTTTATACAGAATTTGAGGCTGATGGGAGAATGCTAATGAAAGGATATAATTGCAATCAGACCTCTCTCTCTCTCTGCCCTCGACTAATTAAAGACACTCAGCTATAATGAGGGCGGAGTGGGAAAATGGCGTGGTGGAGTTGGCGGCCGGTGCTGACGTGTGCCGGTGAGGGCGTGACCCGTGACCCATCCTGGCCCTCTGAGGGCCGTGTTCAGAGAAATGCCAATTACGATGCGGGTGCTGAACATCAGTGTCGTGTTTCATCACTCTCAGCCCATCTCTGCGCACAAAATGTCACATGCATCAGAGAGGGGCTTAGCTGTAAAGGGTAAAGAGATTCTATCTTTTTTGTGCCTTTTTTTGCATATTCATACTCTGCCTGGGCTCATTTGAATTCCATCTAAAAAAAGCGAAGATAGGCTTTGTGTTGTTTCCTGGTAGGCTGAGGGGACAATCGCGCTCCAATAGGGAGACAGCATTGCAGTGGCTCCGCCTGTGAAGCCAGCTCTCCCTTCCAACAACACCTGGTTGAGTTGAATAACACAAGCGCTGTGCTGAACTCGTACCTGCTGTGTGTGTGTGTGTCATGAATAACCCTGTGCATGAACTCATTTTTAATAAGAACTACAAACAGCGTCGTCTCATTTATATTGGAGGTGGATCTCGAATGTCTGGATGACTGCAGTTTATGTTTCTGAATTGATTCAGTTTTTTTTTCTATACGCATGAGACTTTAGTTAACATTTGTGTTTGGATCCCAAAAACCTATTGTTCATTTGGTACAGAGGCCACATATCCATTTTTGGTTGCTTATTTTTCAGATTTTATTGATTTTGACTGTGAGAGAGCAGAACGGAAACATGGGTGGGTAGGTGGATGAATCGGATCGGGAAATGACCCAACCTGGATTCGAACTAAACGTCTCCCACGTACACAACATGTCGGAGCTCTTGCTCTTCCCAGCAGGCCATGTCTCTGACCTTTGGTAGCAGTTTATTTTTGCCCTGAAGTCTGAAAATAATGTTAGTCCAGGCTTCTTGGAGCAAAATCTGTTGCAGTTTTGTTCTACCCTCTCTGCTCTTTAGAATTAAACAGTCAGTTTTTGCTTCTGTACCTTTAAGGCTTTTAAATGTAAATGACCTTTGTTGTGATTGGCTAATTTTTTTGTATGCTAAAACTACTGGCGAATAGCACAGTATCAGTTATCAATAACAGTATTTTACTCATTTGTACTCTTGTGCTGTTTTTCTCTTCGCTCTTCTTTCCACGTTCTGCGTTTGCGTTTCCAAATGTTGCAGTTCGAGTTTCATGTAAATTAGGGTGGGCTTAAGCGTCACCATTGGTCCACTAGTTCTAGATTGACAGCTCCTCCTCTAGCCAATCAATCGAAGAGGGAAGTTGAAGTCACTCCAATGTAAAATAAAATATGAGCAGAAAATGTAAGAGAGCACAAAGTACAGAGTAATAAAACCAAGGAAAACATACTTTTTAAGAAAACATGAACATAAGTTTAACTTTTGTGCAATATAATTTTTAATGTGTTTAAAGTTTTTAATTTATGCTTATTCTTTTTTTATTCACGCTTATTATATTTTGATCTGTGACCACAATACTTTTGACGGGATATTGATCCCAAACTTTACAATTAAACCCCCAAATAACTTATTAACTAAGTGATCATGATAATGATTTGATTAAACGTCAGTTAATATAGGAAGACATTTGTTTTGTTTATACCAGTGTTAAAAAAATCATTTTCATTAATTGAAATAAACTAAAATTAGTTAAGCTTAGATGGGGACAAAATGTTGCCGCTGAAGTAGTAAAATAAACTGAAATAAAAAATAAATTAAATCTAAATGGAAATATAAAAAATAAAAACAACATAAGCACTAAACTTTATTAAAAATAAAAGGTAATTTAAAGTATTAAAAAAAGTACATAAAATATTCTTAAAGTATATATAAAAATAAAGTATAGTAAAACAACAAAGATTTAAATAACTTTTGAATTGCCCAAATAGTTTTGTTTTTGTAATAAGTAGACTAAACATAAAATGTCTCAATTCTGCACACTCTTTATTGTCTAGCACAAGAAATTCAACAGAGTCACAAAAAAGCTCTAAAATTAGAAACTGAGGAGGAAGACAATTACTGCGTTATTCCCTGAGCTGTAAGGGCCTTGCTCAGGAAATACAACACAAATGGACACATTTCCTCTAGAACAGGGCTGGGCAACTCTGGCCCTCCAGATCCATTTTCCTGAATAATTTCACTCTAGCCCTGATCAAACTCACCTGCCTCCATGGATGTACAAAACGTGTCCTCCGCACTTTTAACAAGAGGTAAATGCATCCCCGTACTTTTGTGAGTTCACATAGAGGTTTTCATGGGCCAATGTGAATAAATCTAGATTTAAATTCAGAGATTTTATGCATGACCTGACGTTATGCATGAACTGTCGTTTTATTTTTTATCCAAAATGAGGCAATGTAAGCATTATGCAGCGCTAAACACTCTCATGTAATGCACTGCTCTAGAGTCTACTACAGTATCTGAGGGCAGGATCATCTTGTAGATGAATAGATTGTATTCTTGATCTCCTCACAAACAATTTGCTGCTAATGGATGCATTTGTGTGCTTGTTAGACACCGTCCTCAAGGAATTGACGCGCTGCTGAAATTTCCCTTCTGGACTGAAAAAACAGGCACTTGATACGGCACAGGGCCTTTCGATTGGTTTTCTGTACTCGTCACACTGGTCTGTGTTATTAGATTTTGAATAGATAATGTCACCATGTATCCATGTATGCCGATGACATGAGAATAGTTTAGTGAAGCATTTAGTTTTGGAATACATTTGAATTCATTCCCTTTTTGGTAATATCACTTAAATATGGTTGAATTTTACAGGTTTGAATTCAATATTGCTAAACATTTAGGCCCAAGTTTGGAATATAAGGGTGTATTAGGTGGTGTTTTGGGTGGTTTCTCTGGTTCCCACGTTGACTCATTTTGACTGAGGATTTTATTTTGACTGAGGATTTTATTTTATATTTGTGTGTTTCAGTGGGCATCTGGAGAGCCTCCTGTTTCCTCCTCCTCGTGTTGCTGTACTACCATGAGCAGTTCCACTCCATCCACAGGTACTGTCTGTTCTTCAACATCACTTCCATTTACAGTCTAGACACTTTCAGACCATTTTCAGATGACTTGACTTGGCCTTTTTGTTGAATTATTCATGTGAAGGATTACTTTCGGTCACAGATTTAAAGACCACATGAAATCAAAGTTGTCCTTGCTTGCTTTCTTAATAAATGTCGGTGTTCGCGACTCATGTCTAATGTGTTTTCATTATCTATTATTAAAATTTAATAACCTTCTCTGCCTGTTAAATGACTTCCTTTTCTGCTAACCAAGGGTATTCAAGTGCGGCAAAAATAATACTTTATTCTGATTGGTCAATTACAGCATTCTGCGGTATAATGAGCGATAAACAACTTGTCCCAGGCAGCTGATTTCCTGCATGGCTGTGTTAGTTTAATGTCTCTCGTATCACTCACATAATAAAATAATTTGAATTCAAACCAATATTTTATGTCCATTTATTTATTTCCTAAGTAGCCGAGTAATAATGTGGATAATGTATGCTACAGTGAGCTGCTCATTATCGCATAAACCTCTGCTTCAGCTCAGAGTCTTGATCAGCATGCCACACTTACACTAACTGTAAGTTATCCCTAATGTATTAGCCCTATGTTTCACCTAGACATTTTTTTTTTCATGCTGAATATTCGGATTTGTTCCGATATCTTACAAATATAAAAAAAAAGATTAAAAGGTCATACTACAAAAGGTTAAATGGCTGGCAAACTCTGTTTCGTTTTGACATTCTTAATATATTTCCATGAAAAGTGTAAAACAGACTATTTAAACTGTTTTCATGGATTTTTCATGGATTTGCGAACATTATCCCACAGTCGTGATCCCACAGGAATCATCTTAAGATCTTTATAAAGTCTGTTAAAGTTCCCTTATTATGCTATTTTAAAGGCTCCTAATTTTGTTTTGGAGGTCTTTTACAACAGGTTTACACATATATCCCAACAGGGTAAAAAAAATACTCTAATTTTCTCATAATATACATTTCAGCATCACCTCTTTTCTCACAGTGTCTTGAAACTGTTCGATAAAAGATCCGGTCTCTCTAAACCCCACCTTTCTGAGAGCCGACTCTGCTCTGATTGGTCAGATGACCCAGTCTGTTGAAATCAAATGTCCATTACCATAACTGAATTTCAGCTGCAGAGGTTTCCTCAGCATTTGATTCACAGTGATAAAAACTTCCAAAGTCTCATACCTTGGAAGCGCATGCAAGACATTGTTTGCAAACAGACAATGAAGACCATAGGCTGGGATTATGCAAATATGATGCAAACATTTTACAAACCTATGTATGTTCGTGCAGGAAGTGAGACTGGAATTACTGACGACTCGTTTCTTTTGGGAGACAATAACTCCATTTATGAAGCCCTTTGATCTTTGAAACTTTGCAGATCTTTTACAGTCACAAACAGCTATATTACACACTACATGAAAGCTCATTTATAAAAAGCATAATGGGGCACTTTAAATTCAATCAGTGTCATGGACACTGCCTGGCTTCTAAATATCATACTGATACGAAATATAAAATAAATTACTATTGCTTTTTAACCTTTTTAACAGCACTACAAATGAACTATGCAATGATCAGTGTATGATGGTGAAATGGTTGGCAAGTGTATTAGCTGTTATTTGAGCATCTGAATGGAGATAAAATGGAGGGCAGAATGACCCCATCATCTGCTCCCCTTCTTCTCTTACCCCTCTCTGCCATTTCTTTTCTCTCTTGCTCACTCATCCTTCCCCTGGTACACAATAATCCTTAATATGTTGTTGTGCTTTGGAAAGGGAAACAGTGTCTCTATTATTTTCAGAGTTTAAAGTGGAATGACCAGGGATAGCCTCCGGACAGCTTCTATATTTTGATATTTTCTGAATCTCATGAAAGCTCCCCAGTGATCGCTTTTAAGATGTTCTTGGCATTTTAGTGATTCGGCAAAATAATTGCCAAATTATGGCTTTTAATATGGTCTAGTGCTGAATGGCTGGTGTGATTTGCAGTTATGTGTTTTACTGTAACTAATGCAAAAAGAAACAGAGATGTATTGTTCTGAAGATCAAAGTTTGCACATCTCTGTAAAGCATTGCTGTTTATGGCATTTCCCATGAATCATTGCAGTTGTTCATTTCTTTGGCATAGTAATGGTAAATTCATTTTTTTTTTTTATAGTTTGATTTTGAGACTGTATCGCCAAAGTCAGACTGCATAATTAGATTTTACGATCAGAAAATATTTGAAGCTAATTTTTATGTTTTGAATATATTGGTTTTGTCTAGCCTGACTAAACTATATAAAATACATAAATTATATAACAAATACAAATTATTTATCTTATTATGGATAATATATTTTTTTTTTTGTATGTATTTGTATTTTTTGAAGAAAAAAAAAAACACATGCATGAAGGTCCACCCCTAAACCTAACTCTCAGTGGGGTGTAAGCGTATCATACAAAAAGGTATGAATTTTCCTAAATAAAATATTTTACGAATTGCCTTGAGAGTGTATTGGAACTTTTTTGTCAATTTCAAAATCGACTACCAGCCTTTTCACTTTTTATTTTCTTAAATTTTGGGGGTTTATCACTAGCCTAGGGCAGTTTCCTGGTCTTGTCCGGTTTATCTGGTTAAAACTATATAAAAAAAGACCTGCCTAACCAGCTTTGTCAGGCTGGGAGATCAGCTAAACACCTTAGGTTACAGTTTTTTTCCTGCAGGGTCAGTAATAAAAAAAAACCTGTCTTTCAACCGCTAGTCTGAAATGCATAGTCATTAGCATTTAGCCAAATTAGCACAAAATACAATCTTGAATTGAACTTGACCTCAGGCGTATGTTTTCTCTGTTATGGAATCAGTCGCATCATTGTTTGGGTTTCTTGATGCAAAATGGCCTTCACAGTACATCGTGGTCGTTGCTACACAAAACTAAGGAAGCCATAACAAAGCTGACCCTGAGTCTGTGTGCTGATAGCCCAATTAAGCTAGCTTACATCAAGGTCAATATAGTCCCTGCTGTTTAACACTGATTAACATGCTTTCAAATACCTCCCTGATGTTTTGTGTTGTTCACACTCTTTGAGCTGTATATATTGTCATTAACTGAATGGTAATAATTATACTACATGGCATATTTACTCTTGTCTGACCACTTTAGCTGAAAACTTGTTGTTTAATTACAACGGAATTAGAACAGGTGGGAAGTTGTTGATATAAAATAGAAGCTAAAATTAAACATTAGTCCTTTACAGTGTGAGAAAGCTACTTTGAATCTGTAAACATGCCAAGCTACAAGTTAAACTATAGTCAAGTTACCATTTTAAAATAGTTTGCTACGCTACAAGCTACTAAAAAAAAAAAAAGCTAACTGCATTGAAGCTGTGTTTGTTCACATTGAATTCACAGTTTGAATTTTCTTGTTTCATTTATTTTCAAGATCTGAGGTGATCCATTTCAACTTTCAAGGTTAGCTTTAAAGGTCATGCAAAATGATGTTCAAACTCATACTAGATACTTTTAAGATGAAATAAAGCACATAATCAGTACCTGAGATTATCATTTTCATTCTCTGTATGTTGTTGTTTCAGCCGCTATGTTGCCGAAATAATCGTTTTTTTTTTAATAGAATTCAATACCGCCTGTCGTGACAAAAACTCTTAATTAACATGGAAAATATACATTTTATCGCATGTCACCACATCGCGTCTGGTTAGGACAAAGTGTTGGTTTGTTTAGTTTAGTTTGTTACTCCCCAACACTGGTCCTATAGTCACTACTTTGTCCTTTACCACTGTCCTTTATGGCTGTATAACATAAGAGCTTGTTATCTGAAAAGCATGTAAGGACCGGATCCTTTTTTCCCATACGAAGCAAACTTTGTGTTCCAGCACATCAAGCATATGAGAGCCCAAAGGCTCGGAGTCGTTGCACCTTAGCAAACACATGCACACTTGATTGCTGTCTACTGGGACCACTCTGCCAGAACAGTACAAAAGTATTTCTGCCCTGTCAAACCTGACATACTCCCTCTTGCCCCTGGCAAAGTTGACAGTACAGCCCACAACCATGAGTTAAAGCTGATCATACATGTTTGACTGGGGTTATGGTGTGTGTAAGTGTGTAACCAGCCTTTATCAAACTGAAGACTTACCCAATACATGATGGATCATAAATGTTTCAGGACTTTTCTTTGGAAGTGGTCGTTTGTGAGAGGACAGTGACAAAGCAACAGACAGGTAGAACTACGCAAAGGTAATACTTGTGGTGAAAGATGGCATTTCAGGAATGTCAGATATGGGAATTGTTGACGGGAAGTCACAGAGAGCTCGGTTGTGAGCAGCATTCCGTGAATTCTGTGGTGTCCTAGCAACAGTTTTACTGTAGTGGGATTTCACAGTGCATCGCTGAATTTACTGTGACAGCAAGGATACGATTCTTCTCAGTCTCTTGGGTGATGCATAGACAAATATCACGGAAAACGGATGCTTTCTACAAATGGATAATGCTGCTTCAGTGCTGCAGAAATCCTGTGATTTGCAGAACAACTTCCTCATCCTGTATTGGCTTTGTTTGTTGCACAAACATAAGTTTGATATTTGCCTAGTATTTTAGAGTTGTTTGTATTACTCCAGTCTTCAGTGTCACATCAGAAATCACTGTGTGATTCAGAAATTCTGATGTGATTCAGAATCACATCAGAAATCACATGCTGATTTGCTGCTCAAGAAACTTGTTTGTTTAAAGCTAAGATAAAATCTTGGATCATGTATGTTTTCAGGACATTCATAAATCTACATCAAAGTAATAGTTCAGCCAAAACTGGTCATCATTTGCTATTTTTATTTTTGCTTTATTTTATTTAGGCCTATTCCTTTATAGTTCATATTTGTTCATTTAATTTTAAATATTGTCATTTCTTGCCTACAAAATGATTTATCAAAATTTGTAGAGGCCAATTATTTAAAACTTTGGTAATCTTAAATAATGTAGGAATCTATCTCGATTTGCTAGCACAAACCACCCCATGCATAGAGTTTATATATGGCTAGTGCATTTCAAAGATTCTTTTTACTCATTTCCTCTTGAAAAGCCTGTGGCATATTCGATTCAGGGATGGTTCCTCTAATCACATTAAATGCACAACAATAAGATTTGTTAACGACACAATGAGATGAATTGGCATGGAGAAGCCAGATGCTTTGATAGGTCATGTGTATGGTCACCATGGTAACACAGGGTCATTGGAAAAGTGGACCAATCATCTTCCTTTTCTCCTGGTGGCTGATATGTGGCGAGATGCCTGTCTCTAGGATACGTCAGGGTCTCATCCATGCGTATAAATCCCTAGTTGCAGGAAAGGTTCAGTAATATTAAAGAAAAATTTATTTAAGATTATGCATATAAGGGGTTGCAAATGAGGTTTTTAAAATGTGCTAAAGTTCCATAATTGAGCTTATTAAAACTTGAAAATTTTTATATTCTCAATGAGCCTCCAGGGTGAAAAACTCCAGACTAAGAGCTATTCAACATCAGTGTTATACTCTTTCAGCATGTTGTGTTCTTTCTGCAGTGTGGGAAAATAATGTGAATACAATCAGCCTGTTCTGTAAAGGGATTATCTACTGTAGTTTCTTTAACTCTCTGCATGTGGTAGGCTACTGCCTCTGCCTGCATTGAGTTATTCCACAGGAGGTTTTGTTTTGTTGCCTATTTAATCGCACCCATGTTCTGTGTGTTAACAGTAGATGTCTTGCAGATGCAAGCTTGTTTTTCATTATCCATATTGCTTTCGACTGTAGTGATCTTTTTCTTTGTAGAAAAGTTAGAAGCTCAGACCAGGAGACGGTGGAAGTTTTCCAAGCAGAAGTTCTTTATTGCTTGTCGGTAGCTGCAGTCATTCCAACATCGTCTAACTAAGGGAACTTTACATTGTAGTTTATATACATTTCAAGGAATCTTTTGCAGGTGTTTAGAGTTAATTAGTTGATTCAGATGATTAGGTTAATAGCTCGTTTAGAGACCCTTTTCATGATATGCTAATTTTTTGAGAATCATCAGTATTAAAACAATAAAAGACCTGAAATATTTCAGTTGGTGTGCAATGAATCTAAAATATATAAAAGTATAATTTTTATCATTACATTATGGAAAATAATGAACTTTATCACAATATGCTAATTTTTTGAGAAGGACCTGTATATATTTAACATATGAGCAGAAACTGGCGAACAAAAGCTTATTTAATGTGGCAGTAGTCTTTTTTTTACAGTAGCCTAAAAACTTTATAATCTATCCAAAACTAATCAACGAAATCTTTTCTAAACATTCATATTATTTAGTCTGTAACATATCGTGTTTATGATATACTAGCATATACATGTTAATTTGCAGTTTGTTGCTTATACAGACATTTTATTTCAACAAATTTCAGTCTATTTTTACTCATCTCAGTGGGCTATAGCAATATAGTTTGGATGTGTTCATTTAAAAATAACATGTTTACTAATGTAGGTGCGAGAGTGAATGAACTGCACAGACACGAGCTCTATAACTGTAGTAAACAACAGCGCGCGCGGACGGTGAGGGAAGGGTCTAGATCACTGTGCTGGACTGTGAGGGAAGGGTCTAGATCACTGTGCTGGGCTGAGGGAACAGTCTAGATCACTGTGCTGGACAGAGGGAAGAGTCTAGATCACTGTGATGGACTGTGAGGGAAGGGTTTAGATCACTGTGCTGGACTGTGAGGGAAAGGTCTAGATCACTGTGATGGACTGTGAGGGAAGGGTTTAGATCACTGTGCTGGACTGTGAGGGAAGGGTCTAGATCACTGTGCTGGACTGTGAGGGAAGGGTTTAGATCACTGTGCTGGACTGTGAGGGAAGGGTCTAGATCACTGTGCTGGACTGTGAGGGAAAGGTCTAGATCGCTGGGCTGTGAAGGAAGAGTCTAGATCACGGTGTTGGACTGTGAGGGAAGGGTTTAGATCCCTGTGCTGGACTGAGAGGGAAGAGTCTAGATCACTGTGCTGGGCTGAGGGAAGAGTCTAGATCACTGTGCTGGACTGTGAGGGAAGGGTCTAGATCACTGTGCTGGACTGTGAGGGAAGAGTCTAGATCATTGTGCTGGGCTTAGGGAAGGGTCTAGAACACCGTGCTGGGCTGAGGGAAGGGTCTAGATCACTGTGCTGAACTGTGAGAGAAGGGTTTAGATCCCTGTGCTGTACTGAGAGGGAAGAGTCTAGATCACTGTGCTGGACTGTGAGGGAAGGGTCTAGATCACTGTGCTGGACTGTGAGGGAAGGGTCTAGATCACTGTGCTGGGCTGAGGGAAGAGTCTAGATCACTGTGCTGGACTGTGAGGGAAGGGTTTAGATCATTGTGATGGACAGAGGGAAGAGTCTAGTTCACTGTGGGGAAAGTCTGGGTCACTGTGCCATTTTATTAGGGAAAGGTCTAGTTTTCTGGACTGTCAGAAAGGGATGGAATTACTGTGCTGGACTGAGAGGGAAGGGTCTAGATCACTGTGCTGGACTGAGAGGGAAGGGTCTCGATCACTGTGTTGGACTGAGAGGGAAGGGTTTCGATCACTGTGTTGGACTGAGAGGGAAGGGTTTAGATCACTGTGCTAGATTGAGAGGGAAGAGTCTAGATCACTGTGCTGGACTGTGAGGGAAGGGTTTAGATCACTGTGCTGGACTGAGAGAGAAGAGTCTAGATCACTGTGCTGGACTGAGAGGAAAGAGTCTAGATCACTGTGGGGCAAGTCTAGGTTCTCTGGACTGACAGAAAGTGATTGAATCACTGTGCTGGGCAGCGAGGGGAGGATTTAGATCGGTGAGCTGTGAGGGAGGAAATGGGATACACTGTGCTGTGTTGTAAAGATCTCTGGACTGTGAGGAAAAGATTGGATCACTGTGCTGGTCCTGTTCCTTTTTTCAACTGTGGCTGGTCGTCATGCTGATGGCAGCACTTTCTTTTGTGCACTGCTGTTTCTCGCTGCTTCCTCTCGTCGGCAGGCTTAACTTTGGAAAGAAAGAGTTTATCAATGCGTGAGAGAGAGAGAAAGAGTTATCTCACAGTCACTCATCCTTGCACACTACTGCATTCATCATGGGGAACATGGTACCATTTTTACCCCACATACAATCTGAGGAAGATTTGACCCATATTTTAATGTAACTGCAGGAATTTTCTCCTTGTATTACAGTAATAGAGCTTTTAAGTTCATCACTCAAACATGGCTTACTAATGACCAGACAAATACATAAGAGCAGAGTCTAAAATGCCCATTCATTTGTTTTGCTTCTGAAATTACTTCAGGGTGAAGTGTACAACTCTTCAGTGATAAAGTGCTTTTTCTTGTCCTGTCCCAGTTTAATATTTAGAGACAATTTTACGAAAGCCATTTGCATGTTGACTTCCTGAAGAATGAGTGCTTTGTGGTGCTTTCAAACATATTGTGATCGGACATGTCATCTTTTGGCTCAGTGGTATGAGTTTGGGACAATCAATGGGAAATTGGGCAAATTGACCACAAATCTGCCCAGTGCCCACTGTAGTTTGTAATCTGTGCTGGTAAAAAATAAAAAAATAAACGTATAATACATGCACATTCTAGCATCTTTTTTTATCTGACACTGAGACTGATACAAATTGCTTTGATGCCATTATCTGCAATCAGACGAACACAAGGATTGCATGGGCTTGCAAGAATGTGAAAGCTGTAAGTGTTGAAATCTGAGGCAGGCACTACTCCATGGTCTGTCTCTGTTAAACCTGTCACCAGCCTGTGATGTGCCCCTGGACATAGCCAAGTGCCAAACGCCCCACAATGGGTGCCATTTGGAGTCTTGACAGACTACAGAGGCCTGCTTAATCCTGTTAGAGGCTTGTTGTATTGTTTCGGGGGGAGCATCAGATAAACTGCCCACCACCGTCATATTGTCAGTTTTATGTTTCTGCCTATGTCTCTCTGTCTAGTGTCTCTCTGTCTAGTGTATCTTGTTAAATTCATTCTAGGCCCTTCGTGTGGCCAAAATATTTTGTAACAGTGATGTTTTTGGTGACAGTCAATCGATAATATTGGTGTTTGGGTCTTGTTTTTGTAATATCCATGTACATCAATGCCAGTTTTGGCATTTGGAAAATTGGTCAAATCAAAAAATCGATAATCTGTCTCTCTTTTTTTTCTTTTTTGGCAGCTAATGGCACTGACAGTAAAACATACAAAGGAGACCGATCTCCCTGTGACCCCTCCCGCGTCCTCCACGTCCGCAAAGTTCCCATCGAAGTGTCTGAAGCAGAGGTCGTCTCACTAGGAATCCCTTTTGGCAAAGTCACCAACCTGTTGATGCTTAAAGGGAAAAACCAAGTAGGTGCACCATAAACCTGTGAACACATCTCTGCCCTATCTTTCAGCTCTGTAAATTTTTAGTAGCATGACTATCAGAACCTCAGTTATTTGCAAAAACACTGATTGGTTTTAAATTTGCCTTGTGAGATTCTCAAACCTCACCTTATGCTTTCAAGTTGGTTTAGTGGTGGAATTTCCGGATTAAATGGCATGAATAAGATCAGAGGAAGCCAGCGTACATATTCCCACTCTGTGTGGTTTAACATGGTGTAACTAACAGGATTTTGGAAATGTGGGCCTACCCTCCCCAATGAGGACAATGGTTTGACAATACCATTGTCCTAAGGCTGGCCCACACTAAAAGATTTTTTAAAGACCACAAACATGACGATAAAAAAATTCATAGATTTAACAACTTTGTTCCTATAGTGTGTGAAGTGCTGCGATGTAACTAAGACAGCACAACACACACTAACAGACACACACTAACAGTTTAACAGTCCCGACTGTGAACACAGGAAATCTCGCAAAATCTCTTGCTGTCAAACGTGACTTTAGAGTAAACAAATATAGCGAACGACTGCCAAAAGAAATGCGATAAATAGTGTTCGGACTGCTTTTTACAGAAAATTTGCAGAAAAAAAAGTTTGGATGAAGTCATGTTATGCTACCTTCAGCTCGCTTTCTGAATTGTTATCGTTGCGATCCATGTGACAATCTACAGAGCGCGTGCACATTTGTCCTTGGGGTTCCCCCCACAACAATAGGATTTCTGATCCTAAATATTCGACATGTTGGATTTACGCTTTGAAATCGGTATGGCTCCGACGTTCTTCCGTGCAGATACAATCACTCTTAACACACCTCACACCACAGGAAAATCTGATAAGATAATCTCTAAAATTAATCAAGATAATCAGGACTATATCTAGGATTGTCGGAAGGGGAGAATTTGGCCCAAAATCTGCCCGATTATCTTGCAGTGTGTGGGTGCCTTTAGGGATTGTGGACGTAAAAATTAAGCCTATTAAGATTTTTAATGACAATTAAGCATGTTTAGTTGCCTCAATTAAGTAGCCTACTCTCATAAAATAATCTTACATTTTATAAAAAAATTAAATAATATTTAACATAATGGTAATATTTATTTTGTGTACATAATATAAAATATATTTTTAAAAGTGCTTTTCTGAGGGTGTAAGATTATTTAATGAGAAAATTACTGGATGCGATTTTAATATGTCTATGTATTACAGTAATAGGAAAGTAACCTCTTTCACAGTATGGAAATGGTAATGTGATTTGTTTTTTTTATTTTAACATTAAATTAATGTTAGTCTTAAAATATTAGTCATTCTCTTTACGCAAAATGCTATCTCTATTTTTTTATTTTGGTTTTGGAGTGAAATATGACCCAGACATTTTTTTGTCATGAGACTGACCCGTAAAAACCCACTATACCAAGAAACGCCACCATCAAAGAATCATTTTGCCTGTATTTTCTCCTTTCTAAGGGATGGTGAGGACAAGGGTCCAGGTCTGTTTTAGCTTCATTAGTGGTGGCCAGTGATAGAAACTGAAGTGTGCGTCCTTTCAAACACATCAAGGTCCATCTAATAACAGATGCCCTGCAAAAACAGAGCAGTCTCCCACTTCCACTTGAGTACCTTTTCATATTCAAATTTAAAATGGCATATTTAGACAATAAAAGACAGGCAGACAGATTTCTAATGCCCATGTTGCATAATTTGCTGTTTGTTGGTTGATTTGATTGGGGCTTCAAAAGATTCAGTTTATTGTTAGATTCTGCATCTATAAATCTCTCACACCTTGCTTGATGAGGTAAGAATAATTATTAGTGGCGCCTGTTAAGACAAGCATCACTATTTTATGGCTCGTTCTTAGGATTAGTGATTTGAACAAAACTCAAATTCAGAATATTAAACCTTGTCCAGTATTAATTGTGCTACCGACATGATTATGCTTGTCCTTCCATATGTGCAAAGCAGCACTGATTATAATTACTATTATTTATCTCCATTTCTTTTAGCCTGCTGATTTTTATTTCATTTGAGTGTTGCATTAAAACAGGCTAAGAACAAGTTGCATTAACTTAAACCACATATGTGCAATTAGCTGAATGATGTTGTTATCAGGATTTAGCACTTACAGTATGTCTCTCTTTGCACTACAGGCTTTTATAGAAATGGCTTCTGAAGAAGCAGCCATCACCATGGTCAACTACTACACCACAGCTACACCCCATGTCCGCAACCAGCCCGTCTACATCCAGTATTCCAACCACCGTGAGCTTAAGACTGATAATCTGCCCAATCAGGGGGTGAGAATTACATACAGTCTAACCTGCACTTTAAACCACCCCTTTCACTAGCATAGTAGGGTCAATGCCAAATAAAGTTATCTAAGGTCATTTATTCATTTAAAGGAATCATTTAAAAATAATTGTTTAAATGCATGTCAAGTTTTTAATATCCATTCACAATTTGCCATTTTTCAGCTTAATTTATTGGGCAAAATCCAGTCATTTCAATAGGAAAATACACTTTACTTGAGGGTGAAAAGGTTCCCTATGCAGCTTTCGCTTGGTCGCATTTATATACGCTGTGACACACAGAAGTCACTTTCAAAGCAAGCAGCTTTGTTGAAGATATTCATCATACATCTTTACACTATTGACTACAGACAATGGTCAATAGTCTTTTTTTTTTGCCTGCAAAATTTCTCTAATGTGACCGCACCGTTAGACATGTACTTTTAGACCAATTTCAACAAAGTGTTTGATTTAGTACTCTCAAAATGTCAAGTGAAGTAACCATCAGTAAAAAGTAAGGTTGTAAAGGTACATGAATTCATCCCGAACCATTCACGATACCGACGTCACGGTTCGGTGCATACAGTCAGACGACGAATACGGTCAGTCACAGGCAGAGGTGTAAAGTCCAGGGGTCAGAAAGTAAAAGTCCTGCCATATGTTTATTCCACCTTTGAACTCAGCCAGCTGATTTCACTATTAGTTCTATTTCCTGGCTGAAAAACTTTGCTAATTAGCAAATCCAGGTGATTGGAACAAAATACTGAGGAGGACTTTTACTTTCTGAACCTGGACTTTACACCTCTGGTCACAGGCGATCCGCACTCCAATCCAGAAGGGGGCGCTCACGGTAATGTAACTCTGTTTGCTAACCACCACAACAGGAAAAAGAGCAGAAGAAGAAGAGTCAAAACAAGAGTTTACATGGCACACAAGAGCTTGCTAGTAGCCTATACCCTGAGTTTTGATTATTTTTTGTGCCGCGATCCACAAACTTCATGGAAAGTAAACCGGGATGGCATGACCAAAAATGGAGATTTTTAAGTTGTTTCCTCTGTTATAATGAGACAGTGCTGATTTGTTTTTCTGAAAGTCTCATCACAGTCCAGTGATGAAATATGCGTGTCCTGGAAATGGGAAGCAGCAGGTGCCACTTCATTTGCTGTCTCCTCGTGGAAAGGTGAAGAAGGCTCAGACGATGGCACTTTTTCTTCTTCTCGCTCATCTTTCTGTGGTTTCTTTAAAAAGAGGAATATTGAACTTTGTGCATCCGCCATTGTCACCGTGTGTTAATGAACTCTCACGCACAAAGAAAATGACAGCATAGGCTACGCTCAACATGTTAATCAAATGACATCAGCCAGAAGTGCCAATCACCAGAGCTAGGCAGAAAAAGATATAGTTTTTTTCATTATTCTCTTTTCTTTTCTTTTACTTTTATAACACAAGAGATGCTTTTTAGTTTTGTTGCTGATTGTGACCAAATACCTTTTGTTTTTTATCAGCCCTACAAAAAATATATGACCAATGCAAGAGTGGGTTCTGTTTACTGCTTAGTGCTTAAAACACTAAAGGAGGCTGGACTGTACCAACTAGGGAACTAAATGCCGTCAGTTGGCACAAACTGTAATTTGCACTACTGTATGTTCAAAATAAACCTAGCATTGGGGATTTGTTGCTTTTTCCTGTTGTACCGAACTCTTATCAAACCATGACCCCAAAAACGAGGTATGTACCGAACCATGACTTCGTGTACCGTTGCACCCCTTGTAAAATAATTAAATATTTTCCTTGCACCATGAATACATGCAATCTTTCTCACTTTTTTCAAAAAAACTAAACTCAAAACATTTTTCAGATAAAAGTTTTTTTCCAGCTATCATGGATCAATTTCCTGTTTATACAATATGACAACCTGAACCAACCTTGCTATGTCTTAAAATGGCAAAACAATAAACTTTTTAAGAAAACTTACTGATTAATTACTTGATTCAAAGTCATGTCTACAGGTGGAAAGTGCCTGAAAGGCAGATAAAGCTCTAACCTAAAACCTATATGTAACCTATATGTACATATAGAAATATGTGTATGTATGTTTTCTTTCTTTTTTTACAAACTCAGAATGGTATGTCTGCATATATAGTGCCTCCTTTATACTTTTGCTTTACTGAGTCATTACAGAGTCATTGCTGATTTTAGTGCCATTGCAATCATGCATACCCTCCAATGCAGTAGTGAGATTGAGGTGTGTTTGTGTGTACTACTCTGTATGAGTAGAAAGTTTTTGAAGAGTTTGGTCCTCTATGTCTCACTTGTAGAGGGCTCAGGCTGCTCTGCAAGCTGTCAATGCAATGCATTCTGGGAATATGGGTCTCTCTGGGACTGCGACAGCCAGTGATGGTGGAATGATGCCTGGACAAAGTCCTGTGCTTCGCATCATCGTAGAGAATCTCTACTACCCAGTGTCTCTAGAAGTGCTACACCAGGTGAGACTACATTACACCAAAATTGTACTATTCTTTAAAATGAAGGCAATTTATATGACTTTTATAATTTGTCTTCATTTGCTTCTGGTATCAGTACTTATTTTTGATTCATACATAATGACTTAATCAATATATCAAGTGATATCATGATGTTCAGAGAAATAACAAGTCCTTTTTTTACTTTCTGCAATATATCAAGCAATCTCCTGGATATTCACTTAGTTTGTTTGCTTGCTCTATTTTCAATGTTTACTCTGTACACTTCCTACTTTGTTGTCACCTAGCAACCACATAAACTTACCCTTCCACATGGCAAAAGTGTCACAAAACTCTTGTGTTCCGAAATTTATTGAAGCCCTCACATGGGAACTCACGAGTTGAAATCTAGATCAGAAGAATGCTGGGAAAGCTGAAAAAACATCTTAAACCAGCCTGAGGTGGTTTACTAGTCTCAGCAGGTCTACAAGGCTGGATTCCACTGGTCAGACTGGATTAGTTTAATGGTTTTAGAGGGGTTCTGTGCACTTAAAAGATCACTGATCAGCTAAACACCACCTTGGCTAGGTTGGGAGTCCAGCTGAAAGACCAGCCAAACTCGCTTAACCAGCTCAGATAAGCAAACCTTCTTGGGCTTAAACTACTCTGTTTATCATGGCTGTCCTTCATGTTCTTATCCTCTCCTTCATTCAGATCTTCTCAAAATTTGGAACAGTCCTGAAGATCATTACCTTCACCAAGAACAACCAGTTCCAGGCCTTGCTACAATATGCAGATCCAATGAACGCACATCATGCCAAAATGGTCAGTACCGAAATAGAACCCACAGCCACAAAATGCTCCCCTTTATTATCTTGTTGGTGGGATGAATTGGGTTGGGTGGGATGAAACATGGCAACCAGCTTTAGTATACACTAGTTTAGTTCCTCTGTCTGTCCGAGGAGACGGACGGTTTAGCTGTGGTCATCCTTCACTAGCTCTCCGTCCCCTATAATCAACACTTCATCAATCACACCTGTCTCACATCACCTCATTTTTGGCGCTCTCTGGTATTTTTTTGGTGCGGCGCCGAAAATTTATCAAAGCAACAGGAAGACAGCAGGAAAACCAGCTCCCAGTAGACCGCACAAATCAAGCCGCCCCTGTAATTAATATGTCACCGTTGAGGTTATCTAATGAATGCCAGTGCAGCTCACCAGGGGGAAAAAGAGCTCGCAAGTAATTACTCCTCTGGTTTGAGGGTGTTATCTATTGTGCGGCTGCCATGTTGCATTGCCTCCTTGCACAAAGAGAGTATTTGTTAGTGTTACAGGAGGGTTGGGGACAGGGGTCTCTTTTGAAATGGGCGATGAAGCCCCCTTCCTCCTGTTTAAAATTGCGGCAAAAAAAGGAACAATTGTGTGCAAATGCACCTTATTTTCCCAGCGTGATTCTCACTGGCAGAAATGCAGAACTAACTAAAACTAGATCTTTACTTTTTATAAAAAGATAAAAAAAAAATGCTGAATTGATCAAAATCGACAGTAAAGACAAAATGCTGTTCTTTTGAACTTCCTATTTATCAATGAATCCTGAAAGAAATGTATCACAGTTTCCACAAAAAAATATTAAGCAGCAGAACTGTTTTCAACTTTGATAATAATAATAAATGTTTCTTGAGCATCAAACCATCATATTAGAATGATTTCTGAAGGATCATGTGACACTGAAGACTGGAGTAATGATGCTGAAAATTCAGCTTTGATCACAGGAATAAAATACATTTTAGCATATTTACAAAAGAAAACAGTTCTTTTAAATTGTAATAATATTTCACAATCTTACATTTTGCACAGTATTTGGTTACACTTTATTTCGATAGTCACTTTAGACATTCTACTAACTATAAGTAACTTTTCAACTACATGTCAACTAACTGTCATTAGAGTATTAGTAGGCTGTAGTAAACTGTCAGTAGACTGTTAGGTTAGGGTTAGGTGTTAGGGTTCAGGTTAGGAGAACAAGTTGACTTGTAGTAGCAAAGTTACTTATAGTCAGTAGAATATCTGTTGGGTGACCAACAATATAAAGTGTTAGCAGATATTAAGCAGACAGTCTACTAATACTCTAATGACAGTTAGTTGACATGTATAGCTGCAAAGTTACTTATAGTTAGTTGAATGTCTAAAGTGGACTATCGAAATAAAGTGTTACCCAGTATTTTTTATCATATAAATGCAGCCTTGGTGAGCAGAAGAGACTTCTTTCAAAAACATAAAATCTTAGCTACCCCAAACTTTGAGCGCTAGTATACAGTATATAACAGCACCATAATGCTAGGGAGTTGTGGATGGATGCCAGGGCATTGCATTGCAGTTTCCAAGGTGTTCTGTGTGGGGTGCTGTCTCTAAGATATTTTAGTATGTGTGATATTTTAATATGGCTTGAAACCCTCTTCAGTATATTAGTATGTCTGAAAGCTAATAGCACACAGCTCTTCATTCTTCAGGCCACTGTCAGCATTAGATGTGATTTGCATTTGTCATCAGGGTTAAGTTAAATGAAGTGCCTCCGTGGGAGAAGTTAGCTCACATTCCCTCCACCCTGCCAAACCTGCTTCAGGCCTACACAGACAATTCAATAATTAAAATGTCGCACTGGATTAAGAGGCAAACTCATGTTGTGTGGAGTTCTTATTTTCTGAAACTAAGCATCTAAGCAGTAATCGTAGGTTCATATATATCTCAAATGGTCATAGTGAGAAAACTGACCCATTTCTATCACTATAATGGCTAATGCTATGGGTTAATAGTAGTACAGGGGGATATTACCTTAAATTAAACTCATCATTTGTGTTGGGAATATGTTTTAAGTTTTGTGATTTGCAGGTTTGAATCATTTTTACTCCACGTTGCTTTTTATTTTTAGACTTCCCTGTTCTTCAGTGGAGATACAAACCTTGTGACTATGGTTTCTACCATATCTGTTTTAGTCGTTTGGCTGTCGCTTACTTTAAAATATTGATTAAGAGATAGAAAAACTGAGATGAGATGTTTGGGCTCCATTAACCCCTGATGTAATGAAGCAGAGCAGGTGTAATCAATGAGAATGTGCCGGAATAGTTCAATGTCCTGTGATCGGAAAGACAAACAAGCTTCTGTTACCTGTGTGAGTGCATTAATCTAACAGGAAAAGGATAAAACATTTTTAATTTTATATATATATATATATATATATATATATATACCTTATCACCCTTAATATGTATATGAATTCTGTCTTTCTTATTAATAAAAAGGTCCAAGCAGCAAAAAGAAACCGAACACGGTTAATTCTAAGTATAGAAAGTTATACAATAATGGATGTATCATATGATGCAAATTACGCATGAACAGCGTTCCACTAGAAATAGCAATAAACAATAAAAGGAAGGAGAAATAAAATTAGTACCTACAGTATACAGCCAAGTTTTACTTAAAATTATTAGGAAACACTTCACTATAAGTTCCCATTAGTTCATGTTATGAGCAATCCATTTGTTTACAGATTTATTCATCTTTGTTAATAAAAATACAACTGTTCATTGTTAGGTCATGTTAGCTTCAAGTCCATTAACTTTTGATTGTAATAATTTATTAGTAAATTATGAAATTAACATAAACTAAGATTAATAAATGATTTATGAATATTGATTGTTAATGTTCGGAAACTTATTGCAAAGTGTTACCAATATATACAGTATAGTCTTTGATAAGTTTTCGACCTGTAGTGGCCATCAAAACATAAACTGACTCAAATCGTCCCCAATGTCTCGTGTTGGCAAAGGTGTGAGCCCTAAGTTTGATCATATATCAGTACTATAATGAGAAAGAGATCTATTTTTGCAGTAATATTTTCTAAAATGGAAAAAATGCCCTAAATTGTGCCTTAATTGCCTTAAAGTCCTAAAGTCTTTCTTTTATTTAAGCAAAATCTAATTTCTTTGTGTCTTTGTAAGAGAATGGCATTGTAATGTTGTTTCCCTGTCAGTCTTTGGATGGGCAGAACATCTACAACGGCTGCTGCACTCTGCGTGTTGAGTTCTCCAAGCTGACCAGTCTGAATGTGAAATATAACAACGACAAGAGCAGGGACTTCACCCGTCTAGACCTTCCCTCAGGGGACGGCCAGCCTACCATGGACCCCTCCATGCAGACTGCTTTTGGTAAGACATATACACTTACAGTCATTTAAGACATTTCTCCTTATACAGTATAGACCTTATTCAGAGCAGCGCCATGACAGGTGTGTGAGCGAGGATGTGAGGGATAGACTTAACGTATCTTTAATGGCATCCGCTGTGTAAAGCTCCAGAGATCACTTATAATTTCACATATTTCACAGTTTTTTGTCTACTGAAATTTCTTTGAAAGATATTCCAAGTTTTAGTTTCATCAGCAGAACAATATCCCACATTATATCAAGATCCACTTGAACAAGACCGCGTGATCATAGACGAAACATGCTTTGCAGACATGTGAAGATATTTTAAATGTAAAATTTTAAATTATTTCAAATAATTCCGATAAAAAATTATATTTGTCAAAAGTTCCATTTAAATTGGAGTGCTGGATGAAGTTTAGTGATTTTTGCACATTAGTGAGAAGAGACGACTTGTTCCCAGACACAGAAACACACACACCATCTGCCTCTGTCTGTGCTTTTCTTCTAGCTCTGAGGAAGTTCTTGTCACAAGCTAAAGGATATCAAAAGTATTTTTCATAGATATTGATGTTTAATAAATAGTATATAGATGGGATTATGATTAAATGTAAATTTTGATGTATGGCATGGAGACAACTTGCACTATTTAATTGTAAAATATCCACTTTGATTTCAGATTTGTCACCACATCATTTCTGCTGGAATATTCTGGGTAAAAAACACCTTAAAGTCAGCAGTTGTGACATTAATCTGAGTGAAACGGCTTCTGGAACAAGAACAAATGTAGGGCAGGGCTTGATTTTGTCCATGATGAATTGATTGGTAGTTGTGGTTTGCTATTGGTGGATCTCATGTGAGTGACAGGTTGCCCCGCCCTCTCGCCAGTAAACATATCATCAGAGAAGAGATGATAGAGAAGTAAGAAATAAGAGAAGTTATTTTGATTAAAGATTATGAAGGGGCACATGAATTATGTGCACAGATAACAATTACTGCAATTTTCCTTATAAAATTAGGAATTTTCCATTATTCCATTTTATATTTTAACCCGGAATATTCCATTAATTTTCGTCCGTGTGTATACTGACATTTTGTTTTTTTAATCAAACCTGTCCATTTATCTAATAAACTTCTATTAGAAACGATTGAAATCCCAGTGTAAAACAGATATTTTTCTCACTTCCTCATTACCTGTGTGTTTTATTATAATGCTATCTGTTCGTAGCGCGCTCACTATCAAAGGGCACGCCTTATCGCACATGCACACAAAGTTATGTGGGCCGGCCAGTGTTTGCAGAGCAGATTTATTGTGTGTGTGTGATTGTCAGAGGGGGCGGCAGATAACTGTGACTGTCCATCCACGCATCTTGTTATCTCAGGCTCGGTAAATCACTTGCGCTGTTTAGAGCAAGAGGCAGTGTGGATTCTGATAAGGCGAGTGTGTGTGTGTGTGTGTGTGTGTGTGTGTGTGTGTGTGTGTGTGTGTGTGTGTGTAAATCAGAGCTGATGAATTGTTTCTGGGCGCAGGCAGGAATCTCAGGGGCGCTCTGTGACGTCTTCACACACCCGCCACAGCAATAAAAGGTGTTCGAATGGCAGCTTTTATTAGACCACTGCCCTTTTGTCTGTCTTCTACCGCAACAGCCCTCGTGAAAAATGTTTTATTGTTGTCAATATGATTGTTTTGAAATGTATATAAACTGCTTGTTCTGAGCTCTATAGGTTTACATCTCAAATAGGCTGGATAAATCCATTTTAAACAATGGTGTCACACTTAAGCCCGTCCCACTTGGGAATTCAAGATATTAGATGAGCAAATTGTGCTTTACTTGAACGTGCGTGTCTCAGCAAGCCATATTCAGCTTGAAATCAGTTGTTGATAATAAAACCGTGATGATATAGGGAGAACAAAACAAATGTATGTGCCCCTCTTTTATTGATTGTGCTTCTCATAATTTACTTCAGGCTCATACAGGGTTATTGATTTTATGTTATGTTATTTTATAAAGCAAATTTATTAAGTGAGTAAATGATGAATTAGAGTGTCTGCAGGAAAAAATCTAGTGAATCACATGTGCTAAGTTCTTATTAATGCACTATTTGTGTTCATGGTTTGAGAAACTTTTGTGCCATTTTCAAAAAAGGTTAACATTTAATGACTAAAATGTAATGTGGTGTAACCAAATTCAAATAAAAATAATTATAAGAAATAATTTTCCTGACGAATACTTGTAAGTTGTTAATAGTATTAATTTTTTAAATATATATATTTTCAAGGTAAAAAGTATTTGTCATGGATACATTTATATTAATTCATAAAGTGCGTTTTGGGGAGTTATGCATTAACCTTGCCATGTCATAAATGGCTACATTTTTTAAAATTTTAATAGACTTACTGACAGTCATGAGGTCATAGGATCTTTTTTATGATATCATTTCCTGTAAACATACAACATAAACAAACATTTTCTTTTATGAATCTGTTGGTCACACCATATGATTTGTTATTCCTTAAATATTAATAATATTAAAAACGAACAAAACAGGGGTTTTTTGTTGTTGTTGTTTTTTTCCCCATGACATAATAATAAAAGATTGTGCCAAACTACTTAATAATGTTTATTTTTCATGAATTTCATCTTTGTAATGAGGCTTTTGTCCTCATTATGACCTCAAAACAGATGTATAACCATGGCGCGTGTGTGTGTGTGTGTGTGTGTGTGTGTGTGTGTGTGTGTGTGTGTGTGTGCAGGGGCTCCTGGGATCATTTCTTCTCCATACCCCGGGGCGGCTGGTTTCGCCCCCGCTATCGGTTTCCCTCAGGCAGGTAAGCTTTCAGTCACAGTCACACACACACACACACACATCTCAGTAATGGAGGCAGTGTCGTGCGGCTCACGCCAGCGCTCAGACTGAATAATTGGAGGTATTACAATGTCATCACTCGAGCCTCTTGCAAGACCGTCTTTAGATTGACACCAGCAAAGTGAGCAAACTGAAGAGGGAATGAACACAAACACAGTATCGACGTCACATTTGAAAACAGATTGAGCAATGTGTGCAGTTAAAAAGCTTGGCATTTTGAATTGGCTATTGATTAGTTTGCAACCGGTTTTGATTTTATATGATCAATAAATCGAATTTAAGTGTACCTGGTATCATATTGCTATTCAGTTATTCAGTTAATGATTTCATCATTGGGAAAATAAAATACTATTTAATAGCTAAAAGTTAGAGCATATTCTTTATTTAGGGCATCTCAAATATAAAGAGAAATATGTTAGATATTTATATTTAACATTTTAATATCTGTTAAATAATATATATACTACTGTTAATCTCTTCTGTTCACCAAGGCTGCATTGATTTGATCAAAAATACAATAAAGATAGTAATATTGTGAAATATTGATACATTTTAAAATAACTGTTTTCTATGTGAATATGTATTAAAACGTCAATTATTCCTGTGATCAAAGCTGAATTTTCAGCTTCATTAGTGTCACATGATCCTTCAGAAATCATTCTAATATGATGATATAGAAATATAATATGAAATAGATATAGATACATTATAAATGTGTTTACTGTCTTTTGATCAATTTAATGATCAGTTGGAAACAAACAATCTTACCGACCTAATATTTTTTATACGGTAGGGAATTATTTAACATATATACTTTCTTAAAGGAATAGCACACACAAAAATGATCATGTCATCATTTACTCACTCTCATGTTGTTCCAAGAGAAATTATTTCCATCACCTCTGACTCAACAGTTATTTTCTGCTGACATAATCTTGACCTCACAGTCAAGTAAAAGTACCATTTAATAATATTATAACAAATATATCAATATTATAAAATTAAATCGCAGTGTACAAATCTCCCGTCCTATATTATTTAGCACTTTTTTTTCTATCTTTTTTTTACTCATTTAAAAAAAACTGTCCTTCACATATTACGCATGTTTTGATTGCAGTTTCATGTTGTCTTTAACTCCCAAGCTTGGCTTTGTTGTCACACTGCTGACCCTGATCTTCTGTGCTGGCTTCATTTAAACCTCTTACTAACCTGACCATCCAACTCAATATTAATTTGAACTAAAAATACCCAGCCTGCCTGAACATGTTGATTTAATAAGCGATTACAAGAAGACCTTGTGTTGTTTATCTGAAGAAAAAAACAGGTTGTAAAAACAGATGATTGTTCTAGAACGTTCCCTTCCACTCTCTTACGTTACTTCCCATCTCCCGTCTTCCCTCTTCCCACCGGTCCGGTCAGGTCTGTCTATGCAGGCGATGCCTGGTGCTCTGGGACCTCTCACCATCCCTTCATCAGCAATGACAGGACGGATGACCATCCACGGCATGAATCCCACCACCATCCACTCCGTGCTCCTCGTCTCCAACCTCAACCCTGACGTGAGTTTCACCCCCCCCCACCCCACCCCACCTTCCCATGAGGGCCAAGCCACTCAACCCCTCTCTGTGAACCCTTCTACCACAACTATACAGTGGATTTGCCATTAAATTGATGATGTCTTTAGGAAATAGTTCAAAATAAACTCCAGGATGACCACATGCAACATTTAGTACATAGTAGTTAAAGACACTTAATATAAAGTGGTTCCGAATTTACAGTTTTAAATGCCCTTCAAAAAACATTTGCCCTTTTTTAGATTCTAGTGGATTTTCACAATCGTCATCATCTAGTATTTTCCAGGGTGGTCTATTATTGTGACATCCTTGATTTCCAGTAAACTGCATGAAAAAATAAACTAGACAATTTATATCGATTCATTCTGCTCTGTGAGACCTTTGCATCTCTGCTTAATAGTATTTTCACTTGCCTAAATTATTGGGGTTTTTGTTTTTCCATAAAAGAGGGGTTTTTATATGTTGACTTCAGTATGATAATAAGTATGATTAAGCTGAATTTAAAGCACCACATTAGTTATTAGAGTTTTATGGACTAGATAGATGGATATAGAGCTATGGATATTTTTGTTCTTTTCTTTTTTCACACTTTTTCTTTTTGGTGTGTCTGAGCTACTAATTAACCTACATTGTTTTTTGTTAGTATAGTTGCTTATCTAGTTATTGGCATCCAGACAAAAAGTATGTATAATAATTCTAATGGCAATATACTGTATATGTCTCTCCTTGCCATCTACAAATAATTTTCCCAATTATAATATTTATTATTAAATGCTCTATCCATGCTGATTAATAATGTTAAATGTAGATGAAAAACGTCTTGTCACAAATCTGGTTTGAACGGTCAAATTATGACTGATAAAAATAACTATATTTGCCGCATTCTCGTTTTCTGCAGTGTTTTCTTCAGCGGAAGTATCAATCGATTTTGCTGCTCACTGCGTTTCTGATACTGTTGTTAAAATAACCACGTCACCTGCAGCTCTTCAAGAGTTAGTTCACCCAAAAATGAAACCGATCCCATGATTTACTCACCCTCAAGCCATCATAGGGGTATATGACTTTCTTCTTTCACAATCTGAGTTATATTTTAAAAATAATATTCTGGCTCTTCCAAGCTTTATATATTATTACAAGAAGACTATCCAGTGCAAGACTAGCACTGGCCACTGTTGCCTTTAAAAATAATTCCTTTCCGTCTTTTGTTTTGTCATATGAGCTAATCCAAAGCTATTTCCATGCTTCTTTTATTCAGTCCAGGCAATTGATGTCACAAGACACTTCCTTCATTTAATTCTGCAGCATTAGTGGTCACTGGTCAGCATGTATGTTGAAGTGCATCACTGTCAACATGTTTCATAGCAAATCACCACATCTGTTAATGTTCCTTGATGCATTTCACACTTACTCATTTAACCTTATTCCAGTCATGTCTTTGATAATGTTTCATCTCTTGCAGAGTATATCGCCACACGAACTCTTCATTTTATTCGGTAAGGACAAATGTATTACTCCTTCTGTAGATTAGATGTGCAGACTGCAGTTTTTATGAAGGCAGTAGAGGATAGAGAGTGAGCGATGAGACCATTTCCTTACAAATACACAGTCTGGAGATTATTTGCAGATTGTGTGTCCCATCATATGAATGGTAGAAATTCTCAGTATTGCGCACACACTCAGTGTGTGTCATTGCTATTGTCCTCACAATTTAATAACTGTCAACATCAGAGACAGACCTTAGTGTGACTGATATCCTTTAAAATCACTCTGAGCATGTGAGCGGTTACTGTCGCTCTCTGCCTTCAATAATGAAACACCGAGATCTGCAGATAACGTATTATTTGCTGTAAATTGTGTTCACGGTGTGTTTGAGTGCAAAAAAAGATGTAAATTTGTCTTTTATCCCGGCAGGAGTCTACGGAGACGTTCACAGAGTCAAGATTCTGTTCAACAAGAAAGAGAATGCCTTAATACAGATGGCAGATGCCACGCAAGCCCAGCTCGGTACGTCAGGCATTACACACAAACCCTTTTCATCTTGATTTATGTCTTCATCCTTTGATCACATTTATCTGTGTATTCTGTGGCTGTATTAGAGTTACGTTTCAGTGTGGTTGTATTTTTGGTGGATGCTGCCAATAACATGGATGAAATATTTATAAAGATTGTTTTTCTGCTAAATGTCTCATAATAATTTCTTGTGTAGATGCGCAGAAATATTCTGATGCAATTTTTGCAGCATTTTATAATAGATTCTAAAATAATCTTTCATCTATGAAGCGACATGTACACACTGCCAAGGTTTTTGTTGTTGTTGTGATAACCATATTTAAATGCAGGAGTGAATGCTTTGATGTATCTGTCTCATCTGTAAACAAAAAACATGGATTTAATTTTTTGTTTTGTTTTTGAGTGGATACAGTGAATTGAGTAATTAATTTGTGTAAATCATTCATGAATACATTTTCGCATACATTTTTCTATGCAATTCTTTGTTTATAATTTTCATTTGGATTTTGTCAACTATTTACACATAAATTGTGTTAGAATGTTTTTGAGGATGATTTATACAGAAATCTTTGAAACAGTTGTGAACAATATACATTGCACAGAAATGAAAGATGTTTGGCTTTTGGGTTAAAAAATTTACTTAGGAATGGTTTTATCAACATTCAGTAGTTTTTGTATGAATCAATTTGTGAACGATTTACACAGAAATAGAATAGTTTTGATATTGATTCACATGGAAATTAACCTAAGAATTGTTTTATCCCAATTTTAGAAAGTAGTTTATGTGAGAATCATTTTGCAAACGATTTACATAAATGTATATAAAGGTAAATGGTTTTGTGCATAATTTACAAAGAAATGTATGCAAGAATGGTTTTGTGAACAATTTATACAGAAATTTATGTAAGAATAGTTTTGACATTGATTTACATTTAAATTTATGTAAGAATAAATTTGATATTGATTTACACAGAAATTTACATAAAAATGATTGTATCCACATTTAATGCAGTAAATTATGTGAGAATCATTTCGCAAACGTTGTACACACATTTTCGTAAAAAGGTTTTGCGAACTATTTACACAGAAATTTATGTATTCATTAAAATCAAATATTAATTTTGATTTTGATTTACACAGAATTTTGCCCTGCTTGTGTTTCATGATTGAAGCGAAATGTGTGTACAAAATGGGATTAAGCACTCAGAAAACAATTGACAGCCATATTTAGAGGCAAGTGTGTATGTGCACAAAATGTGTAAAAAAAAACAAACAAAAAAACATAAATCTTATGCTTGAGTTTTTACTGTTCAAAAGTTCAGCATAAGAGTGTAACATGATGTGTCTCAGGGTTAAAACTTATCTTTAACACATCCTCTCATGGTTTGTTTGTTAAGCGATGAGCCACCTGAACGGTCAGCGTCTGTATGGTAAGGTGATCCGTGTGACCATCTCAAAGCACCAGACGGTGCAGCTCCCTAGGGAGGGTCAGGAGGACCAGGGCCTGACCAAAGACTTCAGTGGGAGCCCGTTGCACCGCTTCAAAAAGCCCGGCTCCAAGAACTTCCAGAACATCTTCCCCCCCTCCGCCACCCTGCACCTCTCAAATATCCCGTGAGTGACTGGCAAACACGCACACATGGAGCACCGAATACAGCATGCTACAAAAAAACATGGTTTGGTCAGATGTGGCAAAGAAAATTAAATTTTGCTGGACTCAATTAAGCATTAAAATTTCTTTGGAAGTTTCTCATTTTCTTTATTATGTTTATAATTAACAGTAAAAACCAATGAGGGAATTAAAACTTGGAAAGAATCATTGTTTATATTATTTAATTGTATTAAATTAAACTATATTAAATACTTTTCAATTGATTTACTACAGTTGTCACTTCAAAATAGACAATGACATGGTTATATAAAACTATATAATATATAGTTATATAGTATTAAATTGTAGATGTTGAATTTCCAGAAACAGAAACAATATTGTAATGCATATTATTAGAGCGATGTAAAATGACTCATAATATGATGTATGATTATTATTATTATCAGTATCACCGCACACATATTATTATATCATATATCGGTTGTTTCACTCCACAAGAAGTCTTCCATTATTCTTTAAATTGTTGTTGGCATCAGATAAGGTGCTGTTTTTGTCCTTTGTAAACATAATATTTTTGTTCCTTTCCTTCCACGCCCCAGTCCCTCCACCACGGATGATTTTCTGAAAGACCTGTTTGCCAGTTCTGGATACACGGTCAAGGCCTTCAAGTTTTTCCAGTGAGTTCTCTTCACATTTGTTTTCTTTGTTCTCAGACTTAATTTATCACACTGGGAATAGTCTACTTGTATCTTTCTTCCAAGACAACACGGCCGATAAGGATGAGTTGTTTTGGGAAAATACGAAACTCGTATGTTATAAACAATGTCTATACCATCTGCTAGAAATAGGCAGACCCTGATTTCACAGAGTACAACATGTTCCAGGAACAACATTCCAATCAACCAATCAGATTTAAGGGACAAGTTTACAGTTTATGTCAAGTTTAGGCTTACAACCAGGGATGGGTGCTTCTACACCAGTTATTCACCTATCATTTCCCTCTGATTTTTTTTGGGATAACTTAGGTTTAGGGGTATAGATATGGTTGAGATATACCCTCTCTGGAAGAGGGTGGCCCTCTAGGAGCATTGACTGAAGTTGTGTCTTTTGTAAGGAAATCATGAAATACTTTATAGTTAAACCACATAACATTTTTAAGTCAAGTCACCTTCATTTATATAGTGTTTTTGTCTCAAAGCAGCTTTACAGTGATGATAGGATATTAAAGTAATAGAGATTGTTTTGGCTTTACAGCTGCTCTAAAATAAAGTTATTGTTCAGTTAAAGTCAGTTTTGATTGATTGATTCACTTCCGTTGCAAAGATCATTAGTTATTAACGTAAAGGCGCTTACACGACACCGTTCACAACAGAAAACCCTAACGCACTTCGATCTGCTCATCTGCACAACAACAGCGCCTTGTGGCTCGAGAACGCAAACCTTGAAATAGGTTGCGAGGTACAATCATTGAAAAATGTTGAAAAACGTTATCACCTTCGCGCAAACTTCAAAAACAAAAACCTGTGAAAAAGCTGACGGCGTGCACATGCGTACTACGTGTCTAGTCTATAGGTATGCAAGTTTGAATATATATGTCCGCAGGCCGCGTAGTCTTTCTTTACAAATTGACCTCACCAAATTACTTGTCTGGCCTTAAAAATTCATAATAAAGATTTTTTTTTTTTTGTTGTTGTTGTTGCTTCCGTGTATCAATGTGAACCGGAATCATTTTGACAACGTTTTATCTGTACAGAGGTGAAGGGAAGGAGGCCTTCACAGGGGAGAGACTTTTAGTAACATTAAACTTTTGTTGAAAAATACTAGAGTACATTTCTAAGAACTAGCTTTTCCAAAGATTTTTCCTATATATTTTCCCTCTCTTTATGTCATTGACAGTTGGACCAACTGATCCTAAATCAGGGCTTGCGATGTGGCACTTTAGATGACCCAGTATCTGATTTTCACTCTCCATATCTGATTGACAGGAAGGACCGCAAGATGGCGCTGATCCAGCTGGGTTCGGTGGAAGAAGCCATTCAGGCTCTTATCGTCCTCCACAACCACGACCTGGGAGAGAACCACCATTTGCGAGTGTCCTTCTCCAAATCCACCATCTAGCACCTCCTTCATTATAAACACACCCTTTCCCCATCCTCCCCGTTCCAGCCCTTCTACCTTCAGCAGTTTGACCGTTTCATTCAGAGAACAAGACTGACTGACAAACTCAAAAAAAAAAAAACATTACAGATATTCATTGGGTAGTTTTAGAGATTTTCCCAAAAAAAGAAAGAAAAAAAAAAGCAAATAAGAGACTACTGCAGAACCTTTAGACAGTCTGAGAGTGAGTTACTCTCGATACCAGGGCTGGAGACACATGGGATATCCATGACAATGTGACGTTTCTGGGAACTTCTGTGTCGAGGAAGTAAGATTCCCTCTTGAGTCTATTGGTGAGGACTTCGTTGATGTGAAACGCAAACTAACACGAGATGATCATTCTCAAACAAAGTCAATGCTGAGGAAGTTTATTTACCTCACACTTGCCGATTACATTGGAGACTAACACTCCTGTAGCCCAATGGCCTTGTTACCCCAGACCCAGTGTGGGCGGAGACTCCTCTGCTCCTCCCCCAAAACCCACACCTTCATTCTCATTGGCTGTTTCAACGGAGAGCCCCATTTCCCGTGGGATGTTTTGGACGCACGGTCACCGTTTGAATGTCGCTGACATCGTCATCAAGGTGCTGCTGGAAAAAAAAAATCTGTAGCGATGGCCTCAACCAACGGGCTTGTGCTTTTCTTCTGAGTAGCATTAAAACAAGACTGCTATGGATTAAAAAATGGGTGCATTTAAAATTCAATCGCAGCTGTTTCGGCTTACAAACCTTTTTGTTTCTCTGCACTTTGATTGGTTTGAATTGTAGACAGGCACCGTGGGGAATGTTAGGCATCCTAATATCTGTTTACTGTGCAAAGATGTATAGCCAGATGGTAGGCATCTGTGAATAGATAGTGAATGGCGTGATTTGTTTTGTTTTTTTCTTGTATTATGGAAATTTTATATTGGACACTCCAGCCTTTTGTGGGCTCCCTGCACCTGCAAAGCTGTCAGAGAACATCTGCGTGCAATGGCGCACGATGTCATTGTCCAGTCGATCGGGTTCCTGTGAACCAAGGCGACCGTTTTCAAACATGCACGATCATTCCTGAACACTTATGGCCAGCTGTCAACCCTACTGGAACGCTCCAATCAGCAACGCCCAGCCTGACAGGAGGCTCCGCCTCCTCCTAAGTGAAATTCTCAATGTGAATGGTATAGCCCGTGATCTCGATTGGGAAATTGACAACTTCCTCCATTCTGTTCCCCTTCTTGCTCTTAGTTGAGTCTTTTCCTTTCGTTCTACTTGTTTTTTTATCTTTCTACGCAGGGGCAGAAGGTTCTATCCTCTGCTCTTTCACTCCTCGGCTCTGTCCACAGGTGTGCGAGTTTGCAGCCATGGGCTCTGTAGAAACCGTAGTAAAGACCATTGAGTCAGAAAAAAAAAGAGGGCGGCACTCTCTTTTGCCTTGCAGTCCCACACTTAATGCCTCTGCATCTGAGCAAACCAAATATTAATTGATTTGAGTAAGTCGGATTGACACGGAGACGCCACCTAGTTCCCAAAACCTAGTGAGATGCTGCATAGGCAGCTGCCTTCTAAGGCCTAATCGCCATGAAAGCCCATAAATGACTGATCTGGAATGCTCTAGAACTGACTAATAGTACAGAAGTCCACAGCAAACTTGACTACAATAGAGTTCAGACCAGAGGTTTTATTAAGTCCATACCATTGGAAAGAACTGTCTATATGAATCTTGTAAGCCAATAATACAATAATACAAGACTCTGATATCATACAAGTACTCACTCCAAAACTAGCATCTCCTCCAGGAGGCATTCTGATTCGATTGATTTTGGTAGAGTTAGATGTTTGCATGTTCCAATAGTAGTAATACATATCACAGCTTAGCAACATGCTAATATCAAACTCTACTGGAATCAGTTGATCATATAAATGATTCATTTTAGTGTTTTTAGCCTGATTCTAACATCAAAACTCTAGTCAAAATAATAAATTTTTAATGAAACAATTTTATAAATATTTCAGTATTGAAGGAATTCAAAGCATATTTACAATTGATTCACCCTCCATCTTGAATTTGAATGAGCTTATAACAGTGCATTCTGGGATTGGCGTATCTACAAAGGATACATGCAATTCTGCCTTAGAGCTTGGCCAAAATTAGATATCTTTGAAGGCTGGAACAGCCTTTGTGTCGGGATCGCGCCTGTGATGCCTTAAAACGTTGTCTAAGTAGGCAGCTTACTAGGTTTTGGAACATGGCAATGTTGAGCACATACAGAAGCTGATTCTGTATGTACGTGTTTAGTTAGTATTTGTGTATTATTAGCGGCTGCATTGGGACTCTCTAGGATATATGATGTCTCCCTTGTGCGTACGAACGAGGTGCTGTCTCATTTAGAGAAATCTGGCCTTAACATTTCAAGGAGGTGACCATAACCCATTGAGTAGCATCTAAAGGGAGCAGCTTCTGTGCCTGAGCACTATATCCTCTGTCGAAGCCTGTTTGAAATCAGAGTTATCAAACAATTCAACAATCTTCATGTTAATGCAAGGCAAAGGACAGTGACTTTTCTTTTGTCTTTGACTGATTTCACCTGAAGCGATTCGAAACTTCGCTTTCACTTCTCAAAAGAAATTTAATTTAGTTGAAGTTTACAGTCTTAAAGCAAACTATTCAGGTCTATATATCTTAAGGATTGTCAAGATTTTTTGAGAAAAAAAAAGTTACTTATTTTTGCTAATTTGTTCTTTTTTATGGAAGAGAAAAAAAAATCAAATTTGAAACCTCATCGGGTTTTTGTACCACTATAATCATTCAAGAAATCATGGTGAAAAAAAAATCATATTTACTGTGTATTTACCTAATTTCTTATTATGTGCCTTATTATGTGTTCATAATCAAATAGGTTTTAGACATTTTAACTGAAATATCTTATGTACTATTTTGTGGGATTGGTGAGAGGGTTGATTTATTTTGATCTTGATTTTTCTTTTATTATCTTTTTGTTGTGTAGCTCTTATAGATGTGCATTTTGTGGGGACTCAGTACCATGTGGTCTTAATATGATATGAGATGTAAGTTATGATGTATGGTGCTGTGAATGCTCTTATTAGACAAATGAACGGTGAACTCAACAATGTTCAGAGCATGCTGTGGGTCTCTATTCTCCCTCGCGGGTGTGTGTGTGTGTGTGTGTGTGTGTGTGCGCGTGCATGCATGTGTGCTTGACACGCGTACCATTGTTACGTACAGCCTTTCTAGGCCAAAAACAAAGTTCCTCCATCTCTGATATAAATATTTCAAGAGCAGAGACTGGGGTTGATGTAAACTTGCTTATAGTTCTAATTAAAAAGTATGAATTTATGAGCACATCTGTGAGTTTTTTTCATTTCTAAGTGATCACACGCAAATTTCGTCTGGCGAACAATAACATTTGCGGGGAAAAAAATCCCATAGACTTACATTGAAGGAGTCGTCCAAGCCGTGTCTAGAGACTTGGAGTTGGGGTTCTTTTTACTTTGGGCCAGTAGGTAACCAACTAGGAACCATCTGAACATCACAGCAACGCATTAAAACCACTCCGAACATCTTTGCAACCTCCAACAAACCATAATGTGATGTTGGCGAACACATACACACAATTATGTCAAAATTCCCATCTCGGCAAGTATTCTCTCGATTATGCCATAAGTGAACAGTTGAGAAAGACACCGGATGTGTGTCAATATGTTCGGTCCATGCATTTGGTCTTAAAGTGACATCAGCCTAATATTCCTGCTGTTGTCTGCGTCATTAATGTTAATAAAATAAAAAATACAGCTTGACACTATATTTAATTTCTACATTGAACAAATAGTGTTATAGTGAGGAGAGCAGGAGGAAAGTGATGTCAACAGCTTGTAGGATAAGTGTGCCGCGTAAAGTATGAGTACCAAGCAGCATATCCAGGTGCTCCCTTGAGAACCAGACCAAAAAAGTTCTGTGCACCCCAGCTAAACTATCCTCTTGGAGACCCAGAAGCCCACAGCATAGGCTCTGAGTGTTCAGGTCTGCCTTCCGTTTTGCTATGGAGTGATGCTGATGTCTGAGACCTCCACCTGTGTGTGTGTGTGTGTGTGTGTGTTTTGGAGTATCTTATTTACTGTACCTTATAATTGATTCAGTTTAGGGGTTTTGGCCTGTTTCGTTCTTGCTCTGTTGTGATACTTTTTGTTCTTTTTTGGGGGTTTGTTGATTTTCTATATTAAGAGTGTGAAAACTGGTTCAAGATTGTTGTCTGTCACTCTGCCTCTTCACAACAGCAGTTCCGGGTCCGTAACGTCCACTGACGTGTGCGATGGTGTCCGTCGGGAGGTGAAATATATGCAGAGCGCCGATCTGCTCCCGGCTGCGATGCTTTTTATGTATCAACAGGAGAAAAGCCAGACTCCATAAACGTGTCACAGAAGTCATTCATTTTTGTTTCTCGAAGCGAAAGATGTTTCCAACCACGTCTTGACTCAGGCAACAACGTTCCGCTGTGTTGTAAGACATTTTCTCGTTGATATCCGCACTCACTCGAACAGTTACACGCACGTGTTTTTTTCCAGGTTTTTTACTGAAAAAAGTCACAAATAATGCAGGACCAAAGTTTATGTGCCTTTCATCTAGCTTATTTGTAACTTATTTCCTGGCTGTATATCAGAAACCGACAAACTTCTTGTATTTTCCACTCTCGTCATGTTTGGGTCTGTTTTTCCACGCGTCTCACAGTCTTTTTTCGGATTGTTTTCCTCAGAAACGTCAAGCCATATCCTTTCCCCCCTCAAACTAGACTCATTTACGATTGTGAATGTTACCGGGCCCTTATGGATTCATTTGAACAGCCTTACGCTAGTCGCCACCATCTGGATAAGCGGTTACACTTTTTGTCTTATTTAGTCATCAATTCCATTAAAAAGCTTTACTCTAAAAACGTACTAGACCGTGACGATAAACTACCCACTGAAACCAAAGGACTTGATTGAATTGGAACTGATGCAGCACTGTTCAGACTGAGATATTTTATTGCTTTATTACGATGCAATTGACCCTTACAATCTAAACTTCAAATTTCAGCCATAATGCTTTCTATTCTCTTCTCATGACTAAATTTATGGGCTATGAATATGCTAATTGACCTGTGTAATTTGCATAAAGGGAGGGGCTAGACTAAATTAGCTAACTGAGGTGTCGCTCAAGCACAGCGCACATACAGAAGTGCCTGAGTTGATCTCAGGATGCTTTGAAATACCTAATTTATAGTTTTTATGAATGTTTCACTACCAAAAGGAAACAAATGCTGTACATATGTGTTCCCTTATTATTTTGTTTTATTTTATTGTTTTTTTTTTTTTACCTGGCCAAAAAAAAAAAAGGTTTTGGGGAACAAGATTCAAACACACCAATATGAACTGGTTTTTATATTTATGAAAATTAACAAAGTAAACACAATTTGTCTTATGTATTTTGATATCATATACCAGTACCAGCTTTCATTTGTAAAGCAGTTTATGTGACTTGTGGGAATTGGGGAGAGACATGAGCGTATCCAGTTTGAGTTTGATGTAATAAATGCAAATAGAAGATAAACTATTAAAGAAACATATTTTCTAATTTTTTGCAGTGCATGACTGAGTAAAGATTTTATTTGTATTTTTTTGTAGAAAGCATTTCTTTTTTTCTGTTTATGAATGGCTTATTATTATGCATAATCATGATTAGAGTTATTATTCTTATTACCCACCCTGCTGACGTTTTTCCTAATCAAATTTAATTGTAGCATGCCTTGAATAAATGTCATGACATCTGTACTTTCCTATGTCCTCTGCGTCTTCATGTCTTTCCTTCTGGATTTGTCCTTAATTCAGCAGACTTCCTTCCATTTTCAATGCTCTGCAAACTGCTTCTTCTTTGCCTGTATTTGAAGAGAGAATATGATTTATGTTTGTAAGAGTATTGGAATGGTTGTAACCTTCCTCTTCCTCTAACCTCTTCTGTTTATGACTAACTATCTCTCTCCTATCTGTTACTCTGCCTAAACCTGCTCTGCTTAACTCTGGACAGAAAAGTATTACATTTAAACAAATGGTTCAGCCAAAAAAATGTATTGAAAGAGTGACATTTTTCAAAATCTCTTCTTTTGTATGAATTGAAAGCTTGTGTCCGCCACAGAATACAAAATCAACATTTAGCAATTGTGAGTTTCTATCTCAATTATGATTTTCTTTCCTGAGAATTCTGAGATATAAACTCGCAATTTTTTGAAAAATAAAAAGTCACAATTCACCCTTTTCACATGGGTTTCTCAGAAGCGGAAGTCGTCATAGTTGAGTAAACTTTAGGCTACATTAAAAAAAAAAAAATTGTCTTCCCATTTGCTTAAATCGCAAACTAAAACCACAATACAGTTCACCACTTTCAAAAAGAGGGGGAAAAATAGAGAGAGATTGATAACAGCAGTCAGAAGAGGGAAAGACCGATGTCAACTTGACCGTCAATTACAAAAACACCCTCAACAGCAGCGTAGTTTTTTGCAATTTGATGCAAAGATAATATAATACAAAGTATAGTGTTATAAATGTACATACATTTAAAAAAAAATGAAAATATAAATATCTTTGCAGGATTTACGATGCTGACGACCGTTAAAATGCGTCATCGCGGTATGTGAAAAGGTCAACTTTTTTTAAATGTATTTAATTTTATTTATTTATTTTATTCCGTGACGCAAACAAGCTTCCTTACTTTTGTGTTTAACTTTCACAGAAGAAAGAAAATCTCAAATAAGTTTGATATGACATCAGGGTGAATGTGTACAGAATTTGCACTTTTGGGTGAACTATCCCTTTAAAGCATTTAGCAAAACGGTTTTAGCATTGTCGTGATAAACAGTTGGAAAGACTGACATTTTGAACGCTACCTGGTAAGAAAGACGTGCATTATTACACCCTGATATAACCTCTCTAGTTGTTTACTTCCTTATAGGAAAATAGCTTTGCAATCAGGAAGCAGCTGCATTAGAGGCCATTAAAAGACATAACTTAGGCCTAGAATGTCGATGAAAGGGTAAAGGTAAACAAACACATGATGGTTATATTAGAGTTGATTATGAATACAGTGCTTCAGAAGAGCAGTGAAATAAATGTCAGACAATCATTAAAAGTAAAAACTCGCTTGTTAATTATATTAATTAATAATAATTCACTGTGGCTAATAACAGTTTACAGCAAGACATTTATTTTGACACCGCCTGTATTATTCAGTGGACCGCCCCACAAACACACACACACACACCTGGTTTCCATATTGTATTACAGACATAATGATTTTTAAGCTGTACAAACTGTATATTCTCTCCCGTTGACCCTAAACCTACCCATCAAAGAAAACTTGCATTTTTACATTTTCAAAAAACATCACTTCGTATGATTTATAAGCTGTTTTCCTCATGAGGACAAAAAAAAAAAAAAAAGTCCCAACAAGGATTTCGGATACTGCATCTTTGTGGGGACATTTTTGCCCCATAATGAAGGATTTACTAGGACACGCACACAAACAAAATCATTAAAAAATCATATCTGATATGAGATGATAACGAATGCATTTGCCCAACTGAGCTTGCAAAGTAATAATCATTATTGCAACAATGTAGCTTATACTGTTTAAAAATTTAGCGTTGCATATAACTTATTGGTTAAATAGCGTACGTAGGAGACATGATAAAACATAATTCTATATCATTTAATTTCAGTAGTTGTAACAATGTAGGTAGCCTATGTCATTCTACAAGACCCTCTTTTAACCACTCATGTCATGTTATGAATAAACGTTTCATTAGACCACTAGAGGGCAGCACGCACACACACAGACACACACACGCACACACACAGACACACACACAGACACACAAAGTTAATTCCAGCCAATTAAAATATACATAAAATAATTTATTCAAAAATACATCTCTGCATTTTGCACAAAATTGTATTTGGTATAGGCCCTATCAGAAAATTCAGTTAAATGCTGCGGTAGGCCTACACCAATTGCATTGTTTTCTCACAGGATTAGCCTACCTGAAATATTGAATATGACGTTTTCAGCTTCAACTTAAATGTCAAAACGACCTGCAGAAATGCGATAAACAGCCTTTAGATAAAACAGACTACCTTCCTTGAGATTAAAAAAATGCTCATGGCTTTTAAAAGGAGCCTTTAGCTATTAATATGCCATGGTTAAAACCTTTTAGTACTACTCATACAGAAGGCTACACTGAAGGCGCAAGTCAAATATGATTTTTTTTCATATGCTCATTTAAAGACCCTTCATAATAATGTACTACGGATGACATATAGGCTAGCAATTTTCCACATCAGAAACTGCCGAAAGATTAAAGAAACTAGATAGGCCTTCTCTAATGAATGCTTAAATAAAAGCTCAAATAAAAGCTCACGGTTTCATTTCCTTTAAGATTAATTTTCTCAAAATTGGCCTCCTCCATCTCTGCCACGCATGTACAGCACTTTTATTGTTAACCAGTTAATAAAGTAGCAAACATGATGTATGGCGCCTAATAAATAAAAATACCATCTCAAATATACCATCTACATCATCTCAGTCTAGTTCGTCCCTGACGTTTGTAAAATATAATAAATTATGAATATATATTTTTTTACATATGTTATAAAAACAACCATTCAAAAGTTTGTGGTCATTGAGATATTTTATTATTATTAATACTTTGAACAGTTCCACAGAAATATTAAGCAGCAAGAACTGTTTTCAACATTGCATTCAACGTTTCTTGAGCAGCAAATCAATATTTTAAAATTATTTCTGAAGGATCACGTGACACTGAAGAATGGAGTAATGATCCTGAAAATACAACTTTACTTAAATTATATTTTAAATAGAAAATATTTCATATTACTGTTATACTGTATTTTTTATCAAATAAAATCAGTCTTGGTGAGCAGAAGAGACCTTTTTTAAATTGTGTATTTAAAAATATTTCAACAAAATGTAATGTTTAATTAATAAATTCATATTTATATAAAAAAATACAAATATAATAAAAATAATTAAAGTTAAATTAAACATTGAAAAAAGATCTATCCACCAAATAAAAGTCATGTGGTCCAGAAAATAATATATTGATCTTGACACATAATCCAGGGGTCCGTGGGGCTCCTCTCCATGTTACTGTTGCTATTTTTATTATATATACATATATATTGATGCATGGAGGAGATCCAGTCAGATGATTAAGTAAAAAAAAAAAAATTCTTAACAACAGACAATTAATTAATAAATGAAGAGTAAAATGAATTCATCCATAATCAGGATTAAAAGTTGAATTATCTTTAGGCTAAGAATATTACTCAGAGTGTTTTAATTATATAGAAACATTAGAAGTGATTTTAACTGTTTATTTATGTTTCTTTGTTAAAGTTGGTTGAGAGATCTTTCTTTGAAAAGACAGGTTGTGAAGGAGCAAGGTCTGAGTCCAAGGTATAGACTGACCTGTACAGAAATTGATCTCCCTATTATACAGTTATCGGAACAGAGCATTCGGAGTTGAATTGAATTTTCATAATATATCGCATTGAAGCAGACACAAGACACAAACATATCTAACTTTCATGTTTTCACATTCTGAGGTGTTAGCCCGTACACTGCAAGATGTTTAGCCAAGGTAACATTCGTTTACCACTATATTCTGAGACATTCAAGCATTTGTGGTCTGTCTATTGGAAACTTATAGACCTTTCCCCTCATCTAAACAGCAAGCACAAAAGTTCAACCTAAGTCAATCAGCTAAATTTTGAGGCATAAATATTAGTAAAAGAAAAGTTTTGAACATATCAACAACATGATAATAATGATTTCTTAAAATATGATGACATTTGATTAAATTATATTTAAGATCTAAATGATTAAATGATAAAACATAAGCAAGAGATTTAATATTTTTTTCTTTTTCTGATTCATCAAATATAATAACCCATATTGTTACTGTTATGATGTGGCTCTTTTTTGTTCTTAAAGTTTGGAAGCACCATCCACTTTCAGTGTATGGAAAAGAGCAGCTAAGACATTCTTCTAAACTTCTCCTTTTGTGTAAAAAGGTGAGTATCATAACAAAATAGGTGATGTGCGGGTGTCCTTCGATGTGGCAGTGTTAATGGGTGAATGAAGCACTCTGAGTCAATCATTAACATCTACTAATGCGATAATTCATAATAAGAGTAGAAGTAATGATTCTGCCTGCAATGAGATCCTTTAACTCACTGGCCAGAAGTGTGTGTGTGTGCGGCCGTCAGTCATCCGTTGTTCAGTTCGTAGCGTCTGCAGCTGCAGGAGACACGAGCTGTAAAGGAGCAGTCGTATCTGACATAAGCCATCCAGCCCTAATTACAGTGACACATTACTACAGCAGATGGCTCAGTGGGACTGCCAGCATCCAACACATACACACATGCCATCTCAGATTTCTCACTCCCCACTGGAGACAGTCGCTAGATGAGACAAAGATACCTCTGTGTGTGTGTGTGTGAGAAAGATGGATGCCACACCCAGATTACATTACCTCTGCCTCTGTCTAAAGCCTCACCTGCCCTTATCTAAACACGTACAGTCCAAAAAGTGCAGACAGAATATGATACGAGAAAAAATGAGAACAATGCATAAAATAATTCGGACATAGGCTACTAGGATGAAATATTTACTGCATATACACTTTTTATTTTTATTTTCTAAATAATAAAATGATGTGAAAGTATCCATAATGCCATTGTTTCTTAACTGGTGGGTCGACACAAAAGAAACAACAACAACACAACAACAACAAAGACCGTAATTCTAAATGTTCTTCTGATGCAAGACTTTTATTTTGAAAGACATGCGTGAACACTGTTGAGTCTTCTGTCAGACGCAGTTTAAGTAAAGTGTGTCTTCGAAAAACGCTGTCCTGATTCAGAATCTTCGGTTAGTTGAGATGTTGTCAGAGTAATTATTCGAACATTATTTTCTCTACTTGTTATAAAATTAAAAGTCTGTCACCTCATAAAATGTTCTTGTCCTGTCAGATATTATACATAATGCGCGACGTGCGCAAATGTGGAGGCGTGTGCTGTATATCACTTCACTATATATAAAGAGCAAATTAAATTACGAGCATGCAACGTCATAGTTGCATTGTCAAGTCATGAAAATACCAAAAAGTAACAATAAATTATGTAAATGGTACACCATGTTACTTGTTCATTCTATTCATCAGGATCAGTGTCCATGTGTTATTGAAGTCTCGGGTTACTCATGTAACCATGATTCCCTGAGAGGAGGGAATGAAACATTGCGTCGAAAGCTGACACGTTGGGGAAACTCCCATTCTCCGAAATGTTGAAGCCTGATTGAATCACACTACTCCACTTGCAATAACCAATGGCGCTCAAACGCGGGAAGGCCTGGCCGCTATAAGTCTGCACTGAGTGCTAGTGTCTTTGGATCTTTTGACTGAGCGATAGCATACAAAACAATACCTTTTTGATTTACCATAGACTGTAAAAAAAGAAGGATGATGATGTCCCAATGTGGCGCTGATTACAGACTCGAGCGTGAGCGTGAAGTGGAGTCTCGGTATCGATCCCGCCCGCCCCACACTCCCGCAGAATCGGTTAGTAAAGTTTACTGCTGAACGACTCATTTTGTTGGTGTGAAATATAGTTATGGACATGTAGAAATTAAAATTAAAGCTCCAATCTCCTCTCGAAAATCCAGAAAAAAAGACTCAGTGACTACTGTCAATCACAGCTGTCAATCATAATCCCACACTCCCATTTTTATAACATCAAACAACTAACTAAAACCAAACTTAATTAAAACTTACTTGATAAAATGACAGAAGCCATCTTTGGAAAAAAGTTTATTTGAAGTGTAATTTCATTGTTTAGTTTGCCTCACGCCCCATTAAATTTCATGGATAGGGCGGGGTTTATGAGCTATACTGCATCCAGCCACCGGGGGCGATCGAGACATTTTGGCTTCCCTTTTTAGGACTTGTGTGGCACACTTGTTTTTATAAGGAAGCTTACGCAATGCCTCGTTCCCTCCTCTTTGACATCCCCGTTTGAGGTCGGTCTCTTGCGTCGAAAGCTGACGCGTTGGGGAATGTATAAAATCCCTGCCATGTAAAAACAAAAGTACTAAAACTCTAGCTCAAATCTAATAGAAAGAGTTGAATGGGAGTGAATGTACTTAGCCCATGACCACAATGAGTGTGAGCAGTAACTGCCACGCCTCCCCCAGATTAACTACCGGACTTAGTTGAAACACTCAACCAGCCAGTTGGCAGCCGGGCCAAGATGACGCCCGCGCCTTCAGCAACGCCCAACACAGTGCCAAAGTCACGGTATTGCAGTGTGGGGAGGTGATTGAAACAACAATAATATAATTGGTGTGCTTATTACATAAACAGCTTTGGTAAAGCGAGTTAACAAATATAACAATATACAAATATAACAAATATATAATCAGCTCTGACAAGTAGATTATTTTACACAATCATGAGTTTATAATGCAATAGAAAGCACAACAGAGGAGCGGCAGCTTTCTGCTGGAGCCCTCGAGCCGCAAAGTGAATGGGGTTTGCTTGAGTAAAAGAGTAAACTGCAGTAAAAGAGCCAGCTCTATCCTTACATGAAATGCTGGTGTAGGTGCGTACAAACACATTTTCGACTATACGTCCTAGTCGAAACCACCCGCTGAAGAGGAGCGTGGTGACAAGTCTCTCAGCCATCCAATGACAGCTCATTAAACTGCAGACAAAACATGCTTGCTCTTCAGCATATTCACAGACAAGTTTGTGTTTATGGCTCTCCAGCACTTCGTGACAGGGGTTGAAGCGGAGACTGTTGTTGCCGGGACTGTGTGTCAGCCGGTGGCGATGTGCCACTCAACATATACTGGGTGAGAGACTGGCTCGTGGCTTGGACCACGGGAATGTTCTCGCCCTTCATTCTGAACTGCAAAGAGCTCAGGCTCTGCAAATGTGGCAACACAACATACAAACATTTTACTTTGCCCACCGCAATCGGCACCTGACTGCTGAGGATGACCTGGAACGTGCCTAAGGGGGGCCGAAGTGTGTCATCATCCTGGACTGATTCTGGCCCTCTGCAGACTTCTCCGAAAAGGCCTTTGGGGCTTACGGGGGCGTTGAGCAGCGGCGACTTGTCAGCGTCACACATCTCTGTCAAGATGAGCCAAAGATGCTGCTGTGGCTCCAACAGACTGCCCATGCTCTGCCCAACTCCTCGTGTGACCTTCTTAGCAGAGCGAGGGGCGAGGTCCCCTGCCTTACAGAGAATTTCTCCAACACGTCAGCTTTCGACGCAATGTCGAGAGATCGACCTTGAAAGGGAACAGTTCATGTTAGTTCTGTCAGGACCACTATCGTCAAATACGATTGACAGTTAGCATACAGTTTGGATTGGCGGTATGGTTCTGTTCTGGGCAAGAACTCCCTGCGCATCCATGCAGCCTAGCATGGATAAGAGCAGGGAGAGCAGCAATAACCCCCCTTAGGGTAAACAGAACAGAACCAAAATGCATGTATTGCAGATATCAATTAATTTTAATGTACAACATAAGTAGGGAATTTTAGTCTGTTTCTGGGGAATCAGAATGCCAAATCTTGACTGGGCGAGAGCAGGAGTTGAGGATGGAGGAGGGTAATTAGCTCCTGAGAAACGCGATAGCTGCTGATGATACTGAAGAAGCTTATATATGTACACAGTGATGGGCGTCGTATTCCTATAGGAAGACGTGGATCAGCTGAGAGACAGCTGATGTGAGCTTGACTAACGTGACCTGCCAGAACTGATGCTACGCTTGATCATTGTGTGTTTACCATAGTAGTAATGGTAGTTTCCGTAATTTTAAACTAAAATACCACTTTATTTTCACTTTGTGTTATTTTGTATATTTTTAAATGACTGGTGGCTTATACCAACTTACTGTGTATGTTAAGTAATAAGAGAAGGTACTTGTGTGTCTCAACAATTTTTGAGAAATAAATTTGCTTTGTTCAAATTATTAAATATTTGGGTCGCGGCTTAATAACCATAGGAAAATGTGGTTTCCACGGCCAAACCAGCTGAGAACCACTGCTCCCGCTGAGATTCTGATCACTACCACCCACACCAGCACACATTGTTACAGCTTGTAGAAATTGTGAAAAAATTTACAAAAACATTAGGGCTATGCCAAACATTCAGAATAAAAGAGATAAAACATTGCGTTTAATTAATCTGACCATAAGATAATGTTAGCAACAAATGACAAACACATTCGGTCAGCTTTCAATTAGCCTTATAAAACATCACAACTAATGGAGCCTAAAAACATATTTAAACATATGCGTAACAACACATAACAGTTAAACTCTGAAAACCTAACAAGGCACAATATTTAATTGAATTACTTAATTGTTGACTTCTTTGTTACACGGCACATCCCGCACTGTATTTTTTGACTGCCCACTACCACCCACAGCAAAGGTAAAATCACCCATTCATGGGCCCTCTACACTGCGTTATGCAACAGTAATAGTAGCAAAAGAATGCCACATTGTTCCATGACTTCATTATGTTGCATGTTTTATTCAGCAAGTGGCATAACTAATGGTTATTTTATATTTTTAATCCAAAATTTGAATGATTGTGAATCCCATCAAAAAGGAAGTAAAAATCACAGTGCTGATATTACCGTCAGTTCATCCACTGGAAATGGAAGGTGAACTTTAGCACAACATATTGTGTATGTACTGCACATGTCGTAGTATTCGGCCATCCGTGTATTCCAACCATATGAAAATTTGCATGCTTTGCAAAGTACAGGTATACATCCTGTATACTACAAAGTAAGAGTAGTACGGACGCAAGCTATTCCAAAGCTTAGCCATTGCTTTACCTTGCAAAAACAGGGTTAATCCTCATACCCTAAGGCGACATGTGAGCTTGAGGCCTGGATTCCTTACATTTTTATTCTGGTAACAGGCAGGGGAAAACTACTTGTACAATACGCCCCATGACCTCCATAAGCTCTAAGACATCATGTGAAAATCCTTTGGACTTGTAACAGCAGCGGCCAAGATCCAAAACCCTATTCATTCACATTACACAAGTACTCTCTCACAAATACTTTTGCATCAGTGGAAACCACACATGCATATTTACATCCATAAATGAGAGGAGTGAATGACTCTCTATGTGCTCTGCTACAGATTTTAGAGCTTCCTTTGAAAGCTTAGAATAGATCAAGTTTGGCACATTAATATGCGTTTGCATAAAATATCACAAATCACTAAAGCATTTTGCCCTCTGTCAATGGAGAGTGAAACATGCCAGAAATGCTTTTTAACACATTAATGCTATAAATCTATGCTTCTCCCTGTAACTCACAAGAAGCCCTTGAATGTGTAGTGTTTCTGCTGGAGGTGGCGTTGCACTAGTGTGCCACTGATATGCCGCTGTTAATTAACTGGTCTGTATTTCAAGACTGTTTCAAGGTAAGGAGAAATTGGTTTGAAATGAGACCTACCCCTGCACAAGGGCTCCAAACACTCAGTGTCTGTGAAATATGATCCAACCTTCTGGAATGTAATTTAACCCACTGACTCAAGAGCAGCTAATGATGGGGGTTTATGCTTTGGCACACGTCTGTCATTGAACACGAGTGAATCTTTGGTCACATTAATACTTGTGACACATACACATTTGAAGACCTGACAATATTTATGAATTGCCGAGAGGCAGGCAAGCAGAGATTTCTTTCTGTATGACAGACAGACAGTAAGACAGACTGGATGGATGGATGGATCTTTCTTTTTGTATGATAGATAGATAAGACAGACCAGACAGACAGACCGATAGATAGATCTTTCTTTCGGTACGATAGATAAATTATAGATAGATAGATCTCTCTTTTTGTACAATAGATAGATATAATTGATTGATTGATTGATTGATTTATTACTGTAGTACATTGCTACATTATAATGTGATATCAAGAATAATTAAAATGTAGGGGATTAGATGGGATAAATGTTGCAAAACTCCTCTTCCGCTCTGAGTTAGACAATAGATTTCTTAGCCAGAGAGCAGCTGGGGTTTCTGGATCATGTCCCTTAATCTTAAGAGTGTGTTGATTGGATGATGGGACGAGTCCAACAAAGAGAAGCATTCATTGGGAGAGGAAGCTTTCGAGCAGCGGCAGAGCTGTACTCAAGCACTTCAGTTTGACCAGCGCCTCTCTGAACCCTGGCACCGACCCAGAGACTCGGGACACTTACAGACGCCACTGCTTCTGCAATAATGTAACAAATCATATATCCATAATCTAGTATACTGATAGAGAGTCTGTGATTTTTCACAAAACAGCTGCTTTCTTTCAACAATCAGTCAAGACCGGGTGTGTTTATCTACTGTACCAATTCTTAGAAGAGAGTTGTTCTGTCTTTATGTTTGCCAGCTCACAGTAAATTATGCAATAACCTGTTTAGTGAACAATTACACACCCTCAGATGTATTTAGATATAAATTACATGGACAAAGCCCTTAAGATAATATTTGTAGTTTTTTTTTAGCTATTGGGTTAGGTGCATTCTAGCGATACACTGGAGTTTGGAGCTTGTGAAAAGCATAGTGGACAGCTTTCAGCAGAATCATCTTTTGAGCTATTTATAGAAATCGTCTAGATGACTTTGGTTAGTGAATAACTGAGGGTGGCCATTGTAATTGTTGGCTTTCTGTCAATGATCTGAAGTGTTTATTCATGGGGACAAACATAACTGCCTTGACACCACAATAAGTAAGCCTATCATTCACTGTTAATGGAGAAGATAAATATGTAGGAAAAGATGTTGTACAACTGAAACACTACACACCTACTAGCTGACAATGGTTGAAGGAGGACTCAAGCCATTTCTGGAGACCAAATTTCAAAGAAACTAAGGGCGGGACACTTTTGGGCTTGTAAGCAGCCATCCATAACACCCTACTACCTCATAACTGCTAAACAACATCTTAATAGTGCAATAACAGTCATTCAGAACAATAACTGCATAGCAATGGCCTACCATTCAAAACACCTTAACAACTGCATAGTCAAACAATTATTCAGAACAAATTGTCTGCATAGCTTATCTGGCAATCACCTAAAACACCCTACTAATGTGGTAACAACTATGTGTCGACCGATTATCGGCCTGGCCGATTTTCAAAACCGGGAGCACTCTGCAAAGGGCAGCAGTCGGCCAGGACCTCAGACCAGCTATTTGTCTGTTATGGTGGGAAGCTGAAGGGAAAGGCTCTCTCCAAGCAAAGGTTGTCTCACTGGATAGTTGACGCCATTGCTTTGGCATACCAGCAGCAAGGTCGACCGTGCCCCCTTGGTGTGACTGCCCACTCCACTCGGAGTGTGTCTTCCTCTTGGGCTCTAGCGCATGGCGCCTCACTAACAGACATCTGCAGAGCTGCAGGCTGGGCGACACCGAACACATTCGCTAGATTCTACAATCTCCCAGTGGAGCCTGTGTCCTCTCGTGTACTCGCTTCAACCAGCCAGTACTAGGACCCGCTCAGGTGTCTTCGCTTGCTCGCCATTCCACTCCACGGACTGGATACGTGCGATATTTCCTCAGGTGAGCTTCCGAACAGTATTTATATCGTTTTTACCTCTTGTAACCACAGCCACGTCCAAGTGATCTGAGGGCGCGGGCGCTTCGGTCTGCGCAAGCGCCGGAAGTGATCTCTCGTGCGTGTACGTCACTCATTGAGCCTTCTCTCTTGAAGTTATGGTTGATCGCTCTTCGGCTGGATATCAACACACCCATAAACTTACTAAAGTTGAGGAGGGTCTGCAGCGATCATTTTTGTAAAATCATCAGGGGAAAAATTATCGCTGCAGAGCCTCCTCAACTTTAGGCCCCTTCAAGAGAGAAGGCTCATAAATTGGGAATTTATGAAAACTCACCACTCCCGGATGAGTTTGCGCGAGCATACATAATTGTTTTCTTTTACGACGGTTTAAAACATCCCGGATAAGCTCAAATTAGGACCATTTTAATTAGCCGTCTTACCTACAATCTCTGTTCTGTGTAAACAATGAGTGACGTACACGCGCGAGAGATCACTTCCGGCGCTTGCACAGACCGAAGCGCCCGTGCACTCAGATCACTTGGACGTCGCTGTGGTTACAAGAGGTAAAAACGATATAAATACTGTTCGTTTTCTCACACAAACCGCTCGTTTTGTGTCTTAGGCCATCAGTGTGAACTTACATTTACGAGTCATTAAATCATGTTTAATTTGGACTTCTCTGTGCATGCTCTTTGAGGTGTTGACCATAGACCTGCATTATATGACTGACTGACAAGAATGGTTTGACCTAAAAATATCAAAATTGAAACTACTGCAGAAACAAAGACACCTACATCTTGGATGCTCTTGAGGTAAGCTAAAACATACCAAAAATGAATTTCAAAGTGAACTATCCCTTTAAGTAGGGACTATCCCTTTATTTACTGTAGAACAGTGGTTCACATGTGTTAATGAGCTGATGAGTTGAATCAGGTGTGTTTGATTAGGGAGACAAAGAAAACGTGCAGTGTTGGTGGTCCTCCAGGACAGGTTTGAGAACCACTGCTGTAGAACTTCCAGGCCAATAGTTTTACTAAAAATAAATCATAAACAAATCATTCTCTCTAGAGTCTAGACCACCCAGTATTTTATTGGACTCATTTGTGAATTGTATGTGCTTGCTTGGGGCTTTATTAGTGTTCATATTACTATTCATATTTACATTTGGTTGGGAGTTTTTCAAAACTCCTAGTGCAAGTTATTACACTTCAATGTAAAATAATAAATACTAATCAACTCTCTAGAAACCTTCATTTCTATTTAAATCTTTACAGCTGTAGTACAATGCCATATATAATGCACCTATTTGCATAATTTGAACTGAGAAAACTCTCTACGGACAATCTTTAAATGAGCCTTACATGTTAAAATTGTGTTAGCAATGCCTACAGGGAATAGCATTGAGGTCAACTGAGTTTTCAGCAAGATGGCATTTTCTTCTTGTGGCGCCAGATCTCCATCCATGCCCTGTTCCCCTAATAATGGGCTGCTATCCAACAGAGAGCTGAGATAAGCACTGACAGGCCTCCTGCAGGCAAGAACACACACCAGATAATACAGCAGATAACACAAAGAGACACAACAGTAGGACATGAACTACATAAACACAGCTCTGGCCTCAGGATGAGGGAATTTTTGTGCTTTGGGGTCAGTAAAACACACTGACACAGGACTGGGAGACCAGATGGTTGGAAATGATAGAGTTAGTAGTGCTGAGCGAGAGTAGTGCACATAATCTGGAGTGAATCACACAGCTCAGCAAACAGAGCACTGATCCGCAGCGCACTGTCATGCCTGCTGTAATGCCATTATTTACAAAGACACGCACTGAATCTACTGGTCTGAACAGCTGACTGAAATCCAAAAGTGATGGGATCAACAGGAAATGATGTAACTGAAAATACCAACCAAATTCCAAGAATTATCTACTAAAACACATCAATGTACATTCGAAACCTGTTGAACCTTTCTTAGATGGTATACATATCTGGGCAAACTATGGCACATATGGCTCAGTTCGGCAAAGGACACATGGGCTGTATCTGGCCCACACACATCAAGCCGGTTTTAGTGTGAGTTGTGGCTTGCTGTATGTGGCCCATGTGACCGCTGCCAGAACTGAACCATATGTGCCATAGTTTGCCCAGATGAGGCCCGGATGCCAGCCACAGTCAGGTTGTGTCATCGCTGTCATTCCATGCGGTATGTGGGCCGAAGAGTGTGGGAGATGTGGGCCACAACTGGGCCAGATGTCATTTGCTATCGGGATTTCTTCTGTTGAACACAAAATAAGACATTTTGAAGAACAGTTTTGTTCATGCAATGAAAGTCAGTAGGGTTTAAAACACTGACTTTCTGTGTATTCTCAAAAAACAAACAAAAAAAAAAGTTGCAATTTTGGCAAACTATCCCTGTAATAACACAATAAATCCCTTATAAAAATTACCCATGGTTTTACTACGAATAAAACAAAAAATAATAATGCTGACCAGATCATAGCTTCTGACAGAAATGTCATGAAATTTTGATTCATACTCTACCGTTCAAATGCTTTTCCCCCCATTGTGGTGGTGTCTCCATATTTACGATTCTTTGCTGCTTTAGCCACTGCTTTAAATGCACTGGATCCTTCATTGGAAGCCGAAAACTGTACGTTTACTCTTTGAATTCTTGCACCAGGGAACAATACAAGTCGACACCATTATGACTGAAAGTTAGCTTAGAAGTGTTTCCTACTAAAGCAAGGCGATATTGGACTCTGGTAAGAGTATCCATAGCAGACTAGTGGGAGTGGCCTTGGATGGCAATATGCCCAGTGCATTATGGGTGAGGTTTTCCAGCTTTTTCTGTGTTCTGTAATCAGGTAGCACCGATTTCAAGCATTTTTTTTTTTGCCTTTCTACTATATAGGCAGCCAAGTTTTATTGAAAGCCCATTTTGCCACAATGAAGTACCCCTTCTATTCTGGTGTCACCGTTACTGTGTGTGAGGGAGAAGAACCAAGTCCAAGCATATGTCCACCCTTGATGTACCAAATACAGCATTCTAATGAACACTACTTTTTGTTAACGGTTTGTCATTGTGACCCTGGATAACATGGGTCAATTTTTTTTTAAATTGAGATTTATACATAATTTACATAATTTATACATCCGGAAGCTGAACGAATAAGCTTTCAATTGTGTATTGTTTGTTAGGATAGGGTAATATTTGGTCGAGATACAACTATTTGAAAATCTGGAATCTGAGGGTGCAAGAAAATCGAAACATTGAGAAAAGCGCCTTTAAAGTTGTCCATTTATGTTCGCGATTGTGCTGCATTCACTCACAAAAATAAATGTTTTATAGATTTACAGCAGGAAATTTACAAAATAGCTTCATGGAACATGATCTTTACTTAATATCCTGATGATTTTTGGCAGAAAAGAAAAATCAATAATTTTGACCCATACAATGTATTGTTGGCTATTGTCACAAGTATACCCGTGCGACATGTGACTGGTTTTGTGGTCCAGGGTCACATATGTGTTACAAGTAATAATTAAGAAAACACCATTTTAACTACTTTAAACAAAGCCAAAGTATCATGAGAGTATCATTCATCGAACCAAATCATGACACATTGTTACACACCCCTAATGTTTATCATTGCTAAGCTGTTCTGAGTGGGTTTTAGCACATTGCTGGCTGGTTGCTTAATCAACCCTAAAGTCTCTCTGATATTCTGGCCTCGGGTCCCTCCTTCAATCTAACACATGTAACAGTGCAGGACAATTTAAACACTAAATGCCTCATTTTTAAGGTCAGGGGTTTTAGAAAGCACAGCTCAGTGTCTATAAAATGACAAGTATTCTTCTAACTTCAAATGATATACCAAGTATTGGGGTCATGCCTAGATCCTGTGAGTGATATTTGCATTTTACGGTTTTAAACATGATATGATGTTTAATCACAGTTTTAAACATGTGATTAAACATGAATGGTGGCACACAAACTCAAACACACAGGAAGTCAGAAAGAGGGTAAGGAACTAACTTGCATCTGCTTGAAAAGAACTATTGTATTTCTAATGCAGCTAAAGGACCATTCATAAGTTCTAAAAATCGTTGTAAATATAAAACATTAGCAGAGTTCACACCATAACCAGAATGATAACGGCACAGCAAAACAATATCGTTTAAATCAGTTTCAGAACAGGTTTTTCCAGCTGATGAATAATAAAAACATTGGCAGCCAATCAGAATGCATCTTGCTGTAACGAGCTTGAGCATTTAAAGCGTCAGACAACAGAACTGCAGCATGCTTGTAATAAACAGAACAATATCGTCCACTGATGTGGACGCTAATATAGTTATTGTTAAGGTTATCTTTATTGTTATCGCTTTTGGTGCGAACAGGCCTTAACCCAGACAGCAACATGGTGTCGGCCCAGATCCGGCCCACATCTGGATTCCCCACGGCCCCCACTATGTTGCTGTCTGGGAAAACAACTCTAAAGGTAAAAATGAGGATCACACAGAAGAGATTCAGGTATAAAATGAAGGAAACATGCACTTTTTATATTGCTTGATAAAGCTTTAATTTATCTGTAATTACACAGTTTCCAGCTGTGGATTACGCATTTAGCATCAAGAGTACATTACACGACATCTACAAAATAACACAAAATATTCAAAAACTGAAGTCTGTCCAGCCATACCTTTACACTGCCAGAATTTTTTTTTTTAACAAACTCATAGGGAAAAACAAAAATGTACAACTTGATAAATTAAGCCTCAAGAAGCAGTGTATGTAATGGTTATCAACCAAACTTCATAAATAAACTGTACATACTCTTTAAAAAAAAAAAAAAAGTTAAAAGCTTTTTCCTTTGCTCTTTTGTCAACTTACAGCACGTAAAATAAAAGCGGTGGATCACAACTAGACTTTTTTTGCACTCTGATTGATGACCGTAGATGGTAGACATGTAGCAGTAGTTTTGCTTGGTCGCTTTGTTCAACCATGAGTCCAGGGCTGTAGTAAAGATTGATCATGAGTGAAATGTAGTAATGTTTTAATCATACCACAGGATGAGACACAAATTGTCGGTTTCAAAAGGCAGTCCAGAAGTCTTGAAACACAACCATATTGTTTCAGATCCTGTAATTCCGACCCAATACAGTTAATGTAGACTGTCACACTTTTTCAGACTGTAGTTGTGAGTAAACAGCTGCTGGTACTCCGGTTGACAAGTGCAGAACACACACACATTTTCTCATGTCCACATGGCACCATACGGGTCACCAGTCTTCTACAAAACATGTTAATCCAACAAACATACAACTGTACACTTACGGAAAAAAGAAAAAGAAAAAAAAAAGTCCAGTTCCCCACAGAACTTTACGATAATACAATCCTTTCAGAATTGACATATCAAAAAAGGCCATAAACAGCATATTACGCAAACACACGCAGCATTCTCTCACAGCCAGGGAAAAGTCTAAACAGGAAATTTACAGTGCATTGTAGACTTTTCGTAAATGAGGTGAATTTACAAGTTACTTTTTTGACACAATATTTCACATATATAAAATAAGAGCCAGCCGATATGGTTGAAAGTAAAAGAGCAGAAGTTGGATAGTTGCAGAAAAAGACGGCTTTCCCCTTCCCTAAATTAATGTTATGGTGGAATTTCAAGTGTTACTGATAGAAAACGAAAAAAAAAAAACATGTTAAGTCACATGTTTATGCAAACGTACATTCAATTTTACCAATGCTGCAGATAAACACATTGGGCCTTATTCAAGAGCAGAATTAATTTTTGTTAATCATAAAACCATTCCTAAGTAAAAACTTTTCCTAAAAGTATTAAGTTGTAGCACTGAATTTAATTTAGCCAAAAATGGTTTTAACTACTAATTCAATTTAATGCGACCAATTACGCAAGAATTGTTTTGCTAAATTATTCAATTCGTGGAATAGTTCATAAAACCTTTCTTGCTCAAATAATTCATAAAACCGCTCATATAAATTGTCACCTTCAAGTGAATAATTTGTTAAACCAATTCCAATTTACGGAAGAATGGTTTTACAAATTATTCAATTTAACGCAACAATTTACACAAGAATGGTTTAACAAATTAATTCCATGTATCAATTTAAGAATGCTTTTTTTCAACATTTTCTCGAAACTTGTTCATGTTTTATGAATGATGCCCATTATTTGTATGAGGAACAATTCATGTGAAATGGTCAACAAAATCTGAAATGTTTATTATACAACTGGACAAATAAATGGGTTTGGAAGCTTGCTTTTGTTTCACAGCCTGAATACAGTATAACAGTTTATAATGTATATGGTTATTGCTAACTGTTAATACTTAAACTGCAATGTTACGAACAAATGGCATTCATTTTGTGGCCTCATGCACAAAACACAAGTTTAAGTATATTTCCATTAGTCAGCCCAAGTGTCCAGTAGAACAAACTCAAATGCATTCAAATTAGAAATAATAAACCAATACCAAAAACTCAAACAATGGAGGGTTTGGCATAGGGCTAAAACAGAGTTAATCACTTCCTAAATGGCAGCTGATGGACAATGAAGACACATGGCTCACGCTAACGCGTTTTCCTGAATCACATATTACGGTTTTATAATAACAAGAAGGGTTGAACTGTCCAGGTAAAGGAGTAGATTATCTGTTAAACAATACTGCCAGTGCTGGCATGGGTATGTCACAATCAGCACCATGATTTATGAACACACAGCAGCACATGAAGGCGGGCAAGACCGTTAAGAAATGAGGAAAATGCAGAAAGAGCGGTTTAACAGCAAAGTGCTGGCAGTATGAAACGCACAAGCAGTTCCTCAAGATACAAGGAAAAAGGCGGAGAAGAAATGTCAATTGTTTCGTGAATACTGTTTGACTTGTTGACGATAAGGGTGTTTACGTTGTTGGGGAATTAAAAAAGCCAAAAGGCACACTGTGCAACTGCAATGTTATGAAATGTCTCAGAGCGTAAATGCAGATGTTTGCCAATAATTTTGCACAATAACTCAAAATAAACAAACAGTGTATATAAACTTGAACTTCTCAAATTCTTAATGACAACAGAATTTGGTTTAATTGGATAGCTGAAATGGCTTTGGATGAAATGTTCGGACTGTTTAGAGGTAAATCTGAGCATTTATATCCAGTCAAACATTTGCAGGAAAATACTGACAGAGCTTCTCAAACAAACAGCGGCACGGGAGGAAACGTTTTAGAAAACCCTGATTCTGGTACGAGAGCAAATAGTGCAGAGAATGAAGCACGGGAAGATAAAGTCCTTGAAGACAAACCATGGAGTTGGCTTTGAAGAAACCAAAAATTATAACGTTTAAAACGTTTGCTCTTTAAATGGCACTAAATTTCAAAAGATATGCAATTAAATCGGCAGATATCACGTTGAAGATAACTTGGGCTCAAACTAGGCCTTTATACCTCTTGTTTGAATACTGCAGGGTGGCTGCAAAGACTGTACAAGCGTTGCGTTGTTTCAGGATAGTTCGACAGTATACGAAACTCTGCCACAATTTCCTATGTATAACCTCTACAGAAGATATTGCTCTGTCCAGTAAACATAAAATGGACCTGAGTGGATCCGTTTTGAGCATTCAAAAGTCCAAAAATGTATAAAATATGGCAAGAGTGCTGTATGTTGGGAGCGACACTGTGATAAGCAAGTGATCCATTCATGCGCTAGTGCCATTTTAAAAGGCTTCAGTCATTCTCTACCCCACTTTCGTGTCGATATGTTTAAAAACCGTACCGTTTATCCAAACACATGATAAAACGGATATGTCGCAATACACAGAGTTGTTCAACCACCACTAAACAAGTTGCAAGGACCTTTGTTGAATATAAGTTGAAAGTTAAATATAGATGTGATTTCATCAGGGTTCTGATGCCAGCTGAAGTGCCGCCAGACATCGTTTCCTCGTAAGTTTTTTTCTTCTTAACCCCTTCATAACTTTTGGCTCATCTAGAACGAGGTCTAAAATTGTCAAGGGACCTCAGGAAAAACAAAAAAGCACCAAGGACATAAATAATCTATTGAAGCTTGCTAAAGTCACAGAATAAAAACTATCAGAAGTTGGAATAAAACCCAGAACAAAAAAAACAAAACAAGTTTCAGTTCATTTGTCCATCTGCGCCCACGTCTTCTCGCAGTTCTGTTTCCTCGTTTACACCAGTGCATAGTCCTTGGCACACGGTGCCGTTTAAACATCCAAGATTTCCTCTGCTGTACCTCCGCAACGCAATCGGTAGCGTCCCGCCCTCCAGCTGATGGTGGGGTCCCAAAGAGCGGACAAGAAAATCTGAATGGTCATGGACTCCCTGATGAACCAGGCCACAGCATAGTCCAGCTTAGAGAAGGATGGAGGGCCGCCCTTTGAGGAAAGAGTGTAGAAAGACAATTACAAAAAGGACTGCCAAAAGCAGCAATTTAACATAAAATGGCTGTGAGGAACAACTTATGATTTTGTTTGTAAGGGTTGTTAAAAATGGAAACCATGTCTGTTTATAAACTTTCCTAGGAAAATCAAGAAAAATCCAATGAAGAAACAACCAATATCCTCAGTAATGTGACATTTCTGAGTGGAATGAGGTTAGCTATAGGATTTAAACCAAGAAAAAAAAAAATGGCCAGGATTTGATTTTATACATTTGGAATTGATTGGATCATCAAAAATGGTTGTTTTATACCAGAATAGAGCCAGAGCTGAAATGCAGATTTGTTGTGCGTTGTTTTTTGCCGAACTTAGTGTTTTACCTGTACTCCTCTGAGCTGGATGTAATCAGAAATGAACCAGGCCAGACAATGGCACAGGAAAAACACCATGATGTCCCACCGGAACACATGGTGCGCGGCCCAGCCGATGATAAGGCTCGCCACAAAGCACTCTGAGATGGGCTCGATGATGGTGGCCGGCAGCATGTTGATTCTGAGCTTGGCCCATCTATAAAGAGTGGATAACAATGAAATGTTTATGAGAAGCTCAGCAGACTTTAGATGTTATCATTTCCCATTTTGTGGTGTATATAAAGCCATAACAAAACATCATAAAGGATACTGGATAGCATATAACAAAAAAATTATCATCAAAATATTCAAGATATGATCCTAACCAGGGCTTGACATTAACACTCGCCATTGGATTTCAGCAGTGACCTGTAACTGCAAAAGCAGTGCTTACCCTGCTACGGAGCAGGCTTTCATAACAAAAAGCGATTGCTAACCCCGCTCAAAGAGTATAGAAGTACCAAGAGGCGAAACTCCGTTGCAGTTTTGGTAACAATCGCTAGATGGCGCTGCTGACGCCATTTTGGACTGAACCAACGGTTTTAGCGTTAGCACAACTGTACAGCATTATGTCTGGAAATAATTGGAAACAAAGAAAACAGTGTTCAGCTATCAACTGCAACAACTACCAGTGTACAACCAATCAACCAGCATTTCATAGATTCCCCAAAGATCCAGAGAGGTAAAGTAGAAAAGGTTTTTATTAACGTTAAAGTGAGCAGGGTACGTACCTCTCCATACGTAAATAGCGGCATGGAGGTGTACAACAGTAAGTGCAGGGAAGTTGTGTGTGACAAGGAAAAGTGCAAAAACACTCTTGTGCACATGGTAAAACTATTCAATAGAGTCAGAATCCATCATATATTACGGACCCAAAATCGACAACTCTCACAGCCCAAACAGTAGCGCAACAGAATTTTTTTAAAGCTAAGTCATCTGTACATTAACTCTCTCTTTCTGTATCAAATGTAACATTTTACATTTAGTTTTTATCAGTCAAGATGAATTAAATTATAATAAAACTAAAGACTAAAACATATAGAACAGCTAATATACTTATGCACAATGTTTGATTTGTTGTGTGTAAGTTAATAAAGGCAGAAATGATGTGATCTACTTACCATCACCAATTTTATTACCGTTCATTTTGTGACGATCTTCTATTACTATTAAATATTCTCTCTTGACTAATGTGTTGTCCCTTTCACCTACTCACTGTTCATTGTGTTTTGGCTTTTTCAATGAATTTGTTAATCATTTCATGAGGAACATGGGCTGTTGTTACTGGTGTTGTAAAATTGTGCTGTGTAGGAAAACGGGAGTTATCCCCAAAAGTTATTGGGGTAAATAAATAGCCTATTTGACAGCTTCATGCTCTATGACGAAATTGTTTAATTATAAACCGATCCATAAGCATTATTTTGTTGTACATTATTCAACACGCCGTTTTAGTTTAGGCTATAGAGATATTAAAAACTAGAAACTACTATTTAGTTCCCTTAACCGCTTTTGAATTGGAACTGGTATCGTTCAAATCTATGACAGCTGTGTTGCGTTCAGTCCAAGATGGCGGAGCTGCAGCTCTGCGCATGGGCGCGTTTGTTGCAATTGAACGTTCTATTGAGTTTCGCCTCTTGGTACTTCTATACTCTTTGCCCCGCTTCTAAATTACAAGTGTGAAACATTCCTTTACCCGGGGTTAAAAGCATTGTTTAGAAAGACGTTAACCAGGGTTAAGCACAGTGTGAAAAACCCTATACATTTTTTAATTGTAAAAAGGCATCTGAAATAAAAAAGTGCAAATGTAGTGTTGACGAAACAGATTTTTCAATACTGAAATATCTGAAATGCTTCCAATACTAATTTTTTCCCAGAATAGATACACGATACCAGCTGTGCTTTCTCTCTCATCTCAGTGTAACAATGAGTTAAACACAAACCCGCCTCTCCTTACTCACTCGTTTAATTTGCTCAGGATGAATCTTGTTGGTGTTACAGGGCTTGAATTTCACTGTGAGATAATTTTACTCATTCACATAGATTTTGTGCTCATACTCAAAGTGTGGCACATAAAGCCTCCTCTCAGTACTAAATTGTTGAGTTCTTTTTAGCTGCTTAAACCGTCAAACACACAAAATAATGTAAAAATGGCAGTCTTGGCGAATATTCACATAAACAGTGTTATGTCTTAAGTGAAAAACCGTTGAGAAAGAAAAAGAATGTGTAACATTTGTAATGTGTAACAGCGATTAATACTATCAGTTAAACGGTTTAAAAGGTTTTATTTTTTTTATTAAGCTTTTTTTCTTTTCTTTTTTTGCTGCATGGTTAAAAAAATACTTTATAGCCTATATTTGTTAACTCACGGGGCGCGTCGACGCCCAACCACACGTGCCTACAGACATATTTCGCTGAGCAAGCAAAATGAAGCGACCAAAAAGTAGTACTGTGTGGGACCATTTCGACAGAAAGAGCGACGAAGTTACTTGCAAAATATGCTACGCGGTATTAAAATACAGCAGTAGTACAAGTACAATGCAATATCACTTGCAAAGCAAACATCCACAAGCATCAAGTGATGAAGGGCAACAAACTTTGCCCTCCATGTTATCAGGGAGAAGATGCGACGCACGGCGATCTGAGGAGATAATGCAGAGAATCTGTTCAATGGTAGCAAAAGACACTTTGCCCATCAGTGTCGTCTGTGGTGAAGGTTTTCAAGAGCTACTGGGCTATATTGAGCCCAATTACGAAATCCCATCAAGATGTACTTTTACCCATAGAATTGAAGCCCGTTTTGAGGAGAGAATAAAAAAAATAGCAACTCGAAAGCACAAAGTTCGTGGCCCTTACGACTGAAGGCAAATTAAAGGTGCTTCCGAAGCTGGCCACTCTAGCGAGACATTATCTCTGTATTCCCGGGACATCTGTGCCATCGGAGAGGGTGTTTTCTGCCGCGGGTCTAACTGTCAACAGGCTGCGCTCCAGACAAACCCCACATCATGTAGACAGGTTTCTTTTTTTTAAATAAAAACTAGACAAGGTGTGGATTGAGGTCTGCTATCTTTATTTAACGGAAAGTCTCACGGGAAAAAAATTGCCGGTTGTTCAAAGCTTCAAACGGATTCAGTGTTTTCTTTTTGTCATCTTAATTTGTTAATTATTTAAGTTGAAAAAAAAAAAATTGAGTGTAGGCCTATTTTATGTTTTTTATTTTTATTATTTTATTCTGCTTTTCTCTGTTGTCACTGTCAGAAATGCTGCAGGTGCGTGAAAATTTGATGTGAATCCAGGTTCTTTTGTTGATCTGTTCTGTTTGCACGTTAAAATAAAATTAACGGGTCACAGACACTCAATTTTATTTTTATATAATGCCAATTCAATATTATAATCTTAACAGTTAGCGGTTAATACTCGGATAACAATCGGCAGTTGTCGGTCGGGAAAATTAACCGAAATGAGCATCCCAGTAACATTATAATGGATCTGTGCAAGGTTATTATAGTTTTGCTTTTTAAATTAGTTTTTATATTTTAATATCGTTTTCAATTTTGCTTTAAATTTTAGTTTAGTTTTAGTTAGTTTCATTAATGGTTTTGTTAGTTTTAATTTAGTTTTTATTTTGCAAACACATTTCTAATTTAGTTTTTATTTTATTTAGTTTCAGTTTTAGTTTTAGTAATTATAGTTTAGCAGAGCAAACAGAACACTCCCAGTGTAGATCAAAGCGAGACTATTAATTTCAGCAAAGTTTAATGTTTGCCCAGATTACAGTTAACTCTTGTGCAGACATCTTAATAGTAAAAATAAAATAATGGTTTGAGATTGAACAAAGCACCAAACAAATGGAACTTAAATGTATACAAGAAAAAACTATGAAAAATTCAGACAAACTAATTCATATTAAAGATGAAATCTTGTTAAACATGCCTAGTTTAGTTTTTTCAGCTGTAAATGTAGCAGAGTGACCACTGGTACATAAAAAAAAAAAAATAATAATAATAAAAAAAAAAACTCAATTCATCTGACTATAGCCAACACAACCTGCTGTGAAGCAGGTGTGATTAAACAATGCATCTATGCAGTGTGTGAGAGTGTACATGTTTTTCTATCCTAGTGGGGACTTAAACCTGAATGCACACAGACTCAAGGGGACTTGTGTCACTGTGAGGACCTAAATTGAGGTACACAAGCTTATAAATCATACAAAATTCATTTTTTTTAAATGTAAAAATGCAGAAATGCAGAAATCTGTGATGGGTAGGATTAGTATAAGGGGATAGAATATACAGTTTGTACAGTATAAAAACCATTATGCCTATGGAAAGTCCCCACAAAGATAGCGAACCAGACGTGTGTGTGTGTGGGGGGGAGAGTGGGGCTGGTTGGCTCAAGGGTTGGTTGGCACACAGTTCAATTCTAGTAAACTAGAGGCGCTGCCACAAAAATCTGACATCAAAATGACTGCCCTCTTGACCTGAACACACCCATTTACTAAAATCATCGATCTGTCACTAACTGTTGAGGTGAGGATAACTTTTCTATTTTACTGTGTTAAAACAAAAAAAACCTCCTCCCCACTAAAGACATTTTAGAACTGATAGATAGCGATAATATAAAATGTAAGGATTTCAGTTGATATAGATAGGATCAGCTATATTTTGATATGAAATTTAAAAGTCTCTGATGAGTGAATAAGTGATACTATGTGGCTAACATAATTTCAGTAAAGAGGTGTGTCCTAATGTGGGTGGGGTTGGTTGACACACTGATTTGGGGGTTGGTTGGCACATGTGTCATTATAGCCAATTGGTTATTTTATACAGTTTATACAGAATTATGTATTAATTTATGCATTTTACATATGTTAAAACAATTATATATATATAGACTTTATATTATAACAATACTATTATATGTTGTATATTTATAAATACAGGTGCTGGTCATATAATTAGAATATCATCAAAAAGTTGATTTATTTCAGTAATTCCATTCAAAAAGTGAAACTTGGATATTATATTCATTCATTACACACAGATTGATATATTTCAAATGTTTATTTCATTTAATTGTGATGATTAAAACTGACAACTAATGAAAATCCCAAATTCAGTATCTCCGAAAATTAGAATATTACTTAAGCCCAATACAAAAAAAGGATTTTTAGAAATGTTGGCCAACTGAAAAGTATGAACATGAAAAGTATAAGCATGTACAGCACTCAATACTTAGTTGGGGCTCCTTTTGCCTGAATTACTGCAGCAATGCGGCGTGGCATGGAGTCGATCAGTCTGTGGCACTGCTCAGGTGTTATGAGAGCCCAGGTTGCTCTTATAGTGGCCTTCAGATCTCCTGCATTGTTGGGTCTGGCGTAGCCTACAGAACTAGACTGAGAGACCATTTAAAGGCCTTTGCAGGTGTTTTGAGTTAATTAGCTGATAAGAGTGTGGCACCAGGTGTCTTCAATATTGAACCTTTTACAATATTCTAATTTTCTGAGATACTATTTTTGGGGTTTTCATTAGATGTCAGTTATAATCATCAAAATTAAAAGGAATGAAAACTTGAAATATATCAGTCTATGTGTAATGAATGAATATAATATCCAAATTTCACTTTTTGAATGGAATTACTGAAATAAACGTTTTGATGATATGCTAATTATATGACCAGCATCATACAGGTCCTTCTAAAAAAATTAGCATATTGTGATAAAGTTCATTATTTTCCTTAATGTAATGATAAAAATTCAACTTTCATATATTTTAGATTCATTGCACACCAACTGAAATATTTCAGGTCTTTTGTTTTAATACTGATGATTTTGGCATACAGCTCATGAAAACCCAAAATTCCTATCTCAAAAAAATAGCATATCATGAAAAAGTTCTCTAAACGAGCTATTAACCTAATCATCTGAATCAACTAATTAACTCTAAACACCTGCAAAAGATTCCTGAGGCTTTTAAAAACTCCCAGCCTGTTTCATTACTCAAAACCGCAATCATGGGTAAGACTGCCAACCTGACTGCTGTCCAGAAGGCCATCATTGACACCCTCAAGCAAGAGGGTAAGACACAGAAAGAAATTGCGGCGTGGCATGGAGGCAATCAGCCTGTGGCACTGCTGAGGTGTTATGGAGGCCCAGGATGCTTCGATAGCGGCCTTAAGCTCATCCAGAGTGTTGGGTCTTGCGTCTCTCAACTTTCTCTTCACAATATCCCACAGATTCTCTATGGGGTTCAGGTCAGGAGAGTTGGCAGGCCAATTGAGCACAGTAATACCATGGTAAGTAAACCATTTACCAGTGGTTTTGGCACTGTGAGCAGGTGCCAGGTCGTGCTGAAAAATGAAATCTTCATCTCCATAAAGCTTTTCAGCAGATGGAAGCATGAAGTGCTCCAAAATCTCCTGATAGCTAGCTGCATTGACCCTGCCCTTGATAAAACACAGTGGACCAACACCAGCAGCTGACATGGCACCCCAGACCATCACTGACTGTGGGAACTTGACACTGGACTTCAGGCATTTTGGTATTTCCTTCTCCCCAGTCTTCCTCCAGACTCTGGCACCTTGATTTCCGAATGACATGCAAAATTTGCTTTCATCCGAAAAAAGTACTTTGGACCACTGAGCAACAGTCCAGTGCTGCTTCTCTGTAGCCCAGGTCAGGCGCTTCTGCCGCTGTTTCTGGTTCAAAAGTGGCTTGACCTGGGGAATGCGGCACCTGTAGCCCATTTCCTGCACACGCCTGTGCACGGTGGCTCTGGAAGTTTCTACTCCAGACTCAGTCCACTGCTTCCGCAGGTCCCCCAAGGTCTGGAATCGGTCCTTCTCCACAATCTTCCTCAGGGTCCGGTCACCTCTTCTCGTTGTGCAGCGTTTTTTGCCACACTTTTTCCTTCCCACAGACTTCCCACTGAGGTGCCTTGATACAGCACTCTGGGAACAGCCTATTTGTCCAGAAATTTATTTCTGTGTCTTACCCTCTTGCTTGAGGGTGTCAATGATGGCCTTCTGGACAGCAGTCAGGTCGGCAGTCTTACCCATGATTGCGGTTTTGAGTATTGAAACAGGCTGGGAGTTTTTAAAAGCCTCAGGAATCTTTTGCAGATCTTTTGCTCGTTTAGAGACCCTTTTCATGATATGCAAATTTTTTTAGATAAGAATTTTGGGTTTTCATGAGCTGTATGCCAAAATCATCAGTATTAAAACAATAAAAGACCTGAAATATTTCAGTTGGTGTGCAATGAATCTAAAATATATGAAAGTTTAATTTTTATCATTACATTATGGCAAATAATTAACTTTATCAGAATATGCTAATTTTTTGAGAAGGACCTGTATACTATACAAACTGTATTTGTTTTTGGTTTGGTTAAAAATGGGCAGAAATTCTGTTGAATGTTATTCTGCATCTGGTTTGAATTAAATGGTCAAGTTCTTTATATTTGTTACCTCATTCTTTGTAACTATAGCATCTGTGCCAACCAACCCCATTGCATGTGCCAACTAACCCCCATACTGGGGCTGGCTGGCACAAGTGCACAACATCACTTTAAAGATGAATAACAATTTTTTAGGAATCATTTGTGAACATTAAATCTATCTGTTGAGTAGCTGAGATCTTAACCTTTCAGTTGTTACTGGTTAGACTATTTTAATATATAGCATGACTGAGAAATATGACAGAGTGAAAAGTGTGCCAACCAACCCCGCTCTCCCCCTGTGTGTGTTGTGTCCTGGTATTCCATACATTGCGGGGAAATGTTTCCACGTGGATAATAATATTAAATGAACCTTTCACCCTGTCAGCATTCATGAAAAAATGACATCTCAAACATACAGTAGTAGCCTAGAACATTAAAGTTTTTTTGTGCTTGACGGACTTGTTTTGCTGTTGCACCCGCGTCGAATGAAACGGCATTCTTAAAAATGCTGCGCTCAAGTTAAAAGTCGTCCAACTTGCGTCTCGTTACCTCGTGTTATTTCCCATTCCACTGCAACAGATGCATCCTTTATGAACAGCCGCGGCCCGCTTAGCACTAGCCATGAATTCTACGTTATGGTCCTTTATTGAGCGTCACAGCAGGACAGCGGTTAATCGCCTCAGAAACTTCACGCGTATGAAGCGCCATATCAGGCATTTCCTTAAACAGCCACAGGTCAGATTTTCCGCCAAAGTAAAGAGCTTATTAATTACGAAAACGATTATTTATTTTTGCTAATTATTATTTTATTTCAGTTCGTTTTTCAGTAACTGTTGTTAGTTTCGTTTAGTTTTAGTCTTTCATTTATTATGAATTTTTAATTTTATTTTCAGTTTACGAAAATGTTTTTTGACCAATAGTTTTAGGCCCTGTCCCATTTCTCCCCCTTAAAACTTCCACTTGGTTTTGAGTGCCCTCGAAAGTAAAGTCCCCTTAACGAGGGAAGTGGAGTTGAAGATCTTTCCCTATGAAATGGGACACCACTATATGCAAATTAGCGCGGCAAACCTCACTACGTCACGCGCAGCGTCAACGTGTCTTCTACTACTACTACTATTTTCATTCAGAAAATGCCGGTTCCAGCTGTTGTGTTGCCTGTTGTGTGGCCTGTGTTCGTTTATCTACGTCTGATGAATCAACAGAGAAGACATGTGGAATATAGAAAACGCATTCGCCATATTTTTGTCTGTATTTAATCGTTTAGACGCGCACATGAAACCCAAAATATAGTTTGCTTGTCTAGTTGCAGTCCGTTTCCGAGCGCGCGCCGCCATGGGAACAGGGTCAACGTCTCTTGCGCAGATCATTGTGCTTATAATAGCACTTTTTACAATCAAACACCTCCCGCAATTTAGAATCAGCAATTTTACAACAATCACTGATTGTGCTCAGTGCAGTTTGGGTTTAACGTTAGGGAGAAGTGACAGCGCGCTGTGAAGAAAAAGATGAAGCACTAACGTTAGACGAACGCGGCTAGTTTTTAATATTTTTACCTCACATCTTCTTTTTATAATCCTTGGAAGCCAAAATCGAAAATAAAATTAGATGAACCAGATCAGATGTATATTTGATGGGCAGACTCTCTCGAAGCACTCGGCAGATATCATGAACATCGTCATATAGATAGCTTTGTGAAATATTTTCTAACATTAGTGTTCAAAACTTAACAGTCCATTGGATGTGCATCAAACTAACATATTCCAACATATTTAGAAATTTTAAAATGCTTATTTGCGAAAATATACTTCAATTGTTCCTTTCCAGCGGTGTCCGCCATCTTGTTTAAAAACATTTGGCTTGCTGAGTCCGCAAGGTATCCTGGGTAATTTCATCTTCCACTTCGTTTTAAGCCTGCATCGGACCGCACTATGTTTTGAGGGTTGATTTTAAGGGGAGAATAGCACTCCCTCTTGCTCTTTCGAGTATTGGGACACCCTACCCCTACACGAGAACGCGCAAAAACAAGGGTTAGGGCAGAAATCTAGGGTAAGGGGAGGTATTGGGACAGGCCCTTAGTCTTAGTTTCAGTTTTCGTTTACGAAAATAACCTTGGATCTGTGTGTCGGGTCTTAAATTGACAGCAGCCTAATATATTTGCTGCCAAATTATGAGATAATGTTAAAAAGATCTATATGGCAGTTTTCCCCCCATGGTATCTATGTTAAAATTAGGGATGGCCGATACCATTTTTTTTCAAACCGATACGAGTACGAGTATTTACATTTGTGTACTTGCCGATAACGAGTACCGATACCGATATTTCTACCGCAAAAGTAACTATAGGCTCCCAGAAAAGAAGACAGATGACTATTTTAGAACACAGGTTAGAAGACTGTTTTTTATTTTCTTCTCTGCTTGTTTTAACAAGTCTAAAAATAAATAATAATGAGTAAAATAATAAATGTATTAACACACAAACCACTGTTAATTTAACATAAAAGCAAGCAGTTTCCTGCGTGCATGGTCTGACATGACTGAATGCAAGCAAAGTGCGCTCCCTTAATAGCCTAATTCCTAAAAAGCTGACAGTTCATCGCGATCTCACACATCTCTGTTATTATCAATGAAGCTGACTGCTCAATGAATCTTTCATAATATCCACACTTTGTTTGTTATAATCAGAGGATTTGCCAGCATACAGAATTCAGCACTGAACATCAAAGTTTTGAGTGGTGCGTGGAGTCTATCTTAAATGCTTCTGATTGGCCATTGCGTTCAAGAAATCAACACACATGTCTGTGATTGGCTACATCGCTCAACGCTGCAAACATGTTATGAATAGATACTCTGGCCTGTAAATCGTTTCTATTTTGTTTTAGTTGTTCTTCTTGCTTTTCTGCAACAGATGAATAAAAATCTATTAGTTTTAATGTTTTATTCATAGATATTTCTAGTTTGCGGGAGTCCCGCGAATCGTTTTATTGTCCCGCACACACAGAGTGAGTGCATTACTGCCCGCGCTCGGCCATCAGATCTAGTGCCGCGCAGCACTCTATTGCGTTGGGAGTGCACGTCCCTATGCCTCAGTTCACCTCGACAAAGCACTCGCGGCGGCCAGTTTCGTTTCGCAAAATGTACGTGGTATCGGCGAATTTTTATGAGTACGAGTATATGAGGACAGTATCGACCCAATCCCCGATGCCAGTATCGGTATCGGGCCATCCCTAGTTAAAATTGTGGCAAGTGAAAATGCAGATTGGCTGGTCACTTTGGAAAACCACTAGTCACAGTGGTTGGTGAGAAAAAAAGAAAAAGATGTCAAGCCCTGATCCTAACAATGCTGCGATATAAATAGGCAGGGATCCATCTGCAAATCTATCAGAAAATTGCAAACAACAACAAAAATAACCCAGTCTCATCACTACTCTGGAGGTGGTCCCATCAGGAAAACAGATTGGTTTCACTACCGAACATAAAAAGCTGATTGAACAACTGCCGTACCTGATCATGCGAGACTGGAATTGTGCAATGGAGTATGAGCCAGAATTCTGCATGGCTACCTGCGTTGCCATGGAAAATTTCCATCCTCTGCAAGAGAAACACCATTTCAATGAACTAGCAAAAAAAGGGCATTTTTGCTGAGACTGATGGTAAAAAGACAGTATGAGAGATAGTTCTGAACACGCATTGCAGTTAAACATTTTGTCATCATTTACATCGTCATCATTTGTAACTGTGATGACATCATTTACATTGTCATCATCGCCCTCATGTTGTTCCACACCCATATGACCTTGAGATGTTTTTTTCCACACAATAAAAAGCATAGGGAGACCAGACTCTCAAGCTATAAAAAGCCCTATTAAAGCACCATGAAATTGTGCATACAATTAATGACAATTATCAAAACTGAAAACCATTTTTTGAAAACTGAAGACATTATAAAGTAAAAACCTAAATCTTATAACTGAATATGAATGGAAGCAAATTTTGTGTTTCATGATTGACACTCTTGACTAAACGAGCCTTTAGTCACACAAAACTATCATATGGGTTCCAAAGATTTGGTATACATTTTATTATGGATTTTTTATCATACATTTATGATGTTTGACAGCCTCGACCCCATTCACTTTCATTGTATGGGAAAGAGCAGCGGGAACATTCTGCTAAACATCTTTTGTGTGTCATGGAAGAAATAAAGTCAATGTTTTGGAACTACATGAGTTAATTACAGATTTTTAATTTATTTATTCCTTTAAAGATAATGTAATTCTTTATATCTCACCGATTCAGGAATATATATATATATATATATATATATATATATATATATATATATATACACACACACATACATATATACACATATATACATACACACAAACTGACAGAATGTGATGTGATAAGCGATTAGCACTGTACTGATGTTTAAACAGTCTGGCAAACCTGTCTGCGATGGCCTTGGCCATGAAGTAATCTTCAGCGATGTACTGAGCGAACGCAATCAGCCCGCCGGCCTGGTCCAGGACGTCCTTCCTCATGAGACACGACATCCCTGTGACGCACTTGATCCCCGTTACATTGGCTGAGATGTAGGAACGAGGATGTGACGTTCCAAAATAAACCTGCAGGATTTCACATGGGACACGTTTAACAGTTTATATTCCACATAATTCATCTCTAAAGATTTGATGCACTAAGAATCCCATTACGTATGTAAACAAATTTGCCAATTATTCATTCGTAGGGCTGCCAATTTAACCTGTTCAAATATTGACTATAATATTATATAATATTGACTATGAATGTAAGCCTGTTTTTTAAACCATAATCGACAGAGATATTTAGTAAGAAGAATTTTCTTTTGAGCTTTAAAAAAAAACAACATAATAAAGCAATAATGAATTTAAATATTGCATTAATTTGGCAAAAGAGCTTTTAAGTCCAGAGGCACAGAGGAGCTCCACCATACGGTGTCCCATTTCAAGTTTGGTGTCTCTACTAGCAACACAGCCACAACTCAGCAGTTTTATTGCAGTGTGACAGGACAGAACACAGCCCTTCCTCATACATACACACACTGACACACACACACACACACACACACACACAGATACAATAAGCAATGATGTCGGTTCGCAAGCAGTCTAATAAAACCAAAACAAGACAAAGGTCTTCAACACTGTTCCGACAAAGAATTTGGAAGGTCAGTTGTGAAGGCTTCTGACCTGCTCCAATGTGGCGGCAAATCCTTGTCTGTCTGCCACGTAAGGAAGGCCGTGAACCAGTCCCACCTTCTCCGTCATCTGATTAGCCATATCAGTGAGAGTGTCTGGCTTCACTGTGGAATATTAGTTCATGATCAGCACTGACAGCGTCTCAAGGGTGCATCTCTCTCTTCAAAACATGTCATGCTCATTTTTCACCCCATTAATCTTTTAAAGTAATAGTAAAGAATTGTATCTTTGTACAATATTCACCCTTAAGGCCAACTTTACAAAAGACAGTTAATGTACTCTTCAGTGAAAAACTTTGAAGAGGTTTTGTTTTTTAATAATCTGAATGACCTTATATTTAAAGCAGTGAGTTTTTAGATCATAAGGTGATCATAAACTTACCTCGAATGCCACTGTCACAGATCCAGACAAGTTCATACCTTGCCCCTTCATAAGCTGGCATGAGGTTATTTATTTTCGGATTGATGCCAACTTTCTTACCTCCTAAAAGAAGATAAAGTGATATAGTATCAATAATAATGACCTCCATTTGGGCTATAAATGACTGCCTCATAGCATAACTGCCTAAGTCATATTTAAATGTTTTTATGCTAGGCAATTATGCTATGAGGCTAACCAATTTTAAAATAAATGATTGTGCTTATCAATTGAAGTTTGATAAAGTGTCAGTTACAGATGTGTTCATGGTAGAATGGCATGAATAATAATATTCTAGATACAGAAACATTTAAAAATATTAAGTAATTAAGATAGGGTCAACATCCTGATTCCCAGTCCACCTGAATATTATATTATAAGAATAAAAAAAAGGATTATTCTGCAGTTTTGTAACAATCCTTATCCCAGGTCTAGATCACTTCTGCCATAGAGATCATAACTCATATCAGTGTAGTTTTAGTATTTATAGCTTTATTTTTACATGTTTAGTTTTCAATTTAATTTAAGTTTTAGTATTTTAGTTATGTGCTTCTATCATTCATACACACACACATATATACACACATATATATATATATGAATGTTTATACTTGTCCAACATTTCTATTTTTTTATAGGTTTTTCAGCTAATATTTACATTTATTTCAACAAGTGAAAATGCTTTTTAATAGTGAATTATGGAGTGAATTATGTACTGTTCAAATTGAATTACAATGATATATTCAATTAAAATTATGACTGGAAACCAAACTGATAATTTATATTTAATTATATTTAAATATAAATTATATTTATATATAATTTTATAAATACAGTTATATTTAAATAACAATAATAATAATAATAATAAAAATAATAATAAAAGAAGAAATTAGCTTAAATAAACAGGATCAAGCAATTACGTAATAAACCACAACAGGCCTAATGTCCATCAATAAAGCAGATCCAATAAGCCCGAATGAAGATGTTCTTTTGTGGGTCGAACACCTGAAGGTCGTTTGGCGGCGAGGCCTCTGAGAGCACTAATGCACCGCACGCTTTTCTGCCATCTGATTGGCTGGTTCGGTGAACAACTTGGAGATGTTTAAACCAACACAACCTGGCAGACGTTACATGTTTTCTAACATGGCTTCAGGTTAGTGCAAAGCAGCGGACGCCATCTCCAGGACACCCCATCTCCCCTGACTAGCTGGAGGCAGCGGGGCGGATAACAGCCCCCCGGAGAGACACCAGCTGTTCCTAATGAGCAAGAATCAATATCCACTCCAAGAGCTGCATTTGCATATACACAGCTGAGTTGCGGCGCACACGCGGGTGGCCTTCGCTCCTCTGAAGAGACTCCTCAGAGACCCTGCCTTTTCCCTGCACACGACGAACAAAACTGACAGACAACCCAATCCATGAGGGACGAGATGTACCTCAGCATCAAACTGCCTGATGTTTCTCGATTACTGGCTTCATTTGACATCATAAGAGATTATTAATCAAAGACTTACCTATAAATAGCCTGGCATCAACATTCGGATATTTGCCCAGAAGCTTTTTACAAACATCGATGGCTGGATCGTCATGGTCTTGGACACAGAGCAGAATCTCATACTGTGGAAAAAAAAGCAAAAGAGAACGACAATTTTGAGCAACTCAGTCCATTTGTCAAATTTATTCATTTTATCGCATTAATGTTATTATGGCACAATAAGACTTTGAAATTGAAACGCGCAGTTCAGACACGCTGGTGGTTTTTAAGGCGCTATTAAATTCCCTACAATACAGCACAAGCACTATATTGGTTTATAATTCGTGATCGACCGATTTATCGGTTTACCGATATTTTTCCCGATATTTAAGCATTTCCCATAATCGGGTATCGGTTTTGTAATATCGGATTTGCCGATAAACGCCGCCATCTTGTGGCCGTTTTGAGAATTCCGCCATTGCAGCCGCGTCTGAGGAGATCAGTCAACAACAACTCTGTGCACACGTAAAGTATATGTTCTACTTGCTTTGCTTTAATTATTCAACTTTATTTAACATAACAGGCATGCAGAAATGATGTTTGAGACATAAATGCCTGATATAGTTTATGCAGCTTGGTTCTAAAAAATTGAGATGAACTCATGGAGTCACGTAGCGTAATCCGTCATGTCTTGCCCCAATAAAGATGTAACTTTACATGAATTAAATAAAACAGACATGAATGAGTGCATGTTGAAAATAAAAGCGCTGAATTTAATTGTTTATCTGTTGTATTTGCTCACCATTAATCTCGAAAAAAAAGTTTGTTCATATTGCTGAGCACTCACTGGGTTGATGATCAGGAATGCTCAAGCACGGCCACTGAATGAAACTTTTGACAAGATTATCTTGTTTAAGCTCCCTAGATTATATTATCATTTACTACATAGCAATTATTTCGCTAATACAAATCTAAATATACCGCTTTGTGGAAATTAATTATTTATTATCTGCACGTGCGATCGCGGTTGAGTAGCCTATATTTAGTTCTGTGAAAATGCATAGATAAACAGCACTTTGTCAGAAAGCATTTCATGATCTAGACCTACAAAAATATTATTAATAATTAATAGCATACTAGTTGGAAAATGCAATGATGTATATGCTGTTTTGTTTGTTACTTTCCTGACAATGTTATATTCTAGCTAATATTATTCAGTGAATAATATTACCCAGTGAATTATTCCTCACTCTCAGTTTAAGCCTATTAAACGGCACATAAACCTTCTAAAACTGTTTAAAATTAATTACATTACATTTCTGCAAAGGTGATATGACTCCCCAGTCAATAATTTTCTCCATATGAAAACATCAGACTTTTAACATTTATTTTGCCTATTGTTAACATTGTTGCTGCTGATGCTTATAAATTATATGTATAATTTAGATATAAATTATATAATGTAATAATATAATTTTTTTATTGTAATTTGATTTATTTACCATTTATGAAAACAAACGAAGCAGGCTTACAGAGCAGAATGCTGAAAGACTGTTTTCTACACTACAACCTAGTTCTGCTTAACTGGGAGTATTAAGTTACACTACTAAAATAGCTACTAAAATTCATGTAATTTAGATTTTTCCCCCCAGTATGTTAGAATAATTTTTGTGCTTTATTTTTTACCTCATCAAAGCTTTTATTTTTAAACAAAGGCACTTTATTTTTTATACTCAGACCCCTCTATTTATTTGTGTATAAATATAAAGTTTTATATTTATATATTATATAGGAGGGAGTGACTATATTATATATATATATATATATATATATATATTATATAGGAGGGAGTGATTGTTTTAAATAAAATGGTTTGTTCAGTTCATTTGTGTTGTAATAATTGTGTCAAAAACAGAAGTATAACAGTAAATAAATATCGGTTCTTCATATCGGTTATCGGGCACATACTTATGCAAATAATCGGTATCGGTTATAAAAAATCAATATCGGTCGATCACTATTTATAATGGTGTAAAAGATTAAAAATGGCCAAAAACTGACTGCCGATAAGTCCGTCTGTCACTACAGTTGAAGTAGCTATATCATGGAAAAACATTATTATATCATTTCAAAAAGAGGTCAGCCAATCATAACAGACATCATTTACAATACCGTTCATAATTTTGGGGCCGATAACATTTAAATGTTTTTGAAAAGAAGTCTCTTCTGCTCACAAAGACTGCATTTATTTGATCAAAAATACAGTAAAAACAATAAAATTGTGAAATATTATTACAATTTAAAAGAACCATTTTCTATTTTAATATATGTTAAAAGGTAATTTATTCCTGTGATCAAAGCTGAATTTTCAGCATCATTACTCCAGTGTCACATGATCCTTCAGAAATTCTAATTTCATGATTTAATGCTCAAGAAACACTTATTACCAATGTTGAAAACAGTTGTGCTGCTTCATATTTTGTGGAAACGGTGGTAAATTTTTGGCAGGATTTATTGATGAATAGAAAAGTTAAAAAGAACAGCAAATAATAATTATCATCATCAGAGTGACTATTTTCACCTAGATTGAATTAGCACTGGCCACAAATAGCAGATTGACAGAAGTTTTCTTTTTCTTTCAGGAAAATCATGCATGAAGGTTTATGAAGAGCCCTGTTGTGATTTCGGGTTAACTAGTTTCAGCTTTCTGATTAACTTCTTTGTGAATTAATACACTAACGGTTTAATTTTAACAGCATTTAGCGGACACTAAATGCATGATACTGAATAGGTAACGTTTCAAGCCATTTTGGTGATGATTATTTGGCTAAATACAGTTTTTGTTTTGAATGTCAGAGACATTTTTCTACATGACAGGTGCATTTCGTTTAGTCAAAAACAGAATTGAAGTAAATGCAAATAATATGCAGCAAAATAAAATAAAACAATTAATATTGTGACATTTCCCAGATGTTATAGATGTTTCTGATTTCATAAGCAATAACTTGATTGCACCTTTTGTATGAGGAATATGCTTTTAGTTTCTAAATGAATCCATTCTAATATTTTTTTGGGGCATAAAGTCAAAAATGTCAGGGTGATACAACCACCCTGATGTTATAAAAACAAAAAGGGATCATTTAAACCATTATTTTCTTGAAAAGAAAACCTTAAATGGTTTGGCATACTTTTTTTTATAAATTTTAATATATATAAAAAGTTTTTAAAAACTTTTGTCCACCAAATCAAAGACAAGCAACATAAAAATTATGTGTCATTGAATCATTCAGTCAAGAGATTCGTTAAAAAAAAAAAAAAAAAAAAAAAAAAAAAAAAAGCCGATTCATCCAGTAATGAAACAAGAGAAGTGTCAATGAGTGAGTCATTGAATTAATCATTTGAACCGATTTTTTAAAATAATTCATTCAGGTCCATTAAACATTTTAAATAGATCGCAGCAACTAACATTTTGTCAGAACCTCTAGTGAATCACATGCTATTTTGTTTAGTTGTCTGCTCAGAATCACTGGAGAATGGAGAAAAAACAAAATCGTGATTCTCAATTTATCCAGAATCGTGCAGCTCTACGGCACAGCTTACCCCTCTCTCCCCACGCTCACCATTTACACCGTAACGTAAAAAGAACTAGGGATGCTCCGATTGATCGGACGCCGATATTGGCTAAAAATAGATTGATCGGCGAACCCCAAAAGCGCCGATCACGGGACGTAAATTACTCGCGCGACTTTTTCCCACCTGCATGCGTGGCGCACGGGCACACAACAGCAGAGTGGAGCTTGGCAGTGGCAACATGAGTTCTCCTTCACCGGAACGAATAGGGAGTCTCCCAACGGATTGAAGCGCGCGTCCGAGTGAAGACCGTGCACCGCGCGAGCCACAACAGAACGCGGTATCTGCGCCACTTTGATCACTTGATTTAAAAAAAAAAACATTTCAGCGCTAGATCGCCTCTTATTTAACAAATGAACAAAATGAATGCTCTGCTAGTTAACTGGAGATGTTTTATTTATTTGTATTGGTACATTCGTGCCGCGAGATGTTTCAAAAGTGGTGGTGGTATTTTTTTTTTTTTTTGATCTGACGTAGTTGGTTCCTCAACTACATCAGATTCAGATTATTTTATTTAATGCCATGTCAGCATTCAAAGCTATTTTCATGGCAAAAATTCAATTATAAAAATACAAATATCATATAAATACAATAAAACAAAACAAATATAAACAATTAGTCATTTTATACAATATATATTTTTAAATGAACATATGATAAAAAATCCAAAACCTTTTTAGGCATAATCTCATTAAATATGTCCTTTAATGAAGTAACTTCATAAAAGAGCATTCTGCTCAACTACATCAGACGTTCATAATAATAACAGAAAAAAACTTGCCATAGTTTTGTCCTTTTATCAGTAGCCAGTTTTGGTGTAACAAGTTGTACATTTTGTTGCCAATTAGTAAATGTAGTGGGTGTATTAAGAGGCTACAATTTCCAAATATGCCTAAGTGTAACTTGATCCCCTCCCACTAGGCTGATCTGATGTGTGTTGGTCTGCCTGACCCCGCTTTGTTTGGAATAATTTAATGTTACTCTGCCTTATTTCGGCAGATCATGATTTTGGTGATCGGTAATCGGCCCTAAAAATGCTGATCGGAGCAGCTCTAAAAAGAACAGAATAATGATACACCCAAAATAGCAATAAACACGGATGCAACAAAATAATGAAAAAAGAAGTGTAAAGGAGTTGAATCGGTCCCCTACAAAGCTCATAAATTTCAAAGGAGCCACGAGTCTGTTCTGAAACAGACACTCGATTTTCTATTGATCTTGCTCTCTGCATCTGAGCGGACAACACTAAACTTCCAGCACTCTACTGAATGTACCAGTAAAGAGAGCGTGGCAGGCCACATAACAAAGGCTTTCAGGAAAGGCTGTTTGAGGCTTGGAGTCGCACCAGGGCCAAAGTGAGAAAGAGCAGACCTGCGCTCTGACAAGAGACACCAGTCCCCCTCACAACCCTCCACAGCGACCCTGTTGCCATGGCTACGGCGCCGGACACGGAGCAGAAAGACAAAGGGACTTTTCTGTGCGTCCAGAGATACGGATATACGACAGTAACCCCCGAGCACTGAGCTGAAAGACTGGGAGGCTTTTATTCAATCATTTATAGACCCATCTGGGAGCAGCCCCTCCAACTTAGATGCAGTGCAAGGAAATCTGATGAACTGTGCTGGGATCAGCTGATCCAGTCTGTTCTGGCTGAATGGGGGAGCTTGTCAGACTAAACAACAGGTTGTGAAACAATGTAACAGATGACGCCAAGAAGAATACTAGCATCAGAGAGATGGAAAACAAGGGAAAATCCAAGCGTGTGATACATGTGTCATCCTCTTAGATCTAATCACATTTGTGTCGAAAACAGCTAAATCTAAGGGCTTGTGTTTAGGGATGTTACATTATCATATAAAGTATATAAACACTATTAAAGGGTTAGTTCACCCAAAAATGAAATTTCTGTCATTAATTAACTGGCCCTCATGTCGTACCAAACCTCTAAGTCTTTCGTTCATCTTCAGAACACAAATGAAGATCTTTTTGATGAAATCTGAGACATTTCGTTCCCTCCATTGATAGAAAGGTTGTAAAGACATAATTGAAGTAATCCATGTGACTGGATTGTCAATGGAAGGACAGAGAGCTCTCAGATTTCTTTAAAAATATCTTCATTTGTGTTCTGAAGACGAACGAAAGTCTTACGGGTTTGGTACGACATGAGGGCGAGTAATTAATGACAGAAATTTAATTTTTGTGTGAACTAACCCTTTAAATATCTTACAAACGCAATTCATACGATTAATGACTTGACATCTTTTGTGTGATGAACATGTTTTTAATTTCTGAATTAATCCATTTAGATTTTTTTTTGGAGCAACAATGTCAGGGTGATAGGATTTTTAAGTTAAATCAGGTTATCTTAATGGAAACAAAACAATAAAGAAAAGACATTAATTGTATCTCTGTATGCCCATGTTTAGGCAAGACCGAATGATGGCGGTGCTTGACGTACAGTAAAAGATAAGAACGAGTGCATGCTGAAAAAATCGGAGAAAAAACTGCTCAAGAAATCCTGGCGCATATCTGACATGTTCAGAGACAGATACAATCTGAACCACAATTCACAACATGTGCCTTGAAAATCGAAATGCTAAAAACTGTGTCCTGAATATTACATTTGAATGGCTTTAAAGCTCACTGTAGAATCACAAATCTTGCAAGGCTCCTAAACACAAAAGATGATCATCCACGATCCACATGCTCACCTATGGCCATTTTGCTGACCTCCACTGTCTGTTATAATCAGCCTTTCTCCCTTTAAAAGCCCAGAGCTGATGTCCTTCCTGGCATTATTCTTTTAGAGCTCTACTAGGTGTCTATTCCAGTCTATTCCTATTCCAGTGTTATTTCCTGCTCTCAATTGAAGCTGAATGCAAAACAGGGAGTGGATTGGAAGGGTGGACGACAGGCAACCATTTATACTGTAGGTTAGGTGTGTCCTTCAGCAGAACAGAGACCAAACAAACATAGAACCAGGCAAACCACCATGACACACAGTAATCCTAGCTTCTGTAATGCAAAATGAAAGCGCTGCTCAAACCGGCAGATGACAAAACCCACAGCAAACATTCTGTTCTTACTTTCACCGAGTCGTATTGTAAAAGCATGTTCCTGAATTCAGAAATGTCTTTAAAGCATGACTGATCTTGAGCAGCTCTATATGAACATTAGCATGGGGATGGATTATGTTTGTTTGCTTAAGAACAAGTACGTATGCAAAAGGAGACGGTATTCATCAGCACACATGAACACACATTGCATGACCAAGTTTTCAGAAACAATTTGATCAGAGATTAACCGAACAACTGGCGCTTTATGGACAAATTAGCAGATAGACATGATACACTGACTGTTTAAAGAAAGTTGCACATTTACCATTGTTTGTTACTTAGTTGTAGGTGTGAGTCCATTAAGTGAACGCTCTGAAGAGAGAGAGATTTTAAATTTGATACATTTTAACAGCTCTTAACAACTGAACATCTGGCCCTCATGACATCCAGATCTCATTCCACTGGGTTGTGTGCGTCATTTACTACATTCCTGGGAGCCTGAGCTGATCGGCACATTTACTAATAATACTCAACTGATTTTTCTCAAAATTTCACAGACTCATTCAGAAGTTGATTTTGACTGACCCGAAGATGCAATTTGCGGACTCCTGCAGTAACTGGTGAAAAACTGGCTAAACTCAGCTGGATTTAAACATGGTAAAAATGTCTAACTCAACTGAAAGTAATAGACTTATATTGGTAGCTGAAAGCATAATAAATCATAATCAAAAACTACTGTTTTGGCACTCTTTAGATGTGGTGACAGATTGCTGTTGTTGGTACTGTGCCAGATCAAGAGAAGTGCACATGAAATGATCATCTCTTCCGCTTTACTACTTAAGGCATCAGGGCTCGACATTAAGGCTTGTCCGCTTGTCCGGGACAAGTGTATTTTTTGTAGGACAAGTAGAAGAGAAAATTAGTTGTCCGACCGGACAAGTTAAATTCCAAACAAAATAAAATGCCATGTTACTTCACGTTATGTGCCACTCGTTACGTCTATTTTACAGATTTAATTTTACCGATTTGAAACGAAGACATTTTTCGCGCTGCCTGTGAATGTCCTGAATGTGACTCACAGAAAGACGTGCGCCAGTATGATGCGCATGCACAGACCGCGCGCCAGAATACAGTTCTCTTTCGCGCTTGAACGAACATCAACAACACACACAATTAAGCCAAAATGTCATTTGTCGAGTATCTTCATAACATAAGAGCAGTCTTATGATGGACAAAGAGTTGTGAGTCGTGAGAGAATGAGGCGCGTGTGAGATCCGCGTCTCTGTCCACAGCGGCTGCTCTTAAAGGGCCAGCTACCAATAAAGCGTTCTGTCAGTAAAGTTAATGAAAGAACAAAGGGAACAGAGAAAATTACTCACTGCTCTTGACTAAAGAACTTGTGTAGCTTTAATAAGGAGTAGTCTATATATAATTTATAATTTATGCAGCGCAGACTGTTTGATAACTTTATTCAATTTCTGTATATGTCCTACCAGTTAGACAGTTCATTTTTATCCAGACATCAATGGCTTATTGATCATTATAGGTGTTATCAATCATTTAGTTGTTATTGCTAATTTCAGAATTATCACTAATCTGTGTGTGCATTTGGTTTAGAACCAAACAAGTTGACTCATGAAACCATTTGTTTATTATATCGCAATCGCATATCACAACCGCAATATTGACCTCAATAATAGCAATATGACATTTTCCTCAAATCGTGCAGCCCTAGATAAAATTATAAATCTTTACCCGGACAAGTGACATGGACAAGTGAAACATAAATTTACTTGTCCGAAGGGCAAGTGCCTCAAAAAGTTAATGTCAAGCCCTGGGCATGAAATAAACATGAATGAACATGACTTACAGAAATCTAAAAATATCCATAGCCACTTGCATACGTTTCAGAAAACCATTACAGAAGTTTATATATATATTGTCTATACGTTGCTTGCCATGCGTTGAAAATGCGAATAGTAGTCAAATCCAATAAATCATCGCAAAAATAAGGCATGGACTACTTTGTAGCTGCATTTCTTCAACTTGTTTTTTTATATATATACATTTAACATAAGTTATTAACAACATTATCGTTATCATACTTCATTTTTTCCATATACACAAGTCACAAACATATCGTTCAGTGGTGTATGAGATGAGGGAGGTGCCGGATCCGAATCAGCACAAATTAAGCCCTGCCTGGGAATCGCAAAATTGCAATAAATTATTATTAATAATTATCTTTTCATACCTTACATGCCAAATTATTAAATGAGAAAGATTGAACAATTATTCCAACAAAAAATATTTTTGAATTTTATATGAAATGTTTCTAGACATTGCCTGGTACATGATGGGATTTTTAATGCACAAGTTAAATCAGGTTATCTTAGTGGAAACAAAACAATAAAGAAAATACATTAATTGTACCTCTGTATGCCCATGTTTAGGCAAAACAGAATGATGGCGGTGCTTGATGTACAGTAAAAGATAAGAACGAGTGCATGCTGAAAAAGTCGGAGAAAAACTGCTCAAGAAATGCTGGCGCATATCTGACATGTTCAGAGACAGATACAATCTGAACCACAATTCACAACATGTGCCTTGAAAATCGAAATGCTAAAAACTGTGTCCTGAATATTACATTTTAATGGCTTTAAAGCTCACTGTAGAATCACAAATCTTGCAAGGCTCGTAAACACAAAAGATGATCATCCACGATCCACAGAAGAGTAAAAAAAAAGAAAATGTAAACTGTCGTTCCGTGAAATGCCTGCATACCCAGGAATTAAGTCAAGAACGAACATGCTGGGAAGAAAGAGACTTACTGGCACATCTGTTTAAGGCTATTCATTTTTTCTTTTCTTCCAAATGCACTTGAAATTGAAAGCGATTTTTTTTAACAAAGCTAGAACTGGCTGAAAATTTTTAATTCCTCCAGTAATTGCGTAAGACAAGAGCTTCATGCCATTTGCTAAAGAGGGAACCTATTTAAAGTCCCAGAAGAGAAATTAAAGATGCATTTGCACTTGATTTGATTCGATTAGGCCTGAATTAAAGAAATGAAAAAACTTCCATCTTTATATGGACTCATCCAGTAATGTTGATGCCGAATTGGCTTGTGTGGTCTTGAAGAGATAGGCTACTTTACCTTACAAGTAGATTCACCTATATTATCCAAAAACCTACTTCAAAAAATACTTCAATTCTTAAGGCCAGCAAAGCTTTAGTATTTTTTAATACTTAAATACCAATAATGACATTTGTCATGTTACAACCCATACTAGAAACATATCATAGTTTGCATAAATAACTTAAAACTAAATGAAACACTAAAAACTAAAATCAACAGTTTAAAATGCTACAAATTAATTTAGGCATCACAACATTATAATGTACAGTATGAAAAATAGATGTTCAATCATTTGCTAAAGATTTCAGAACAGAGTTGCATTTAAAAGATCCTTTCTGCCATAATCTAAAATAGGAGAAATCAGCAAGCGCAAATATCCGACATAACGTGACACCAATAAACTCAAGCATAAATAAACTCAATTTAGTATGCTTCCATTGCAATAAGGAAAAAAAGTTACAAACAGCAAGATTAATCGTTGCATCTCTCTGAGAATTATACACACTTGTCAGGAACACAATGAACACAGATAAGGGAGAAGCTCACATCATTACTTTTCCAATCATATCAATGTACCGAAACTAACGGTTGCATCAAAAAATATCAAAAATCTTCTGATTGGTTGAGATTGTGTGGCATCAGTAATAGTTTCACATGTAAGGACAAGGAAATAGCTTGTTTTGGAATGCGTTTAAGAGGAAATTAGGGAGATTTTCTAGATGTTTTGAACATTTAGATGACCACTAGATATCCTTTGTTCACAGTAAGTGCTTTAAAAGCATTTTCACCTCATGTTGTTCACTTGAAAAAACACAAGGAATGCTAAACAGGGGAAGCACTTCTCCAACCCAACAAGGAGCAGCAACAGCAGGAGGAATCAACATCTGTGCTGCTCAAACAGCTGTGTGATGGGAAATAGAGCAGAATAAGCCATCTGCAGAGTCTGAACGCACCACTGCAGAAATAATGCACGCCGTCATCTCCGTTCATACTCGTCGCCCCCAAATCCCTTGAGTGGAGCGCAGGGAGAGCAGTGAAGGTTTATCCTCCTAGTCGCCATTAAACTTTAATCAGTAGAACGCACTAAAGAAACGCACAAAGTCTCGATCTTCACTCACACGACTCAATCGCTATGTTTCCATTCAAAGTTGCCAATTTAACACTTGCGAATGAAGCATCATTTCCATCCCATGTGTTCAAGAGTACAAAACTTCATGGGAAATTAGAGCAAATTATCTAATAATATTGGAAGCCGTTGCAATCAGGGAAGTCACTAGGGCTCCATTTTCCCTCCATCACAAATGAGTCTCGGAGCGCGCAGACGAAACTCAATAAATGCTGTCATGTTCTTGTTTCGGATGCTGGTGTTTGGGAACACAATCATGCGAGACGCTTCTGGGAGAGAATTAAACCAAATCATTCTGATGACAGACTTTGGCTCAGGCATTTCAGAGCGACCAAACCAACATTAGAGATGCTGTGCGATGCGATTGGCTCGCTGGGTTATCGCAGTTACCCAATAACATCCACTGTTGAGGCAAAATCACGAGTTTTTTTGTTGTGCTTTAAATGTGTTTCCATTGTAGTTTATGCGCATGTTTTCTTAGTAGTAAAAGATTTTACTACTATATCAAACCCCGCTCTCATCAAAAGAGATTGACGGGACTGGAGTTTCTGGTCAGGGTTGGTCCATTACACACCAGATCCATTTCATTTTTAATTTAGAAGCACTGACAGATGGCTAACAACACAGCACGATCGTCCAATGGGAAATCGGTTGTTTCTCAGAGCCGCCCCACCTGGAAAAGCTCCTCATTAGAAAAGCATCAGTGATTTATCCTAAGCTTTGTGCTCAAGTCAGGATGCAAAATAGAAACACTGTAATTAGATGGTGTGCGGTGCCCAGCAACAAAGATATGCATTATCAGGGGACGCACCCTGCACGTTTCCATCAGGTCTACGGTAACCTCTTCATTACTGAAGCACACAGTCAAACGCCTTTAACCAAACCTGAGTCAACTTCCTAGATGGGGGAACCTCATGAAATCTAACAAGAATACATCCGGATCATATTTCACCCCAAAAAGTAATTTTATATTTTGCTTTAGAAAATGTAAATTAATTTAGAATTGCTGTGCGATTTAAAATGTTATGGTTTAAAAAGGTTTAGATTTACCTCTGAAAACGCTCAGAGCCTGAAGTGATTTTTGGGATGGGTTTCGCCAGGAAAATTTTTAACATTTATTCAAAAGTGCCTTAAGAATGTAAGACAGGAATATTGTGTAAACTGAGAACGTAAACTTTATCTACATAAATGCAAAGCAGTGGTACTAGTGGGAATTTAGTTGAGTAGCGATTCAACTTCATATCATCTCCTACTTTCTATGTAGGTGGCTTGGTACAATTCAAGCGTCTTGTTCGAAAACATACACTTTCTGACAGTGGCCACAAGAAAAAGAAAGTATTATAGCAGGATAACAACGTTGTTGTTTATGTGTTTTTCCATCTGGTTTTGTTTTGCAATAATGTCCGACTGACTGTACATTATCCCATTCATGGAAATAAACAACTATTTATCTACATACATTTTTACCAAAACATTTTCATGAGCATTTTTGAGAGATTAAGTCAAACAAATCACAGCCCTGAATTAATTAATTGAAACAGAGTCAGAACGCAGAAATGAGCTTGTAACGTGTTTGATTCAACAATGGAAAGATTAAACTGAACTACTCCGATTGGGTTTCATTAAGGCAGGAAGTCATTGCAACATTCTTAAAACGCTCTCATCACAAAAGGATGTCAAGTTTTCACAGGATGTCCACAAGAATAAATGTATGAAAACTGGTAACTTATTAGTTATAGAACTGTAGTGTATCTTGTCATTTAGCAACATCAAAGAGTTGTTGAAAATGGGTCACATGATATCTTTTAACACAATCAAAAGAAAACTAAAGTGTGAGATATTTCCTGAAATTAAATATTCAATCTTTAAAAGGCAAGAACATCCATTCTTTCATTGTCTTTCGGTTTTAAAATTATTTTAAATTTGGAATCGGACCTGACCATCCGATCATGACTGCACGAAAAAAATAACAGCATGCCTATCCTCAACAAGTCACGCAATTTTACAGTAGCACCTCAATGCAGTACATGAGATCCACGGGGAGGAGTCGGATCAAGATCCATGGGGTGGAGATGGGTAGGATTAGGGTTGGGTTTAGGGACTAGGGGTGGGTTTAGGGATCAGGGGGCGGAGTTGGGTAGGTTTAGGTGTATGTAAGGTGGGAGGAGTCGGATCTGGATCCGACTCCTCCCCGTGGATTTCATGTTCCGCAGTGAGAACCATCTCCAATTTTAGGCATTATCGTCTGTAGCAAATATAGTGCAGGATGAATTACACCCTGAAGTTTCATACTTAACTCCGGGTTCTCAAGTCTCACGCATTGGCCGTGAGACACACGCAATTCAACCAGTTCACACGCTCACACGCCACACCTTGTATTTCTCACGCTGAAAAGGGAATGCCAACCAAGTTGTCCTGCAAGCTTTATATAACGTTGTATACGAGGTGCAAAGTGAAGTTTCCTGCCGCCAGCGCGTCCGTATCTCGGCCAGATTGCGTTCGTTGCTGCTAGGAAACATAGATGCGCAAACACACGGAAGATGACGAAACATTCTCGGCCACCGTGACATTGCGCGAACACACGCACACACATTCTCGGCCACCGTACGTTCGTTACTATGTAACCAACAATATCGCGCGAACACACGTCGTGATCATAGGTCGTGATGGAGAAGGTAAGTTGGAAGAAAGCTGGTCTAACATTTTTAGACTAGAACATTTAATATATAGCCCATCGTATACATTATTATTGATGCAGTCAAAAACTCTACAACTACTTTGTCTAAATGTTAGTGGCTATGGGAAGGAATGAAGATGTATTTCTAAATTTTATTTTAAATAATATATTATACTGTATTAATATTGTTTTTAGTTACATTAAGGCTATGTATTAAAGCAGAGTGCTCTGGGTAATATTTTATATCCTGTCACATACATTAATCATTGGCATTGCATTTGTATTTTTCAAAGATGTCAGGGAAAAATGCAAAAAGATTTGTTTTTCCAAACAGTTTGGAGCAATTTGTTATATTTTTGTAATTTTGAAATATAACATTAAAGAGTATATTTGATGTGATGAATTGCTCTGTCATTTATCAGATTTACCAATTGTTATCATTTCAATTTGTGCTGGTTAATTATGAACAATGGGTAAAATTGGGGGGTGGGGTGGGCGGGGCTCCCCTGGGGCTCCTCCCCTTAGGCTCCTCCCCTTAGGCTCCTCCCCTAACCACATGTGATCTCACTCCAAGCTTTTGATAAAACTTGAGAACCCTGCTTAACTCTTAATACTTAGGGGGTGCTAATACACATCTTCTGAAAGGGTACAGAATCTGCATGATCAGATGTAATGATCTGGACATGATTGTCAAACATTAAACGGCATATAAATCAAAACTGTCTTAATGTTAATTAACATTAGGTTCCCAGGATGAAACATTAGGGTAGTTGATGGACTCGATCTACTCCATCTGTGTTTTGATCATCGTTCTGAATGCAATCCGGACATAGTCTTTTCAACCAAAAAGCGGAGAAAATCGTGTTTTTGTCAATATTGCTTTTTAAAATAAAACTAGAACTCATGAGTCAATTAAAAAAATGAATGAATGAGGCTAAAAGCAGATGGTCTATCTTTCTTTTGATATTTTGCATATTCAGATATTCATACAACAAAGAAATTCAGGGGGCTATGCAGGTTTTGTGAAAATCATCAAAAATGCTGCCGGTGGCTGGAAACTTTTTTGAAAAGCATAGGCGGGGAAAGAGTTGAGTTTTTTTTCCAAACACATAATAGCAAACGCATTTAATAATAACTTGAACTTGACTGTCAGCAACTCAAAACAGCAACGCGAACAACAACAAGGTCAAAGAGCTTAGAGGATGGTACCTTGGGATAGTCCAGCTCAAAAAAGGTCTCAAGATTGTTTATTAGATTGGGGTCCACCCCCTTGAGGGGCTTCAGCAGCGAGACACCAGCCAGTTTGCTGTACGGCACCTTGTCTGGGGTCTTCTTGTTGAGATGCAGACGGCTGAAAAGAGAGAAAGAGAAAGAAATACAGGTCAGCTTTTAATAATAACATTGTGTGCGATTCATAAATCCATCAGGTGTTATGCTCCTTCCTTCATGTCGGATGGTGAATTTCATGCGGATGATTTCTGGGATCCCAGGGAAGCTGGTATCTGGACAACTTCAGCAGTAGCAAATACTTCTTAGCATTTATTCTTTATTTATTATTTTTTTCCAAGTGGTAAAGCAACTGGTGACATTAAGGGTAGAGAAACCGATAATCGGTTGAACCTTTTTTTTTTTTTTTACAGATATTCACACTTTTCAGCTAAATCGTTTATTGATTTTTTTATTATTGGGTGCATCAACATATGAGAACATTTGGTGCATCTCTAAAAGAAAAGGACCCAAAGACTATCAATTACAGGCAAATCAACTTATTTCACGTATTGTTTGGATACTTTTTGGAGAAAATCATTCTAAAAATGAGAAATGTGAAGCTTGACAGTAACACGACCACAGACAAATACGTTTATTTGCGACTATCAATAATTACAAGAAACTTTTGTATACTGATAATTTGGTTATTGTGTGTCAAAAGCAAAAGAAATATACTGAATATTGCACAATCAATATTTCAAAACACTGCAATATTGTATGACTATTCTCGTACCAAAAATTTAATTTATGTCAAACTTCTCACAAATTCACATTAATTTTTGTTAAACAAGAAGTCTGAAGACTAAACATACTGTGGAATTACATCAACACACGCTCAATTATTTGCACCCTAAGAAGTTTGCAAAGAACTGAAAACATATGCAGACGCATAAAAAAACAAATGCAAATTGATTACAATATCCCAATTATTGATATTTATTTGATTGAGAGTATATATATATATATATATATATATATTATTGATACACACAAAAAACTGCAATATTAGTCTTAACTCAATTGTATTGGTTCCTACGGATTCATATGCAATTATGATCAAAATCAACCTTTGTAATCATTTACAGAGAGAAACACAGTTGGCTGTGATGCAATAATGAAATATCAAAGGGAAATAAACTGGTCTATGTTGTACATATTAATTCTGGTTACTCGGCTGCAGCACATGCACATACGAATGTATTTGGACAAGTGTATTATTTCAAACAGATCTAGTGTTTGTTTGCAGTTTGACAGGCAGCTGAAAGTTCATCTATGAACCGAAGCTGATCCAACTGGTTTAGTTTCCAAAGTTACTGCTGTTTCACTTTTTACGGCTATTTGTGTGTTTCACACAATTGTCATACTTTGATGAGACAAAAAAAAGCACACACACCGCACTCAAAGTCTATGGGGTCAAGTGGCCATCTTCCACTATAATTATTTTGTCTAGAAGTTCACTGAACACAGATATGACTTCATGAACACCTCCCTGGCCCAGTTTCAGGATTGAAATCACACAAAGCTTTCATGGAAGACAGCATTCTTTCTTAGAACTGTTCATGTTCTGGTCTTGCTTTGATGGAACAATTCGCAGGTAATGTTGAGTTAACCGTGTCAGTGTATATCGAGTTTCAATGTTGGGCAATTTGAAAAGCCATCACGGCACCCGCTGCCTCTCAGGAACTCCATTTGTGCACTTCCTATCTGTTCCCGTCTGAAGGGTCTGGAGTCTTTCCTGACACCCTTGCCAGCCGCTCAACAGAACCAGCGGAGAAGCTTCCAAGACCGACACAGCCATTAAAAGCTGGAAGAAAGATTTAGCTGTCTGAGCATGTTTGCTTCTGAGAGATAAGTTTGTCTATCTTGACTGCCAAAGGAGCTGTTGGCACTTTCTTGAGAATGTCTCACAACATGTCAAGCTCCATCTAATAGAAAGACGGAGCGATAGGGAAAAAGAAAAGAAAATCGGAGACAAACCACCATAAATTGTACATATAGGCTATATATATATATATATATATATATATATATATATATATATATATATATATATATATATATATATATATATATATATATATATATATATATATAAAGATATAAGTCTGGCTTTTTAATCCGCATATTTGAAAATATCTGCATTAAAAGATAACTAACTGATTAACAGAAGTGGAAATCCCAGCTGACTTGATACATTCTGACTGGAAGTATAAAATTCTATTATACATAGATATGTAAATTATAGAGACGGATAATCAGTTTAACTGCTATTTGTTACAGCTATTGAATTTTCTTCTTAATCGGTTATTGGTTTATATGTAGTCTATCGATAAATGCCAGTCGCTTAATGGTAAAGTAGCAAACATTGTGAGAAATGAACAGCATTCCTTGCTTTAAATCGGTTTACCATCAATAAAAAAGGCAAAAGCATTACTAGCACTTTCTTGATGACCTACAAAATCATATGACATACATTCATGCATGTGTAATGCGTTTACTCAGCTCCGCACACAAGGGATTCAGGGAGGGAATTTCTAAAAGCTCTGAGAGCAGCTCTTCCTCATAGTTCATGTGAGAGACGCTCCTGCTGGAGGTGTTGGCCTCTCTTACGCTCTATTAAATATGGGGGAGCATGACCTCAGCTCACTGCCTCAGACCATTAGTGGAATGGGAATGCAACACAGTCCAATGGGCAGGCCCAGTGCGCCAAATCTCCAGTAAAAAGACCTAGTTCCTAAAATAACAATGATGAAATTAATGAGCCATTAGGAATTCATCTCCTTTGATTACTCATGGTACACGCATGCCCCAAAGGCTGAAACTCTGCGAAAGATTTCCCCACGCAGATTTTCAACCGATTTGACACATTGAAAGCAGCTTGTGTCTTCTGTGTGAGCTGTGCTTCATATATCACTACACTATTGACAGTAGACAATGGACCTTATTCCCAGCAAAATTTCACCGCATCTTTACTTCAAAAGAGACTCATAGATACCAGAAAATACAGAATTGTAGCCTAACCACCACTAGTCGCAATAAGCTCCGCATTTTGTTACTTTGGATAAGAAAGTGTAATTTTTCAAATTAAATCTTTTTAAAACGAATTTTATTACGAAATTCAAACAATAAATGCCGTTTTGACGTTATTTAATGTGGCGACATCACTATAGGCGCCTCAGTTCAAGCGGCAGAGCGCGGGGAGCGCGAGTGTACGCAATCATCTCTTCCTCGTTAATACTAGTTACAGAATAAACATCTAAGCTAAAATTGTCATTTTTGAAGGCGAGTAAAATAAAACCGCTTGTTGTAAACAATGTAACGCATTACATTTACCTCAGGCAAGTCATTCAGGGTCCACAGCTTTTAGTCAGCTATAACATTTTTGCTAAATATCTGCACTATATTAGCCTGTATATTCATTATATTTGACTTAACCTGTTAGTGATATCTTGATTATTTAATGTATGTTTAAAATATCTGTCATGAAAATGACACTCACTATGATTAGAATTCAACAACGAATTTGAGTGAAAACTATTTTATAACAATTTTTTAATTAGAAGTTAATGCTGTTGATAATTTTAGATTTAGTTTGGGCTAGTTCACAGCAATAGCAGAGTTTTTTTATCCTATTATTGAATTAATTTAAAGACAGACAATTCGTTTAGTAAACCATTGTTGAATTAAAAAAAAGAAAATTATGTTTAGTTTTCTCTACCCTACTGTACCGAACTGTGACTTCAACACCGAGGTACGCATCGAACTGTCTTGTGTACCGTTATACCCCTACTAGGAAGCTATCAGTAATTCCTCTTTGTGGCAACCCTATGAGCACATGACATGCACAACTTTCCTTCTTTATGCAAAGAGGAAAGGATTACATAAAAAAAGATTTTACTTAACAGATCCTATCACACTGGGTGAAACGTCACATACCACATGAGAAGCACAGGACCTGAGGAATCAGGAAATGCATCACATAAAGGAGGATGCCACTTGGGCGAGGTTCCCACAGGACGAGTATCACACGATGACACGATCCCCACACCTGACTACTGAAACTCAGTGTCATCTCAGTTCTCAAAGACATCACTGAACCTGTATTTCTTCACCCTTACATCTCTCTGGTGCTGCTGTTGAAGTATTACTCAACTAGATACACAATATAAAAGAATGTTAAGGCGTTATAACTTTTCTTTCTGATTGAAATGCACCCCATTTCATTGGACGTCCCATGTACAAATGAAAAAAAAAAGGGTTGCAAATACATTCCTTGTGATATGATTCATTCAAATATCTTTGTATCCAATTATATAAAGGAAAATACTAAAACTACTGACAACTTATGAAAAGATATGTTTAGGGATGGGTACTGAAACCCGGATTAAATAGGACACACAGGGATAAATTATGAAAGACGGCAGTAGTATCAATAAGCACTAATGTATTCGGTTTTGCTTTTGGTAGTGGAGAAATTAAAGTCGGCACGAAATGTAGAAGTCTTTTCTTCCCTATTGTGCCGTATATCCAAGTGAAACGGATTCCGGAAACAAAAAAAAACAAATGTAGGGCGGGACTTGATTTTGTCCGTGGGGAATTGATTGAATGGTTGTGGTTTGCTATTGGTGGATCTCATGCGAGTGACAGGTCGCCCGGGCATCTTCATCAGAGAACAGAAGCACTCCATGAAGGGGAAGTTATTTTGATCACAAGGTACATGAATTTAAAAAAAAAAGATGTGCATGGATAAATCATTTATAATAAATACTGCAATATTCCATACAATTTTTTTGATTTTAACTTGACTTGAAGAAAAAACATTTCCTTTTTATTATTGCTACAAAAACATCATCTCGCTAATGTTACCTCACCAACCGTTTCTAATTTGCAATATCATTAAGACATTTGTCGATGACGCATTTTCGCTATTTGCAATCCAGAAGAGAGATCTCTCTGCCAAAGAGTCTGCTAACACACACACACACACACACACACACACACACACACACACACACGAAAGCCCCTGCTTTAGTGAAGTGTAACCACACTTTTGTCAAGTAGTTCTCTTTGCCTTTGACACTTGTGTCAATTCAGACAAAGCTCTGCCACAAATGCAACAAGACTATTGCTTGCAAGAGAGGAAACATACACAATCTGACCAAACATCGTAGTTCACCTCTGGTTGCCCAATGTACATGAGGCATGTATACTTGCAGTCTTCCCAGATAGCAGTGGCATATAATCGTCACATAATCAAGGTCTCTTACGGCATAGAAACAATGTTGATCTCCGACATTAAGCAAAAAGACTGATGTTGCATCATATAAGCCATGTTGAATCAACGCAGTTCTTAACAGATAAAAATCTAAAAAATTAAGTTGGTTGAAACATTACAATTTCTACATGTTTTTAAAATCCCTTACTTAAAAAATGAGTGTGAGTGTAACAGTGATAGAAACGACTGTCCAAAATCTCTAACGGTTTACAATTTTCTACCGTTTAATCGAGTCTAGTGGTATATAGCTCACCCTTACTTAATGATACCCTCAGTGCCCAAGCGGCAACAAGTGAACTACTTTCTATTACAAAGAAAGCAGTTGAGCCCAGGGTACAACCTGATCATGGAATTCAGTCCTTTCATTGTGGTCTCACAACAGATCAATGTGAATGACCTCATGAATGACTCGTGGTGCTGGACTCATCACCAGCTGTGTGGCATTATGTGGTCAAAGAAAGACCATAATGAGCCCCATTAAAAACATCATGATTATCTTTCGGGCCAGAATCCATTTAAAAAAACTGGATATATCCAGTCAAATCCCTGCAACTTCAAAAAAAGCTCTTCATTCCAAAGCTTTAACGAAAACACACTCATTTAAGAGTGTATGATGTCTTATAAACATGCATAGTATGGTTGAGATCTAGGTCAATTCTTAGGAACCCAAAACCTCTCAGCTTGTTCAAGGTTAAAACATGAACCGCAACTCAAAAGCTCATGAGTCAAGTCACCTTCATTTATAATCGCAATTTTTACAAAACAGATTGTCTCAAAGCAGCTTTACAGGATAACATGAAAATAATGTTGTAACAATATTGTTAAAAATATAATTAAATGTCCCCAACTAAGCAAGCCAAAAGCCAATGGCGACAAAGGCGAAAAAGGCGACAGTGACAAGGTATGAGAAGAGTGGACAAACTGCTAGCCTTCCTAAAACAGCATTTCATAACACATGAACAAAGGGAGCTGACGTCTCGAGACTCGTTTGAATGAGTCGAATAACCCATGATGACCTTCTCCCAAACCCTGGACAATTTTGCATTGGCAGGTGAATATGAACACATCATTTGGAAGTTTGCAAATGTACAAAAAATATCCTGTAAGACAGACACGACCCTAAAGCCATGTGTATTCTGTAGCAGAATCAGGGCATGATAAGGGCAAAGCCAACTCACATGACACATTGAAACTCACGACCCAAAGTTCCTTAGTTACCAAAGTTCATTTCACTATAGCCTTTAGTAGGCCTATCATATGATAAACACTATCAGTCAGAAGATCAGACACACTTGACTTAATTCATTTATCATAAATACTCAAGAATGCTTGAAATAGGTGCGTGTCAAGCATTCATAAAAAAAATAATTTTGCTCTTCTGACTGGTATGTATGTACATATGGGATGGGTAGATATACGACCATTTGATAGCCTACTCGATAATTATCATGAGACAATACGTTATGAATAATTAACAACATTGGTGAACTTTACAGGAAACTGAGGATTTTAACAATGAAAGGGGAAAATGTTGGTGAGCACAAGCTTTCAAAACACGACATACCTAAACAAAACCATTGAATATGTAAATATATTCTATCTAAACCATGAAAGCCGGTAGTCTGGTGAGGCTAACTGAAGTAGCCTAGCTTTAACTCCCACCACTGAGAATTAATAAAAGACCTTTGAGAAATAAACCACACAAGTGATTTAAAACCCATTAGACGCAAATTAACGAATAAAAGAACACGGACAGTGCGCAGTAGCTATGCTAACGATCATCGCTAGCGAGCGACAAGAAAAGAGATTACTGAAGGACAAGCCAGAGGCTAATGTGTGTATGATTGACATATTATTAATACAAGTTCTTCTCCCGCCAGCTATACAGTCAATATAAACATTTTGATAGATATACACATATGTTTTCACGCGGAAATAACAGCGAGGCGCTGAAGAGGAAACCCGTGTTCCTGTTACCCAGACACATACTACACCCCAAATGAAACGCGTCGCGTCAGTCTACAACGCTCCCGTCACAAACAACGAATGTGTCTACACTGCATGCTCGCGATCAGCGTCGTTGAATATAACGGAAGCGTTCTGAGCGTCGCGTTTCGTGGTCTATTTCAAATCAATGATGCCGCATTCACTTACACGTAGATGATTGACACGAGGTGCATGAGCCAGAGGACGATAAACAAGAGAAATCCGAAGATGGAGAACCCCTGCAAAGCTAGATCGAGCAGGGCCATGGCTGTCCTGTGTCTGGGTGCGCTGACACCTCAGTGTTCGGCCCTTATGCTGGAAGCTCTCTCACACACACACACTCTTACACACATTCAGATGGTTGAGTGGGCGTGTCTGCAGGGAATCGGCGCATAGCAGACGTGGGTGGAGCATGATGACGCAGCCAAATGGGTGCAGTGTTGCCAACTATTTTGAAAGGAAAGTAGCTAATGCTGCTGCGTGAGACGAGGTTGGACGTGGGAATATCCCAAATTAAATGTCCCACTTCAGACCCCTCAATGAGTTCCAGGTTCACATGTTGACCACATGATGTCGCCAAGACACAAGAGCATATCGTGTTGTTGGGGAAAGTTACTTTTAAAAGTAGCCTAATTACAATGTTGCGTTACTCACTAAAAACGTAACTAAATGCGTTACTTAGTAACTTTTATGACACGCGTAACGATATATTTAGGTAGAGTATATATAAAGTATATAGTATATGTAAAGTAGAGGGCACCACAAAGTTCAACACTCTCTTGACTCCATTGTGAAAAAGGCCCAGCAGAGACTGTACTTCCTTCGCCAGCTGAGGAAGTTCAACTTGCCACAGGAGCTGCTGATTCAGTTCTACTCAGCCGTCATTGAGTCTGTCTTATGCACTTCCATCACTGTCTGGTTTGGTTCAGCTACCAAATCAGACATCAGGAGACTACAACGGACAGTCCGGACTGCGGAGAGGATCATTGGTGCCCCCCTGCCAACCCTCCAGGACCTGTACTCTTCCAGAGTGAGGAAGAGAGCAGGTAAAATCATCACAGACTCCACTCACCCTGGACACCTCCTGTTTGAACTGTTACCGTCAAGACGGCGACTCAGATCATTGGCCACAAGAACATCTCGGCACAGGAACAGTTTCTTCCCACAGGCCATTTCCCTCCTGAACAGTTAACACTCCTCCCAAGGCATATGCCTTAAGTGCAATACTTCCACTGTTTAGTGCAATACCCTACAACTCAGGTGATACTTATATGTAGATTTATTTATTTATAATATTCAAAACACTGTAAATATGTTAATAATCTGTAAATCTGAAAATGTCTATTCTGACTAAACCCAACTGTGATACTTTTATTCTCATATATTTATATTTTTATTTTTTATTCTTATAATTTGTAGTATTATGTTTCTTGTTGTATTTGTATATGTCCACTGGAAGCCTCAGTACCAAAAACAAATTCCTCGTGTGTGCAAGCACACTTGGCAATAAAGCTCTTTCTGATTCTGATTCAACAATAAAAACAAAGCATAAATGTGATGTTTATCTAAAGTCATTTTTCTTATTAGAATGGATGAATTGGATCATCGAATGTCAGCAGCAAAGACATTGGTTAAATAAGTGAGATTAAATACATAAAGTATATTTGTGTTATTTAAGATATAAGTGAAAGTGTAACCGGTCCGACTCAACACGCTTCAAGCGGGATTTGGACTACATGTGTTCTCCACAAGGAGGCTAAACACCGCAGCCTCTATGGGATTATATTTATGCCACAATTCTGCACGTGCGAAATCATATTTTGAGCGTGAACTTAGTTTTGCAGAGAAATCTGCGTCTTGCAAATCGGAAAGTATTACAAGTGAACGAAAACTAATTTTGCATAAAAAATAAGTGTATTTGGATGTGCGCAGACGTTCTCTTTCGCATGCGCAACGTTTCACTTGCTTGCTCCCCTGATACCCATCCTGAGTGCTCTCTAAGCGCCAATATTTTAAAATACATAAATGATATGTGTTAATATAATACAATATATTGTATAATACATAAGGGATTGCCGCTTTTCATATATTGAAAAATATGTGACAACATATTTGCTAATATATCATAATGTAAATAATTATATATTTAGTAATACACTTCATAATATATAGATGTATTATGTAAACAGATATGATACTGTATGTGTAATATAATGCAGATATATTTACTCATGCAGCATAAACACAAATACAGAAAATATATAATGTAATATATTTCTTATGTTTTATAATTATTTACATTATAAATGTTCCATATTTACAAGCTAGTTACATTTACATTTATTCATTTAGCTGACGCTTTTATCCAAAGCGACTTACAATTGCTATATTTCAGAGGTCGCACGCCTCTGGAGCAATTAGGGGTTAAGTGTCTTGCTCAGGGACACATTGGTGTCTCACAGTGGATTCGAACCTGGGTCTCTCACACCAAAGGCATGTGTCTTATCCACTGCGCCATCACCACCCTGCGTCTATGCAGTCCTGCGCCATCACCACCCTGCGTCTATATAGTTAATAATAGCACAAGTATGCCTGAACTTACTAAGATATTTAGCCAAGAGACTATCACTGTGTTAAGTAGTGCACAGCCATTACTTTTAAAATATTCTAAAATAAAAATATATAGTTTAAATTGTTTTAGCCAATCGTCAACCTAATCTCAGGTTCTACTCTTCAGCACAATGGTAACCCCAAAAACTCACACATACCAGAAAAACTTTTAAATTCCAAAATAATACAACATTAAAAACTAACATATCTCCCCCCTTATATTAAAATTAACCTAAAAAAATAACACTTCATTTTAACATTTGCTCTCCTTTAAAGGGCACCTTTATTGAATTATGCAACTTCACTGTTACATGGTGTTTGAACATAAATGTGTGTTGGCAGTGTGTGTACACAACCACCCTTATAATAATAAAAATCCACCCAGCGCTTTTTTAAAATCCCCATAAGCACTGTCTCAGAACAAGCCGTTCTAAGATTCGGGGCAATGTGACGTACTTTTGCACAGGCCCCGCCCACAACTGTTGACTGACACTGCAGTTTTAGCATAGACCCGCCTTGAGTGAGCTAAACACAGTCCACCATTGTTTCCACACCTGAGCACTGCAGCTGCAGACAAGAATGTCTTCTAAGCAATTGAGGTGTTTTGTTGTTGGATGTAAGAATGAGCATAGCAGTCTTTATTTACTCTCCTTACTCGAGGATTTATCAGTACAACTGTTTGTTATTCAGCTTACAGTCTCCGGACCGATACTGATCACGGCAGAAATGAAAGTAAGAGCGCGCACTTTATGACAGCTCATCGAGTCGTTTTACGGATATAAAATTTACCAGTTTATTAATATTAAGCACCCACTGAAAAGATGTGTATATTGTTTACTGTTAGTTGGAACAAGTGTTTTGTTTAGGTTACTTCGCTGTGTATGTTGATGATAATGAAAGAGAGTTTATGGATAAGACTTTAATGCGCACTTCTTATACTGTGTTTATTCAGCTCTTACAGTGATTTTCTGGAGTACAACTAACACTTCATCTTTTGTGTGATGTACAGTAAACTTAATTGAACTCATCAATATATTTTTGGCCATCATTCGGCTACAACAGGCTTGTACTAATAGTGGATAAAAGCAAGATGAAAAATAAGTTATAACCGTAATTAAATAGACTACACCTGTTCTATTTCCATACAGAATCTATTAGTTATTTAAAAAAAAAATCTTATTCACCTGGGGTGTCTTGCTTAAATTTAACATGGCAAAGTTGTTTTTTCATTGATTTAAAAAGGACTAATTGATTTCTGATTTCATAGACCAAAAACAAAAAGCTGACAAAACAGTTCTTATTTCAAAAAAGAAACTTATTTCTTTTAATAGTAATGAATGAAATCGCCCTAAACTCTGTCAGCAAAAAATAATCAGAGGAGCTACTCATGCTTTGTGTCTCAATCATTGTTCACTTCAGATTGGCTCTTAAAAACCTCTGTGATCTCTTATATCAGCATTTACGCATGAAGATGGATTATGGATTGGGCCAATGGGGCCTCTAATGGTCACGGGCCTCCAGCTGAAAGGCCCCCGGTGAAACCAGCCACTGTCAATGTCTTTTCAACACCTTATTGCAGCTTTAATGTTGAATACTAGTCATGTACACATAGTTGTCTTTTTAGGAAAGTGTATTCATTTCCGCAACTTAATGACTTTATTTCTCACACTTGTGTTATTTGAATACATTTGAACAATGTTTAACATTAAGTAACCAGGGTTAAACAAGCTTCTACTGGAATTTTTATAATTTATCTTAGAATTTTTACCTGCTCTGCGTCCGAAATCGCATACTTTACAGTAGGTACTACATTTGGTTTGAAACTTACTTTACAAACATTAATAAAGTATGTTCTATATAGTATGAATTGGCGCTGATTATAGCAGCCTCGGTACCACCTTATTACCAAAGCAAATTCTTTGTATGTGCACAACACTACTTGGCAATAAAATTGATTCTGATTCTGATTCTGAATGTGTGTAGTATGAATGAAATTCGTGTGTACTACATCCACAAACCATGTTGCCACTGTCATGTGACCTACAGCATCCTCTCCCATTGGATTGTGAACTGTCCATTATGCACACTTCAGAATCTCTCCAGAAGTAGTAGGTCATCATCAAGAACATCAGGTTTCCATAACTTACTGTTTTAAAAAAAAAATTCAGACATACTCTGTTAGCATACTATATAGTACAGACTCAGAGTTATTCAATAATGGACGCAGCGCTAATTTCTAGATGTTTAGGGAGATTTTCAGAAATGCTTGACTTGTAATCAGGAATGTGATGGCAAATCTGTCTACATGGCCCATCATACAAATGTCACGCAGGGGTTGCAAACAAGACGGAAAATAAAAGAACTGGATCTATTTGGCAGAATAGACTCAAATTACACTTCAGGTTATCTGGAAACAAAAAGGAGCAGAACAACACCTAATACAATGATGAGATAAGACAAAGACTAACTGGAAATTTTGACTCTATACACAGAGAAACACTAGGGGAAAATCGTGATAATTAACTAGACACATATGAGAACACTATGCCAACAGATGATGGAGATAAAGGAAACTGAACTGGGAACAGTGCAAATCTAAGAACTCAAACAAAACTCAAACCCGTAACAATAAATGAGCAAATACAATAAAATACTACTATGGGGCCGTTTACGCAACACCGTTTTCAACTAAAAATGGAAACTTTTTACGCATTTTGCCCATTCATTTACACAACAACTGCGCTTTAGGGGCCTGAAAATGCTGACTTTTGAAAACGGGTTTCAAAGTGCAAGTTTTTGAAAACGATACCGTTATCGTCTCCGTGTAAACTACAAAAACGTGAATTTGTAAAAACGGTGACGTCATGCACATGTCTATTACGTATTCAGACCATGTTTCTTTACAAAGTGACATCGCCATCTACTGGCCTGGCAGCATAATACAGCGTTGTGGTGAGCAGGACGAGGCCGAGGGACATGAGAGAACGGCGCGAGGCCGGTGGCGTGAGTAATGAACGTCACCTGTGAGACGCACCGGTCTCGCATCTCTCACAGAGGAGCGGAAGCATAAAAGGAGGAGCGACGACGTTGAAGATCAAGAGAGGAACAGGCCTGATTTTATGTTGTGTTTTGTTTCTGTTTTGTGTGGCCAGCAGTCGTCCGTGAGGGGACGTTTTGTTTTTGTATTTGTTTTATTCGATTAAAAGTCTTTGATTGTTCGCCGGTTCCCGCCTCCTTCTTCCCTGAATCTTAAACATTGCTACAAGCGTCTTCAGTTGTGTTTGTGGATACGTGTGAACGGGGATCGTTCTGACAACATTGTCGTCTGTACGCACAAAAAACGCAAAGGAAAAACTTTTCAGTTTTTAGTACATCGTCGTCGTGTAAGCGCGACCTAAATGACTTTGATAATCGTCAATGGACAATTTAGCAGACACTAAAATTCTAGAAAACTATTATGGTAAACATCTGATAATAATGATATCTGTAATCGGATTGTATGGAATGGTCGAATTATCATCTATAAGAAGTCCTGCACTGCAGAGAAATTGTAGAAAGTGGACTGATGTAATGTGCCATGCTCTCACGGTCCTCTGCGATTGCTCTATTCAGTAAACAAATAGCCTCGGGTATGAATGATTCTCTGTGCTGTTGGTGGAGCATCTTGGTACTGACGCATGAGAAGGAGCAGCTGGATGTGCTGGAGGAGGACATGTGAGCTGTCCCACATAATATCCTCGGCCTTTCTTGTAGGATGAGATGAGCATTGTAGGACCACTTCTATTCAATTTGAGAGCAGATGTTTAAAGTTTTGAAGGCGGTTTCTGTTCTTGGTTGTGAGAGACAAGCAGGCAATGGAGAAACAAAGAATCCTTATAATAGAGGAGCTGTAGGAAGTACATAGGATTCTTATTTTGGGATCCAAACAAGTTCAGTTTTCTCAGGAAGCATTGTTGCTGGTATGCTTTTTGAATTACGGATTATAGATAAAGGCTTATGTGATTTTACACACAGGTTTGATGAGAAACTGTATATCAGGCCTATTAAAATCCAGCCCATTTGGATGTTTCAATGGGGTTGCCCATTTCTCCTAGCTTTAAAAGAAAAATAAATAACCAGTGGCAACTAACCCAGACAGCAACATAGTGTCGGCCCAGATCCGGCCCACATCTGGGCCATGCGTAATCCACGTGTATAGATGTGGGCCGACACTATGTTGCTGTCTGGGAATTAACTAGTTGCAACTACATGCTATCAGATGTGACTAGTTCACAAATATTGTTATGCAACATGATTGTATTGAATGAGTACAGTGTGAAAAGACAAATATAGCCTATATCACAGTTCTTGGATCAGAATTCAAGATATAACTGATGGCTTATTTAATTATTACACTTCATAATACAACATGTTTCATTGTTAGACCAGTAGGTAGCGACAATGAACGAGTCACTGAATTATTCACTTAACTGATTCGTTTACACAAAACACACCTTTTACAAACCAATTGCAATTGTTTTCTTTAAAGTATAATCTATTAAATGCATTCCACAAATCATCTAGTACCATTAAACTCACCTTGAAATCAAAATCGACCATTCTTATTTTCTTATGGAATATTGCAGTGCTAACCGTATCTTTATTTTTGTTTTAAATTCATGTGCCTCCTAATCTTTACTCTAAATAACTTCCCCTCCTTCTTGCAGCAACATTTCTTCACAGGTGTGTATTGTTACCTTGTTATCTCTGTGTTTACACAACATGGTTTTCAACTAAAAACGTAAAACTTTTTATATGTTCTGGCCGTTCATATACACGACAACGGTGTTTTGAGTGCCTGAAAATGCAAACTTTTGAAACCGGGTTTCAAAGTGCACGTTTTTGAAATTGGTCTCCGTGTAAACAACAAAAACGTGAATCTCTGAAGACGATGACGTCATGCACATGCGTAGTACGTGTTCAATCTACAGTGTTTCATCACCATCTACTGGCCTGTGAGCAGAATACAGCGTTTTTAATCGTTTTTGCGAATCCGCGTGAATGGGGATCGTTTTAACAATGTACACAGAAAACTCAAAAGAAAAACTTTGTTTTAAGTATATCGTTGTCATGTAAACGTAATCTTTGTCAGTCGTTGTCTCTGTGAAGATGTAGCAGTGACTGCCTTTGTGTTTCTTGTTCATGTTTGGAATACCTCGTTTTACAATACTGCTTGCATTTGGATCCAGCCTCTCCTCTTCCCTGCATCGGCTACGTTACAGCAATACTATTTACAATGGACAATAGAAATGTTTTACTTTTTATAGATTTCACTAATGCGACCGAACCTTAACAAAGCAATGTTTCGAAAGTGCCCATCACTAATAAACTGTAATTTAAACGTAGGCTATTATCATGCTTCCATTCCTGATATTTGAAACAACCTGATTATTGCTTGTGTTATATAGATTAATGTTAATGTTTCACCTGTGAACTCCCATAAACTTAAACCCCGTAAATTGCTTTATTGATGGATATAGGCTACTAAAGAACAATTTGATCAGTTCATGAAGTTAAGCAACGCACAAGTCAAACAATAGATAGTGTTGCCATTGCAACAAAAAAAAAAAAAAATAGTGCTGAGTAATTCCATGCTTCTTTTTTTTTCTGAGTAATAGATGTTCATCTTTGCTGACTGGTAGCAAGATAATCCTCTGGAATTTGTTTGAATATTATTTCCTCTTAAACTTGAGACTTGAATGTCTCTCTTTGAATTCCATGTGAACAGAACAAGATGGACAAGAAATTGAAGAAAAATCCAGATTCATTCCTCTTTTCTTTCTTTCTTTCTTCCTGCTCACCTTCTTACAAGATCAGATGTGGAGTTAATAATACGGGCCGAGTATGAATTAGTTTCATCAGGCTGAGTCAGTGGAAACATGCTGTCATGGACACTTGCAAAGGGATAAGGGTTGTGATGACATCATTATCAGGACACAAGAGCTTGGCAAGTGTTAAAAACAATGCACGGGATATAGCAACACTGTCAATGGGAAATTGTGAAATAGCAAAACAATCAATACGCATCACAGCCAGGTTTCAGTCTTCAGATGATGTCATCTCTAAATAACTAAATACATAAATTTTTAAGTGAAAAGTAGGCTACAAATACAAAATTATGACTAAACAGAAGATTGCTTATTAACAAACTTTTAAAAGTCAGCAATTATTTGAAGTCTTCTAAATGAAATAACCAGTTGAGGTAGGCCTGAGTGTGATTCTGGATCAAGTGATTAGTCGTATTAGTCGGCATTCGCCTTCTGTTCCTCAGTCTTATGAGTTACGTTCACCATATTGGCCATATGAATTATGGACGTGACGGTGACGGTAAATAATAATGCTTATCTTTTCCAAGTTGAGTGCTCAGCTCAAATTAGATAAGAATTCGCTACCTTGTGAATGCTCTGTGGAGGTGCAGTGTATGTTGATATAGGCTATAAATGTGTGGAAAATGTTTGAATGAATAGGCTATAGCTACATTTTAGCACTTAGGGCGCGCTTGTACAAAAACCTTTGTATCAAAAAGTAACCTAAAAGTCTTTTATATATATATATATATATATACATTATATATATATATATATATATATATATATATATATATATATATATATATATATATATATATATATATTAAGACTTTTAATCTATTAAATCTATTAAATTTAATCTATTAATCTAAAAAAGATTTATTATTTTTTATTAAAAAAGAATATATATATATATTCTCTACATAATATGTATTATTTTAAATTATATCATATATATGTAAATTATAAATTAGATTCGAATAAATTATATATTATAGCCTATAATAAAATATTAATGTAAAATATTATATTTTATATTGGACCTAATCCATATATTTTGGTCGTCAGCTCAGGAATCATTTTAAGTCTCTTAAGTTCAAATAACCATTTGAGGTAGGCCTCGATATGCAAGTTTTAACTGAGTGTGTTCATTCTAAATCATGTCCTTTTAAGTCAGATGTTCATAAGCCTTATAAAAAGACACACCTTATTGATGATGGACGATGAACATCCGCCTTCTGTTCCTCCGTATGAATTATGACCGATCATCCTGGACTAGTTATGGTAAATAGTCAAATAACGTGGATCTTTTCCAAGTGGAGTTCTCATCTTATATTAGATTAGAGGACGCCACCTTGTGGATAAACTGTGGAGGTGCAGTGTATATTGATATATGAATTTGCTAATAGATAGACATTAAACACACAAAAACGTATATCTTTTTTGTTATTTATTTTAAATTGTGTATATATAATGCATGATAACATTTGCATCATATATTATAAAATATTAGTGTAAAATATTATGCTATATTATTTAACATTAGCTCACATCAAAACAATAATTTGAATGTCAGATTTAAAAGTCAGTAATTACTTTTAGGCCAGGTGTTGTGCCGAATTTCGACCCCTGCCAAATTATTACCCACCTTAGTATTAGTAGCTTTAGGACTATGGTGGAGGGGTTAGGATTAGGGGAGGGGTTAGGATTAGGCAATCAGGTACTGACTTCAATGAGGGGGGTAATAATTTGGCAGGGGGTCGAAATTCGGCACAACACCTGTTTTACAGACAGGACTTAGATTAAGCCAAGATTAGGCATTCAGTTAGTTCAATTAGGACATTTAAGTATCTTTTATAAACGTGTCTTCGGAAAAAACATTACTGGTGTGCATCTTGAGAAAAAACAATGGCACTGACATATTTTAAGATTTGTCAGTGCAAGTTGCTTTCAGTTAAAACAGGGCATTAGTCTTCTAATTCAAATAACCACTTGAGGTTGGCCTTATTTTAAAGAATACTGTATAGCTCAAATATATACACTGTTTGGTTAAGGCAGAAAAAAAGCTGTTGTTAAAATAATAATAAACAGACGTGGCACACACTTACTTTTAACAAGTCAAGTCAGTGCAAGTCAAACGCACACAGTAGGAGAATATCTAAACACAAACTGTCCACAGGAGAATAAGGCAAACACAGCCACTTTACATCACTGAGACAGGACAAAGAACTGAACAGAACAGCGTGTAGGCCTATATACCAGACTAAACGAGGGAACTAATGAGTTAATTAATCAACAGGCAAACTGAATGAAAAAGGCACGGGCATGGAAATAAGGTCAACTTAGAATGACAACTAAAAACACAATAAACAGAACATATCCTGACAGTCAAGACACCTTTATTTATATAGCACTTTATACATTACAGATTGTTTCAAAGCAGCTTTTCATTGATAAACAGGAAAAGAACGATATAATGATGGAAACCGGGGTAAGACACTCTCCAGACACCCAATGACGGCATCACACCAGTTACAGTAAGTCCGGCGGTCAGTATGCTGCCAACGGAATAAAGCGATCCATTTTGATGTTGTGGTAAACTGAACATAAATGTGACACAGACCTCAGTGTCCTGCCTTTATGCTTCATGATGTTTGGGACAAGCCGATCTTGTCCTCTCTTGTGGCACACTGAAAACACAGAACAGATCAAATGTAGGCCTAGTCTGATTTTTATTTAAACAAAAACTGTTTACTGATATAAAAATTAATAAAAACCTGACTATTAAAAGGGGTTCTTTATTAATGCATAAAATAATAACTTTGTTATATATGACAGCATGATAAAACTTGCTATGTTAGCTTGACACAATAGCTTTGACAAATGCTAGCTATGCATTTTAAACAGCCAAGAAAACACTGATTAAAATGATATGACTTTACAATGCAAACAGTTTAGATAGTATGACACAAATCTGATCATAAAAAAATTACTTATATTAACTTGAAATTATTTTTTGCAGAAGGAATGTCACATGTGGTTGTGGGGCTAACTGAGCATGTGTAATATGAATATCATCATCTCTAGCTAATCCCTGATTGGAGAAATACTGCGCTATGCTTAGAAACTATCTGTTCAGTGTTCAGTACGCCACTATCTGTTCAGTGTTCAGTAAGCCACTATCTGTTCAGAGTTCAGTAGTATGCCACTATCTGTTCAGTGTTCAGTAAGCCACTATCTGTTCAGTGTTCAGTAGTATGCCACTATCTGTTCAGTGTTCAGTACGCCAGTATCTGTTCAGTGTTCAGTGCGCCACTATCTGTTCTGTGTTCAGTAAGCCACTATCTGTTCAGTGTTCAGTAGTATGCAACTATCTGTTCAGTGTTCAGTACGTCACTATCTGTTCAGTGTTCAGTACGTCACTATCTGTTCAGTGTTCAGTACGCCACTATCTGTTCAGTGTTCAGTAGTATGCCACTATCTGTTCCGTGTTCAGTAGTATGCAACTATCTGTTCAGTGTTCAGTACGTCACTATCTGTTCAGTGTTCAGTACGCCACTATCTGTTCAGTGTTCAGTAGTATGCCACTATCTGTTCAGTGTTCAGTAGTATGCCACTATCTGTTCAGTGTTCAGTACGTCACTATCTGTTCAGTGTTCAGTACGCCACTATCTGTTCAGTGTTCAGTAGTATGCCACTATCTGTTCCGTGTTCAGTAGTATGCCACTATCTGTTCAGTGTTCAGTACGCCACTATCTGTTCAGTGTTCAGTATGCCACTATCTGTTCAGTGTTCAGTACGCCACTGTCTGTTCAGTGTTCAGTACGCCACTATCTGTTCAGTGTTCAGTACGCCACTATCTGTTCAGTGTTCAGTACGCCACTATCTGTTCAGTGTTCAGTACGCCACTATCTGTTCAGTGTTCAGTACGCCACTATCTGTTCAGTGTTCAGTATGCCACTGTCTGTTCAGTGTTCAGTACGCCACTGTCTGTTCAGTGTTCAGTACGCCACTATCTGTTCAGTGTTCAGTAAGCCACTATCTGTTCAGTGTTCAGTAGTATGCCACTATCTGTTCAGTGTTCAGTAGTATGCCACTATCTGTTCAGTGTTCAGTAGTATGCCACTATCTGTTCAGTGTTCAGTAGTATGCCACTATCTGTTCAGTGTTCAGTATGCCACTATCTGTTCAGTGTTCAGTACGCCACTATCTGTTCAGTGTTCAGTAAGCCACTATCTGTTCAGTGTTCAGTAGTATGCCACTATCTGTTCAGTGTTCAGTAGTATGCCACTATCTGTTCAGTGTTCAGTACGCCACTATCTGTTCAGTGTTCAGTACGGCTCTATCTGTTCAGTGTTCAGTAAGCCACTATCTGTTCAGTGTTCAGTAGTATGCCACTATCTGTTCAGTGTTCAGTAGTATGCCACTGTCTGTTCAGTGTTCAGTACGTCACTATCTGTTCAGTGTTCAGTACGCCACTATCTGTTCAGTAGTATGCCACTATCTGTTCAGTGTTCAGTAGTATGCCACTATCTGTTCAGTGTTCAGTACGCCTCTATCTGTTCAGTGTTCAGTACGCCACTATCTGTTCAGTGTTCAGTATGCCACTATCTGTTCAGTGTTCAGTACGCCACTATCTGTTCAGTGTTCAGTACGCCACTATCTGTTCAGTGTTCAGTAAGCCACTATCTGTTCAGTGTTCAGTAGTATGCCACTATCTGTTCAGTGTTCAGTAGTATGCCACTATCTGTTCAGTGTTCAGTAGTATGCCACTATCTGTTCAGTGTTCAGTAGTATGCCACTATCTGTTCAGTGTTCAGTATGCCACTATCTGTTCAGTGTTCAGTACGCCACTATCTGTTCAGTGTTCAGTAAGCCACTATCTGTTCAGTGTTCAGTAGTATGCCACTATCTGTTCAGTGTTCAGTAGTATGCCACTATCTGTTCAGTGTTCAGTATGCCACTATCTGTTCAGTGTTCAGTACGCCACTATCTGTTCAGTGTTCAGTAAGCCACTATCTGTTCAGTGTTCAGTACGCCACTATCTGTTCAGTGTTCAGTAAGCCACTATCTGTTCAGTGTTCAGTAGTATGCCACTATCTGTTCAGTGTTCAGTAGTATGCCACTATCTGTTCAGTGTTCAGTAGTATGCCACTATCTGTTCAGTGTTCAGTAGTATGCCACTATCTGTTCAGTGTTCAGTAGTATGCCACTATCTGTTCAGTGTTCAGTAGTATGCCACTATCTGTACAGTGTTCAGTAGTATGCCACTATCTGTTCAGTGTTCAGTATGCCACTATCTGTTCAGTGTTCAGTACGCCACTATCTGTTCAGTGTTCAGTAAGCCACTATCTGTTCAGTGTTCAGTAGTATGCCACTATCTGTTCAGTGTTCAGTAGTATGCCACTATCTGTTCAGTGTTCAGTATGCCACTATCTGTTCAGTGTTCAGTACGCCACTATCTGTTCAGTGTTCAGTAAGCCACTATCTGTTCAGTGTTCAGTAGTATGCCACTATCTGTTCAGTGTTCAGTAGTATGCCACTGTCTGTTCAGTGTTCAGTACGTCACTATCTGTTCAGTGTTCAGTAAGCCACTATCTGTTCAGTGTTCAGTAGTATGCCACTATCTGTTCAGTGTTCAGTAGTATGCCACTATCTGTTCAGTGTTCAGTAGTATGCCACTATCTGTTCAGTGTTCAGTAGTATGCCACTATCTGTTCAGTGTTCAGTATGCCACTATCTGTTCAGTGTTCAGTACGCCACTATCTGTTCAGTGTTCAGTAAGCCACTATCTGTTCAGTGTTCAGTAGTATGCCACTATCTGTTCAGTGTTCAGTAGTATGCCACTATCTGTTCAGTGTTCAGTATGCCACTATCTGTTCAGTGTTCAGTACGCCACTATCTGTTCAGTGTTCAGTAAGCCACTATCTGTTCAGTGTTCAGTAGTATGCCACTATCTGTTCAGTGTTCAGTAGTATGCCACTGTCTGTTCAGTGTTCAGTACGTCACTATCTGTTCAGTGTTCAGTACGCCACTATCTGTTCAGTAGTATGCCACTATCTGTTCAGTGTTCAGTAGTATGCCACTATCTGTTCAGTGTTCAGTACGCCTCTATCTGTTCAGTGTTCAGTACGCCACTATCTGTTCAGTGTTCAGTATGCCACTATCTGTTCAGTGTTCAGTACGCCACTATCTGTTCAGTGTTCAGTACGCCACTATCTGTTCAGTGTTCAGTAGTATGCCACTATCTGTTCAGTGTTCAGTAGTATGCCACTATCTGTTCAGTGTTCAGTACGCCTCTATCTGTTCAGTGTTCAGTACGCCACTATCTGTTCAGTGTTCAGTACGCCACTATCTGTTCAGTGTTCAGTACGCCACTATCTGTTCAGTGTTCAGTACGCCACTATCTGTTCAGTGTTCAGTATGCCACTATCTGTTCAGTGTTCAGTACGCCACTGTCTGTTCAGTGTTCAGTACGCCACTATCTGTTCAGTGTTCAGTAAGCCACTATCTGTTCAGTGTTCAGTACGCCACTATCTGTTCAGTGTTCAGTAGTATGCCACTATCTGTTCAGTGTTCAGTAGTATGCAACTATCTGTTCAGTGTTCAGTAGTATGCCACTATCTGTTCAGTGTTCAGTATGCCACTATCTGTTCAGTGTTCAGTACGCCATTATCTGTTCAGTGTTCAGTAAGCCACTATCTGTTCAGTGTTCAGTAGTATGCCACTATCTGTTCAGTGTTCAGTAGTATGCCACTATCTGTTCAGTGTTCAGTACGCCACTATCTGTTCAGTGTTCAGTACGCCACTATCTGTTCAGTGTTCAGTACGCCACTGTCTGTTCAGTGTTCAGTACGTCACTATCTGTTCAGTGTTCAGTACGCCACTATCTGTTCAGTGTTCAGTAGTATGCCACTATCTGTTCAGTGTTCAGTAGTATGCCACTATCTGTTCAGTGTTCAGTAAGCCACTATCTGTTCAGTGTTCAGTACGCCACTATCTGTTCAGTGTTCAGTACGCCACTATCTGTTCAGTGTTCAGTACGCCACTATCTGTTCAGTGTTCAGTAGTATGCCACTATCTGTTCAGTGTTCAGTAGTATGCCACTATCTGTTCAGTGTTCAGTACGCCTCTATCTGTTCAGTGTTCAGTATGCCACTATCTGTTCAGTGTTCAGTAGTATGCCACTATCTGTTCAGTGTTCAGTACGCCACTGTCTGTTCAGTGTTCAGTACGCCTCTATCTGTTCAGTGTTCAGTATGCCACTATCTGTTCAGTGTTCAGTAGTATGCCACTATCTGTTCAGTGTTCAGTACGCCACTATCTGTTCAGTGTTCAGTACGCCACTATCTGTTCAGTGTTCAGTACGCCACTATCTGTTCAGTGTTCAGTACGCCACTATCTGTTCAGTGTTCAGTACGCCACTATCTGTTCAGTGTTCAGTACGCCACTATCTGTTCAGTGTTCAGTACGTCACTATCTGTTCAGTGTTCAGTACGCCTCTATCTGTTCAGTGTTCAGTACGCCACTATCTGTTCAGTGTTCAGTACGTCACTATCTGTTCAGTGTTCAGTACGCCACTATCTGTTCAGTGTTCAGTACGCCACTATCTGTTCAGTGTTCAGTACGCCACTATCTGTTCAGTGTTCAGTACGCCACTATCTGTTCAGTGTTCAGTACGCCACTATCTGTTCAGTGTTCAGTACGTCACTATCTGTTCAGTGTTCAGTACGTCACTATCTGTTCAGTGTTCAGTACGCCTCTATCTGTTCAGTGTTCAGTACGCCTCTATCTGTTCAGTGTTCAGTACGTCACTATCTGTTCAGTGTTCAGTACGCCACTATCTGTTCAGTGTTCAGTACGCCACTATCTGTTCAGTGTTCAGTACGTCACTATCTGTTCAGTGTTCAGTACGTCACTATCTGTTCAGTGTTCAGTACGCCTCTATCTGTTCAGTGTTCAGTACGCCTCTATCTGTTCAGTGTTCAGTACTCCACTATCTGTTCAGTGTTCAGTATGCCACTATCTGTTCAGTGTTCAGTACGCCACTATCTGTTCAGTGTTCAGTATGCCACTATCTGTTCAGTGTTCAGTACGCCACTATCTGTTCAGTGTTCAGTACGTCACTATCTGTTCAGTGTTCAGTACGTCACTATCTGTTCAGTGTTCAGTACGCCTCTATCTGTTCAGTGTTCAGTAAGCCACTATCTGTTCAGTGTTCAGTACGTCACTATCTGTTCAGTGTTCAGTACGTCACTATCTGTTCAGTGTTCAGTACTCCACTATCTGTTCAGTGTTCAGTATGCCACTATCTGTTCAGTGTTCAGTACGCCACTATCTGTTCAGTGTTCAGTATGCCACTATCTGTTCAGTGTTCAGTATGCCACTATCTGTTCAGTGTTCAGTATGCCACTATCTGTTCAGTGTTCAGTACGCCATTTATTTATTTCAAGCAATTTATTTATTTAATGTTCTCACATTAATGTTCTGACATGCCTGTTCTCAACAAGGTGCTAGATAAGCACATATTTCATGCAGAAGATGTGTGGAACATGGATGAAACTCATGAACTACAGCCACTGGAGCGCAGTGTTTACGGTCCTCTAAAACGGGCTGTGAACGGTTTCTGCGACTCTTGAATGAAGAGCCACCCAGGCCTCACAATGTCAATTTATGATGTTCCTGCCATTGTTAGGTTGGCCCACCCTTTGGCAGCAACACCAGTAAATGTGCAGTCAGGTTTCAGGTGCACTGGTATTTGGCCATTTATTCGGGAGCTTTTCCAAGATGTTGACTTTGCACCATCTTCGGTGACAGACTGTCCTCCTCCACCTGTCGTACCCCAACCACAAGACCCTACGGCCTCAACCAAAAGCAGGACCAAGAAAAGTCTCGAAAGAGAAGAGAAAGTGGAAGACTGCAGTTCTCACAGACACCCCAGAGAAAAAGGGCACTGGAATTGGAAAAGAGGCATGGTTGTTACTTGTTTATGGTTTCCTTTTACGAGTCTTTGTCATTACAGTTATTTTTAACTTAGTGAAGACCATGTCTGTGCACAAATAAAATAAAGAAATTGCAAAATGATGTTAAAGAATGATTTTTATGACATTTTAATGAATGTTGCAACTGCCCCTGTGGACTGTTGCAAACTTCCCTTGTAGGGTCAGCATTTTAAGCATACAACTTTGTCTATTCAAGTATAAATTGTACATATATTATCATATGTACAGCAGTGTGGGTGGGTAGCTGACAGATGTGGGTTTAATGTATTAAAATGTAAGCTTTTCAATACGAACAGTCTGAGAAACTGAAGGAAATGCAAAAAGTGTTGCATCTGTCCCCGCTCTCCCGTGACCATATTATTATGGCCGCAAGGGGGCGCCGTTTCCACAGTATCTCAAACCGGTAAGGTACAAAATACAAATTAATTCACATAATAAATTAAATCATTAAATTCCAACTGACAACTGTCACCTTATATATTTTTTTGTTTCATCTATTTACTTAATACATAAAAGCTGCACATCATTGTCCTATCCTACGTCTTTTAACACTATGGTGATCATTAGCATTTCCAAATCCTGTCTTTGTCTCATTGTCTTGAATGAACTATTGTTCTAGAGGTCTTTAGGAGAGAACAAATCTCCATTCTTATCTTCTTTATCTTGCCAAAAGAAGTCGTCCTGTCAATCATTTGTCAGCTGATAAATGATGATTGAGTCAGTGTTGGGGATGAATGGGCTCTCTTGTGATTGATCAAATCCCTCAGATGAAACTCCACACTACATTCTGGTGATGATTTAATCAAGAGAAAACATTGCCAACTCCAAAGCCCATCAGAGCAGACCTACTCTGACTAACATGTTACATAATCACATTGCATAATAATTGAGCAGCATGCTGTTTGTTTGTTTGTTTTGTGCATATTAGGTTAACGTTACACACGTTTCAATTAATACAATAAAGTAATAATACCATAAAAGAGTTAATCCAGTAAATAATCACACATTAAATATCGCTCAGGATTTTCTCATGCACTGTAATATGCAGTGTTATTTTAGTATAATTTATATAGTTTTTATAACTCATGAGCTAATATTTTCTATTAGATTTTAGTTTCATATTTTCTATTTTAATTTGATTTTCATTTACTCATTTTGTTGTGCTTTTGTCATTTTTATTAGTTTATGTTCTATTTAAATATTACTATGTTTAATTTATTTGCATATAATTTTTTAGTTCCGTTTTTGTTTTTAACCATTATTTTAGTAGGCCTAGGCTACTTCAACCAAGGCAACATTTCTAATTTTCAATAAAGTCAATTTTGTTTATTGTGTTTTATTTCAGCTTTTTTTTCTATTAATAAAAAGGTTTTTATTAGATTTAGTTATCAATACTAATCATTTTTAATATTATTTATTTTCAAAAACATTCAAGGTTTTCAACCAAGGGTCCATAGACCCCTAAGGGCCCCAAAATTATATATTAAAGATAGCTTAAACTTTAACTATTGAAACTGTATTAAGCATTGTGTAATGTAGCGGTGTTAATGTGTTTAATTAAAGTTATAAAGTGTTACTCAGAAAATCTTTTTTTTTTATCTTTTTTTTTATTTTATTAGGAGTCTTTGCGTCTCGGTACGGGTCCCCGAGAACGTTAAAGGTCGAAAACCTCTCAAAAAGATGTAGCAATATCTATCATGTTGTAGTGTGCACTACTAAGTGTCTTCACTTGAGATAAATCCAGCACTTCCTGTAATGTTAGCGCGTCCGCGAGAGATGCGCGTGCATTAGAAAAGGACGGGCTTAATCTGGGAATAAAACTGGAGTTGCGTATTTGTCGTGTCGATCGCTTAGAGGACCGCACAGAATCACTTGAATATTAATTTCATAGGACTGCAGTGGTCGGAGAGATGCTGTGAATTGGAGATATTTATTTAATTTCATATTCTCGAATAGTTGCATTATGGGTCTGCAGACTGTGTTCCGCACGGTGATCATGGGGGCCCCGGGCTCCGGGAAGGGGACCGTTTCTGCTCGGATAGCGCAGAGTTTCGGACTCAAGCATCTCTCCAGTGGCGACATGCTGCGGGCCAATATCGAGGCGAAGACAGGTACGACAGCTTCAGCACTGTGCTGAATACTATTTCACTGTTTATTTATTTACACGAGTCATGACTAATGTAACAGAATATGAACGGTTGAATCTTTTTTTCCGTTCGTTACGAACGTAGTTCAACTTCCAACGCAGGCTTGATAAAATGGCTGCAAAACTTCAGGAGAGCGGTTTTATGTTGAGCAGGATAATTAGAGGTTTCTTATCACCAGAACAGAGTCTAAACTTTGGTTGTGTCTCAAAATGTAGTGAGCTTCCCTATCTAGACAGCAGTTTTACACTTTTCGAGTGAGCTCGCGCGTGTGATGTCCCAAAATAACAGCACATGTCACTATAGACACGGCTTTTCTCATGTTTTGTTTTGAAATGCATGGAAGAGTTAAAACTGAAACAGTTCGCTGATATATATTCTAGTGTGACATCGAGCACTTTCTTCCAGTGCTGGTGTTGTATGTAAACACTGTCTGGGAAAACCATTTAAGTCTGTCTGCTGTTTACCTCAGGCTTTTACGTTTGTGGCATCACTCTTTTTATGTGTAGACTAAGTGTATTTTGAAACTTTAATAGGGCTTTTGTTTAACTTTTGAGGGTGATGTCTTTCAGCAAAGAATGTGCCCTGCATACTAAGCATGTCAAAGAAAGAGACTTTGGCTGCAAATCACACCCAAGCCTGAAGCCTGAAGCCCAAGCCCAAGCCTTTGCATGTTAGAAATGCAGAAATTTGCACCGAAACTCAGAAATGTGTAAGATTGTACTTTATACTGCACAGTGTTGGGCAAAGTTACTTTTAAAAGTAATGCATTACAATATTGTGTTACTCACACAAAAAGTAACTGATTGCGTTACGTTTTACAGAAAGTAATGCTTTACATTACTTTTTTGAATTACGTTTTCTCACCTGGGCTGGATTTGCTTGCTAATTTGTTAGTTTTTTAATAAATAAAAAAAGAAACACACATATGATGTAATATAAAAGTATTTTTTGCTTTATTATGGTTGAATTGGATCATCAAAGGTCAGCATTGGTTAATAAAGTGAGATTAAATACATAAAGTATATTCGTGTTATTTAACATATTTAATTATTGCAGGTTTGTGTAATATTCATTCATAATATTCATTTTTCATTTCACTGTTTTTAATCATTTAGATGAGTACTGAATCTATTTTTGTTCAAGTGAGATGAGTAAATGCTCACATTAAGTCTAGAACTACAATACCCATCATGTTCACACACACACACAACACCTCTGCACTTACTCCTGATTTCTCTTAACATGGGAACAGGAGAACTGTCAGTCAATACATGGGAAAACGAGGTAACTTGCGTTACTTGTTTGAAAAGTAACTCCGATATTTGTATTGTAAATTTAAAAGTAATGCATTACTTTACTAGTTACTTGAAAAAGTAATCTAATTACATAACTCGCATTACTTGTACCAACACTGATAGAGCAGGTTTATTGTCAGTGTTCTTTAACTCAAAAGATTTGTGAATTACACATTCTGTAGGCAGAAAAAAAAACAAAAAAAAAAACAGTTCTCTAAATCCCAGATGAAATGCCAGATGCTCTGTGTTTCCGGGGAGCCGAATAGCCTTCCATGTTGTGTGACAGTGATATTTATGCTGCAAAACCCATCAGTTATCTGGTGCACAGATCCACCTACCACAGTGAGACTAAACCATTATTATTATAAACCAGATTCAGCATGAAACAAATGACCGTCAAATTAACCCTATGCATAGCACACAATTTAGCCAGATATAGAGAAATATTTCAATAAATATTTGAGTTTCATATATTTACAGATCAAAGTAGGACCTTAAAAGGGGAGTTTCCAAAAATGGTAATTCTCTCGAAATGATGACAGAATGTTGATTATAGATTTCAAGAATTGACAGCATGCGCTTCTAAAAGCATATGCTTTTTTCTTAATAATATGCATATTTTGATACATTAATTGTCTGTGTTTTGAAAAATGCTTTTGTACAGTGCAGGACTATTTAAGTGAACAGTGAAAAAGCAAAGAAATTCAATCTAAATAGTCTTTAATTCACAAACCGAAATAGCACTCTTACTAATGACGATCACCGACAGAGAACTGAACAAAACAGGGTGTTATTAATTTATTACTAATGGTGTTATTAGATTATTATTACTTTTGAACGATAGTGTAGTTATATACAGTATTATAGGCCTAAAATATTTAGCACTAAACCGAAATATCACAAAGGGTCACAGGACGATTATTACAGAGTTATTGAAATGTGTAGAGAGACACTTAAAGTTCATGTATGAATTACTAAAGTTTATTGTATTGGTCACACATAATTTCCAATTGAATAGTTAATAGGAGCGTGGTAAAAGTCATTTGAGACGAAGGTAATGATCAACCTTACATCCTTACATCACACTAGAAACCATGAATATGAGTAATGAATGACATGGGCGTCATATTACTATAAATTATTTTATTGGTCAAATTAGAATCAACATAAATACAACATAAATTCATTCCTGACTATATTTATTTGTGGATTTCTTCTGTATTTATGGAATAACTAAATTCTGTCTCTTATGCACCTGGGCAGATTTGGGTCTTCTGATGAAGTCGTGTATCGATCAGGGTCAGCTGGTTCCTGATGATGTCATCTCGCGTCTCATCCTGTCCAGTCTGAGGGGAATCGAGCGGACCAGCTGGCTACTGGACGGTACCACTCTCACCCATGCTCTCCTGTTGATCTTATATGTATGATCTTTATTCATTCTGTGCCTCTGTGTCCTGGCAGGGTTTCCTCGTACGGTGGCTCAGGCCGAGGCCCTGGACGCCGTGTGTGATGTGGACTCTGTTATAAACCTGGACGTGCCTTTCCAGACCATCAGAGAGCGTCTGACGTCCCGCTGGGTGCACCTTCCCAGCGGCAGGGTCTATAATATAGACTTCAACCCGCCCAAGAAGCTAGTGAGATATTTACAATCCTGTTTAACATTACTTCAGGGAACTGTTGATAATTAAACGAAAGAAACAGGAAGTTGACCACCTCTGCTCATATGAAAACTCCACAGTTACCTGTACACTTGTTAAGTTAACTTGTTGTTGAGCATTGTAATGTTTGAAACGGATGTCATAACAAATGTCAGTTAGATCGGGAAGATTTTAAAAGAGCGGTTCATTCATAAGATCTTTCCTTCATGCTGTGGAAATACAAACCGGAAGACAGAACAGAAAAAGGGGCGGGGCTACATAAGGTCTATACTGCAAAAATACATTTGATCAGTATTGCTGCCATGATCAATAGAAATGTAAGAAAGCATACTTAAAATGCTGTTTAATCCCTGTTTTCTGCAGGTAATAATAGTGCAACGTTAATTACGTCAGGTAAATGGTGCTGAGTTTTGTGAATTTATTAGCCTAATTTGAATGATGGAGGTTTGTTTGCACTAAAAATACTAACATTGACCTTGGCCTGGTTAAACTGGATTGTAGGTAGTTATTGAACATTTGTTTTGTGCTGAAATGCTGTTCGCATGAGTGAGGTGCAAGTGAATTCACACAGAATGCTTAAAAAAGAGTATTGTTACTTTGAAAGAATATACTTACAGTAAGTGCGAACTGAACGTCGTACACTTAATTGCATGATAATTGCAATTAAATGAAAGTGTTATCATTGAAATGTATATTAAATGCAATTAGCTAAATTTAGAGTGCTTTTTTAAGTGTACTTAATTATGACTTAATTACTTAATTATGATTTCATAATTCTATTGTCTTTGGAATATGGTTTAAGTGTACAAACTCAGATATTCTGTCGTAATAATGCGTTACTTTACTAGTTACTTGAAAAAATTATCTGATTACATAACTCGCGTTACTTGTACATTTAAACACTGTTTAAATGTAATATCAAATAACATTACAGTTAAAATGATAATCAAATACTACACGTGCATGTTAGTCAACGCATCAAAATAAGTGTACTTCTTTAAAGCACAACATATGATTTTTAAAACAATGATTTAAAAATACTTTAAAGTAAAACGTTTAATCTGACATGATTGCAAAGTGCCCTTTTTAAAAGTGTACTTAAGTGTGTCAAGAAACAGTCATGAATGTGTACCCTCTTTCACTACACTACACTTAGGTGGCCTTTTATTGCATTAATGTTATATTATCTGCAAGTACAGTTTTTAAAAATTGATATATACTTAAAAACAGATCTGAACTACACTAACACTACAAGTGCACATTCAGTACAATTAAGCACACTTTCTTTTCACAAGGTTTAATACATGTGTGATGTGTATATATAGATACATTTTCTATATAATATACAATATAAATTAATTTTACTATTAATTTGTAATTTTTCATGTTTAAAGAATTTCAACATATAAACACTCAAAACAAACAGTTTTTCTTTAAACAAAAATAATAAAAATGGAATCATGTTAACACATGTAAAAAAAAACAGTAAAAAGTAAAAAAATAAAATAAATAAATAAATAAATAAATTGGAGCATTGGATATAAATGTGTGTGTGTGTTAAACTTGTTCTTGTGGTAAAAGTAGGTCATGGTATTTCACAACCTGACCGCTCAAGACAGATAAGAACGCTTCTGTTTACTAAGGAACTTTGCTCTCATCCCTGCAATAAATCTGGAGCGCGCTGAGGAAGTCACGGACTTCCTGTAAATAAATGAAACACTGTCCGAGAAAGAGCAATCGCAAGGACAGAAAATGGCCTTAAATGTTGCTGCTATACATTAAAAGAAAAAGAAAAACTTCTAAGGGCAGGGAGTTTTAGAAAAGTAAAACTGAACAAAGAAGGAGTAATAATCCGTTTATATGCAAGAGCTTCTAAAATGTTTTCCACCACGAAGCCTTTGAGGTCGCAAAGAGTTACCACTCAAAACTGTTTCAAAATGGTTACATTTTGCTCATCTTTGCAATCATTTCAAACAAGACAGCAATTCAGTGTGTTTTGAACTGATATCATAAAACAGAACAAGCCAAGTGTGAAACAGTGTTTGTCAGTGTTGCTCAAATACAGTTGTGTCCACAAAACTGTGTCTGAAGGTCACATCGATTGAGCTGTGGAGTTTGACAACGCCTGCCAAGGCTTGTTGACTGTTTCAATACATGAATTCTTGAGCAATGGCACCGTTAATTTGGTGTTTATTGCAAGTTTTAAAGTCGGGTGTTTGTGGTTGAGCTCTGCAGTGATGTCGTGACTCGTGTGTAATGAGTGTAATCATTGGTCTCTTGTGCACAGGGTCTTGATGATGTCACAGGAGAACCGCTGGTCCAGAGAGACGACGACAGTCCCGAAACTGTGTCCAGAAGACTAAAGGACTATGAGAGACAGACACAGCCGGTTCTAGAGTACTACAGGTACTGAACAGAAAGCTGTGTTTTCTTTATGATTTATGCTGAATGAAACGATGCAGTAATACACCACAGAAAATATTTAGGGAATATTTAAAGGAATAGTTCAGACAAATTCTGTCACTCTTTACTCACACTCGTGTGCTTCTGATATTTGTATGAATTTATTCCTTGAATGGAACCAAAAAGAAGATATTTAGCAGAATGTTCATGCTGCTCTTTTCCATACAATGAAAGTGAGGCTGATGAGCTCCAAAAAACACTCACAAAAGTTACATAAAAGTAGTTCATACATCTTGTACGCAATATATTTAAAATCTTCAGAGGCCATATGAGAACGGATCAAAATTTAAGTTGTTTGTGGAAAATCTTCCTCAAATCTCACTTGCGTTCTTGTACATTCAAATTGAAGCATGTTGCATCAGGTCTGATGTCATCGGTGGTTCATAAAACATTTTTGTCAGCCAAACCCCAAAGTAAAATATTAAATTGAAATACTTGAGATTTTAAGTTAATATTTCAATAAACATTTGCTTGTCCACAGTTCTATGATGTTGGTTAATGGTCACATGACACGCAAGTAAATAGATCAAATATTTATAAGTTTTATTTTGACTTTATAGCCAAACTTTAAAAGTGTCTCAGTCCTTATTACATAATTTACAATGGTATTTTAGGAACCTAATCAAATTGTATAATAATAATGATTAATATTATTTTGTCTAAAAATATTGTTTCAAAGTAATTGTTCATGCTGAACTTCAAGTTTAGTCAACTTGGATATTTGAGTTATCTCAGAAAAATTGTGATTGCTAATTGCAACAATATTTTTTTAAACAATGTATTGTTATTATGTTTAACTAATAATAAAAATGAAGAATATATTTATATGACATATATTCTACTGTAAAAAAATATTTGGTTATAATAATTTTATTTTACACCACAAGTTACAGTACTAATATTTATGCCCTAAATTAATCATTTTTAAACTTTTAAACCCTCAAGCTTTAAATATTTAAAATATTCTTGCTTTTATTTTGGCACAATACTGCTGAAATACTGTAAACTTCTGCCCACAAAAATGTTGGAAACTATGAGAATGTGTAAATAAAGTAAACCTTGCGCAGGTTGCGTTCCCGAGATGCTGAATACAGTAAATCGAATCGCAGTTATCATGAAGCCCCTTTTATTGTACATTAGATATAATTAATTATTAGCATTTCATCAACTCAAGAAACCCCTGCAGTTTGGGAATCCCTGCATTACATCAATGGTCATTGGTTAAAGTGACTTTTTCCTTTACTATTCCTTTAAGCTGGACTGACGGTGTGACATCATAGGAATAATGATTTGTTTAAGCCAACGCATGTGATATACTTTAACAGGAGTAAAGGAGTATTGGAGACATTCTCAGGAACTGAAACCAACAAGATATGGCCTCACGTTCATGCCTTCCTGACCAGGAAAATCCCAGGAATCCAGCAGGCTATGGGAAAAGCGTGATTCTACAACAAAAATAAGGACTTTTACAACAACTGAAGTACACTGTCTGAAGTAGCACAACGCACCTCTGTGGCCTGGAGCAGTCTACTGTATTTACACGCTGAAGCCTTCAGTGTCGCAGCTGCTTTTATGACAAGTTAGTAGCAAACTAAAGGATTATGGTCAAACTAGTCTTCTGAACACCAGCACTGCCATCTTAAGCAAACAAACTAGCTTCGAGTGTTAGGCATGCTAATAGTTGACTCATCTCTCTTTGCAGAAGTTGCTGCAAAATGCATTCCTGTTTATTATCCATAAAAGCATTTTAATGTTATTGAAATCTCATACTCGAGAAGTTCTCAGTTCTCATTTCTAAAGTTTTAAGATGAATTCAGTGGAAAAAAATATGATTCAAACCTGATTTTTCAAACCTGTACCGCCCATTGTGTGTGAACCACTGTGGCCTTAGCAAAAACAATCTAATTATGAGTCAGATGATTACCATTGCAAAGTTTAATTGCAATGTTTAATGGTGTTAACAGAGTTAATATTTTTTATCATATACAAAATAATGTTATTTTCAATTAAGAAAAGTTTGTACAATACAGTAATTTATAAAGGAAAATTCTCTGTGATCAAAAGTCCTTTTGTATTGATAAAACACTATTGTGTGGTTATGGAGTCCTAGGCCACAAATGAAATGCAAATTATTAATTCACTTGTTTATGCATTTAATGGCAGTTTGTGCATCACTGTATAAATTGTAGTGACTGAAAACCCTGCTATTGAATAATGGATAAATGATTAAATGTAATGTACTGAATGTCATTTTAGAAAGCGGACTTTTGAAACAACTGCAATAAACAGTGAAGCTTGACTCTTTTTAGTTTGTTTTGGTAGTGAAGCTCTAGATTTTTATGTAAATAATAACACTGTTTACATTATATATTTTGTACCAAAAGATTGACCAAGTAGGCTTAAGAGCAATAATGACAATAAAAAGGAAAGTATACATCTTTCTTATCAATGTCACCAGTAATAATCCAGTATTTTCTCAATCACTATCTCCCACGTTTGTTCATACAACACCATATATATATATATATATTAACTTATTAAGATCGTTAAATTTTATAACCGATGCCTTATGTTCCTTTTGTTGAGTGGACGTGCCAAAAGAAGCACATGTTGTATATTCGATCCTACTTTCATTGTACAACCCACTAACCTCACAGTGAATAAAAAATAAAAGCCCCTCCCCAAAAACCAACATTTTAAGCCAGAGTTTATTGCGCGCATGTAATCAGAGGGAGAACCCCGCTCACAGAGAACTAGCAAACATTTATAAAGTGCTCTAATGTTATTTTAAAAACAGTGAAATAAAACGTTTCAAGCAGTCAGCAATACTGTGGGTCTAAAGATTTAATTGTTTGTTTGATCTGATCGTAAAAGACTTGCACAATATCACCACATTTATTATAACACAAATCCTAGGTTTGCTGTAAATGTTGTGTGCAGTACAAGCAATGCAAACTGGCTGGATGTGATGCGCAAACAGCTTCAGGCAGGGTTTCAATGCAACTATATCAATGAATAGAAGTCAGTTTTCTAAAATCGTGGTAAGGGAAAGCTCTCAAAATCTTATTCTGAAGGACAACTCACCCAAAAAAGTACATTATCTCATCGTTTTACACAACCCTCATGTTGTTTCAAACATGTATGACTTACTCTCTTCTGTGTAGAACGCAAAATGCGTATTTAGAAGAATGTTTTTTGGTTTTGACTATATAATGAAAGCAAATGGGGTCTAAAAAAAAAAAATACTTTGGACCCCATTGACGTTCATTGTATAAATAAATATATATTTTTTAAATATCTTCATTTATGTTCCACAGAAGAAAATAAGTCATACAGGTTAGTGCGGGTGAGAAAATAATGACCTCAGACGAAATATCGTTGACGTTTGCCATTGTTTTGCTTTTAACATCAAATCAAACTCTACGGCCAAGTGCGATAAGCATCCGGTTTACATTTTACACAGTAAATGTGAATCTCTTTCATTATAACTCTAGGTAACATTACATTGCTGGTTTTCATGCCGTACAGTTGGACCTGCAAATGACTTTTTGCAAATGTCTCACTACCAGCATGAAGACGGTAAAGTGGGTGGTCCTGCCCCGCCTCGGTGTCGTTTCTCTATCTGCAGGAAGCCCACTGTTATCTGCCGCGTTCATGCACACATGACACATGAAACACTTCCCAGATAGCAGCTAGAGTTCAATGTGCAGTGGACTTTATAGATTACAATCCAAAGGTGGGGATATGAAACAAAAAGTTCAAACACAAAGAAAACAGCAAAATGCTTCTCAAATATCACTGATCTTGTTGACTTAAAACCAATTTACGACCAAAAAAAAAGGTTTTCCTTTGCACTCCTGCTTGTACCACTTTCCTAAACTTTTTTTCAAACTGCTAAAACAGATTGACGAAAAGTTAGCAACAGAAATGTAACAAAAATCTGCACAAAAATATAAGAGCCTCAAAAAAATACAGTTTCCTGTGTTTTTTTTTAAAATACTTTCTCTATTAAACAAATATAAAGTGCAGCACACATTCAGGCACGGATACAAAAGAAAAGTCTTTGAGCACAGCAGCCCTTGTTCCTCCTGTCCTCCGACCCAAAGCCGTTTTCCTACGGAAGGTTCGTCTTCACTGCTAGGTCTCCATCATCCTCCACTCGTCCGTTTCTGAACTCTCCTCTTTGGAGGCTCGTGGTATATTCGTCCAAACTCCTGCCTCCAAGCAACGCTTCACGTGGTATTCTGCCACCTGTGATGTGATGATTGAGAAAGAGGATATTAATAAACGGCAAAAGACTGTAACTTACAGCACAGAGATCAGTGTGCTTTACGCTTACCCTCATGTTGTTCCAAACCTGTATGAGTTTCTTTCTTCTGCTGAACACAAAAGAAGATATTTTGAAGAATGTGGGCGACCAGACATTTGACGGGCCCCATTGACTTTCATAGTATTTGCAGAAGAAAGAAATTCATATGGTTTTGGAACAACTTGAATGGTCAACTATCCCTGTAACCCATATAATGCATTAAAAAAACTGCTGCAAATGGACCTGGTGGAACGTAAGCTTATAAAACAGTCATAACTTAATATTTTTAAACTTAAAGGATATTGTATCTGATCAGTAACTTCTCTTTAATGAGTGAATGTGCAATGTTTTTTTTAACCATGCTATTGCTATATTTAACCCCTTTTTATTCATAAAACATTCATTCAAATTTTACAAGAACTACAGCAAAACCAGTGTGCTGCAAGAAAATATATATTTGATCAATATTTATGTACATTTCAATATATATTTATATCATTATATGAAATTTATAAGAACATATAATATGAGAATTACCAGTATGAACTCCATTGAATTTAATAAAATTCCTTCTAAACTTCTAACTCACGACTGCTCTATTGTTTTTCTATCAAAACATCAATGTTACTCTGAAATGTTTTCAAACAAAATAAACCACTTTTAAATGGCATAAACTTTTATTTTCAGATAAAAGAAAAAAATGGGACAGGCTTCAGCGTCACATGATCCTTCAGAAATCGTTCTAATATACGGATTTGCTGCCCAAGATAGATTTATTATTATCAATGTTTTTGTGGAAACCATGAAACATTTTTTAAATAGAAAGTTTAAAAGAACAGCATTTATTTGAAAAGGAAATCTTAAATTTTGTGCTCAATAGAAGAAAGTGAGCCAAGCGGTTTTGGAACGAAATGAGGGTGTATAAATGACAATTTTAATATTTGTGTGATCTCTTCCTTCAACTGCAGTGTTTTAATCTGCACATCCATGTTGATGCAGCGCAGGAAGAGGGATTATAGATCAGCCTGCGTTCTTCTGATGAAGGAAACACGGCAGATTAAAGCAGTTATGCAACTCTTCCCCTGTCCTTTGACTCTCATTGACTTAGCAGCAAGAACCTAAAAAAAGTGTTCAAGAACCTGAAAAAAGTGCGGACCCTGACGCTCCGGACAATGCGGCATGCTTTCTAAAGTTGTACCATAACATTTGTGGGGTTAGGAACCAAGAATCAGTTCTTATTCACAATCAGCGGCATCACAATACCAGTACTAGAGCCACAAATCTCTTCTCCAAAAGTACTAAAATAATAAATCAGCGAACTGGAATCAAGACGAATCATAAAATTTTGAAGTGCATGTTTGACACGTTATGTTGTTTTACAGGATAAAGTGCTGTTCACACCAAAAACGATATCTACAACTATATTCGCTTCCTCACCAACACATGATAATTCGTTCTGATAATTAAGCACAGGCTCCAGTTTTGTCGTCTGCCACTTTAAGTGCTGGAGCTCTTTAAAGCAGGATGGATTCTGATTGGCTGTCAATGTTTTTTATTGCTCTTCAGCATTTGAAAGTGATTCCAACAATATCGTTCCTTTATCGTTGTAGTTGTGGTGTGAACGATTTTTAAAAACTATATCTTTATCATTATAGTTATCGTCCTTGGTGTGAATGGGCCTTTATGCCGCAGCGTTACCTGTGGGTTCATGTTGCTCAGCACATTCTGAAGAATCTGCATATCTTGCATCTGGATGCATGTTTTCAGCTCCTGCAAATTCAACATTTGACTCGTTTTATAGTTTGCTACTAGCGACACTACAATTTAAAATTTGAGAAAGAAATTAAATTTAATTCTGCAAGGACGCATTAAATTGATCAAAAGTGACAGTAAAGACTTACATTGTTACAACAAAAAAAAGCTTTTTTAACCTTCTATAAGCCTGAAATGTAAATGTATTTCCACAAAAATATGGAGCAGCACAACGGTTTTCAACATTGATAATAATCAGAAATTTTCTTGAGCATCAAATCATCATATTATAATGATTTCTGAAGGATCATGTGCCACTGAAGACTGGAATAATGATGCAGAAAATTCAGCTTTGATCACAGGAATAAATGACATTTTAACATATATTTCAATAGAAAACTGTTATTTTAAATTGTAATAATATTTCACAATATTAGTGTCTTTACTGTATTTTTGATCAACATTGAAAAACATGTTCACAACAGTATATGTTGTCAAGATTTAATTGTCAAGATGTGTCCTAACCAGCTGCGAATTAAGTATGACGATACATTTAGTCATCAGTCTATTTTCAATGCATTCACGCCCACAGTGAAATCTCACAGGTTCAAAATGGTTCTCTACATAACTGTATATCAACCATGAAACATGTTCTGATTCACTGTGCTTCATGCTGTCAGTGACAGGGAACTGAGAGATTCGATTATCATTCCCAGTGGTGTAACTTTGTTTTAAAAAGTGGGTGTCAGTTGCTAATACAACGCTATTTCAGATATGTAGCCTACAATAACAATTGCAGTAAAAATAACATTATGATGTTATCAAAAGCACATTGAGTTTAATTTATCGAAATAGAAGTCATGTTTAAAGTGATGTCCTTACATCTACTATAATACAATATATTGTTATTACCGAGATTCTTCACATCAGTGAATAAATACACAGATCCGCAATAAACGTTAACACAGAGTCTCCGCAACAGCGTTAAGCGAAAGATTGAAGCGCTTGTCTGTGTGAAGTTGCACGGGCGGCAAGAGAGAACTGATAACAGCGGCAACGAGGATTCGCCATGATTTCAAAATCAACACATTCCAGCGCCAGATTGCTTCTTATTTAACACAAACAAGCAAAATGAATACTCTACAAGTCAACTGGAGATGTTTCATTTCTATACGGTACATCCGTGCCTCGAGATGTTTCAAAAAGTGGTGGGGACAATATTGACCCCGGCAAAAAGTGGAGGGGACAATGTCCCACCTGCAAATTACGTGTATGATCATTCCTACCGGTGGCAAAGACTCCAAAACCTCCTTGGGGTCGAGGCGACAGCCTGGCGGTGTATTTTGGTGCACTGCATCGTGGGTTCCTCCTTTTGATTTCATCGTACACTCTTTCACTCTCTGCTTGAAGGCTTTGAGTTCTGTGTGGAAGACATCCAAGTATCCCTCCTGCCCTGCCTTTAAAAAAAAGAGCAAAGCAAGATTAAAATTGATTCAAAGTGCATTCAAAGTTTTCACTTTCAGTGAAAAAATCATGTGAGTTCAATCAAATGACATGGATGAATGTGTGAATATGAACTTCATCTGTCCTCTATTGCTGTTCTCTTTCAAGCATACGTTTCGGTGTCTCACTATGGGATACGCCCCTTCCGCGTATTCCTCAGAAGCCCTATTACATTACGCCAGCCCCAATTGGCTGGCAGACATGACGCTGTATCTAGGAGTGGCTACCCCACCCCTCCGTATAAGAGGAGCAATACAGCGTCATTACGACATTCAAAAACCTCTTCTCGCTTCACACCAGAAGCCTAGAAGCCTTTAAACTTTTACGAACTCTTGGACGAATTACTGGCCACCACGCCGTTTTTCGTCTGGCTCCTTCGATTTGCATTCCAGCCGATTGCAAGGACTGTTCGATACTATGATGGCTGCAGCAATGCAGACTATCCAGGCTAGTGAGGGAGATTCTGTGCGACTCTGTTCATGTGGGAACAAGATCTCATGCAAGGACACACACCAGGTCTGCTCTGCATGTCTCGGGCTGAAACATGCTCAACTGGCGATCGAGAGTCCCGGCACGTGTGAACATTGCGCACGCTTCACCACGAAGAGCCTCCGTCACAGGCTAGCACGCCAAGCTAGCCTGTCGGGCCAGGATCCCCTCATGACTCCTAGCCCTGCACCAGCTGCCACTCCGCAGGTATCCATTCCTGTAGAACTGCCCAAAACGGCAGCTCTATCCTGGAGTGAACAGCTCGATGCGTGCATGCCTCTTTCCAGTCTGCTCAGCACGGATGAGGAAGAGGACGCGGTCGAATTTGAGGAAGAGGGGCAATCGGACTTTCTTCTCTCTGACGAAGAGGAAGACTTTGAAGATTCTCCATTCCTCTCTCGGCCTGCGCACCCGGCACAACTCCTAGCCGCGGCGGGATCCACGGAAGAGGCGGACAGGACACCACCCTCCCCGCTTCTCAGTGTTGATCTGCAGGACGTGTGCAAACGCGCTGCAGGAAAACTCAATATTCCGTGGCCGACCGTGGTAGCAGAAACTGCAAAGTCTCGCTATGAGGGTAAGAGACTGCCGAGTGCAAAACGGGCAGCACGACAGCTCCTTCCTGTTTTCCCGGAGCTCCTGGAGGAGGTCGCGGTCACGTGGAAGGACAAGCCGTTCACAAGCAAGATGCCCGTGCAGGGTGGCTCCGTTCTAGATGTAAAAGGGATGGAAAAGGAGGGCCTCCTCCGAATGCCCCCCATGGAGCCACTAGTTACCACGCACTTGCAACCGAAGCGCACGGCGGCTGCAAATCCGACGTTACCATCTAAAGCTGACCGTTTCCAGTCGAGCATGACGGAACGCGCTTATAAAGCAGTCGCGCTCTCTGTAAGGGCTATGAATGCGATCTCTCTGCTGACCGCATACCAAGCGGAGCTGCAGGACGAAGTGACTACCATGCCAGGTCAGACACACTGGGAAGAGATCTGTGTTGTAACCGATCTCTCTCTGCGTCTTCAGAGATGCGCGGTTCAAGCCGCCGGGAAAGCCATGGCCACAATGGTTATCCAGGAGAGAGCTAGATGGCTTAATCTCGCTAATCTCTCTGACAGGGAAAAAGAAGCCATCCTAGACGCACCGGTAGTTGCGGATGGCATTTTCGGCTCAGCTTTGACAATGATGCAGAAGAGATGCGAAGAGAAAAAGAGGGATGATGAGGCCTTGCAGCTCTGTATGCCGAGAAAGACGCAGACCGCACCACCTCCGCCACCCCGACAGACCTTCGCACAGCCCACGGCCCGCCCACCCCCCAACTTTCGCATTCCGAAACGGCAGAGACCTAACGTGAATGCAGCGGGGCAGAGCGGAGCACAGGAACAGAGATCTGCCTGGCCTAGGAAGAACTATCCGCCTGCAGCAGCTCAGACGGTCCAGTCAGCCCCTCAACCTCATCCTCATCCCCATCTTCAGGGAGCGAGGAGGAAGAAGAAGACGGTTTGACAGGGTCTTCCCCAGGGAAAGGAGTCAACAGCCCCCTAGTTCACTAGCTCCCGACCCTCACATGTTCAGTGTTCGTCAAATCGCGAGTTCAACTGTTCACAGATGTTCTGTGGGGAAAACAGCACCCGGCTGGGCCAGGGGAAGCAGACCGGTGAAAAAGAAAAGAAACGGTGCAGTGGTGCACACCAACCCACTAGTCACAAGCACTTTTTGTATTCGAAATTCAATAAAGTTTTCACTGTACCCCCAGAGAATGTTGCAAAACACAATGCCCCAAAAAATGTTGCAAAACACGTTAACAGAGCACACTATAACATCACCTCGGGGAGCTTTCGATCCCTTAGAGGTGATGAGCCACTCAGACTCTGTCCGAGCGCTAAGTGCCCACGCATGCGCAGTACAGACCACGAACTCATTCATGACTCAGCCACACGATGGCACCAGAACGCTGCAAATAAACAACTGGCGAGAGTGCACACAGTCCCGCTGGGTATTAAAGACAATACAATTCGGGTACAGACTGCAGTTTGCCACTTCCCCCCGCACTTCAAAGGGATAATTCATTCTCATGTATGGGAAGAGTTGCCCTTCGTCCCATATTAGATCTGCGTGCACTGAACAAATACTTAAGAAAGTACAAATTCAGAATGCTCACTCATTCTACACTCCTAAAACTGGTGCGCCCAGGCGATTGGTTTACATCGATCGACCTGAAAGACGCATATTTTTACATAAAGATATACCCACCCCACAGGAAATTCCTGAGGTTCGCTTTCCTCGGAGTGACATACGAATACCTGGTTCTTCCATTTGGTATGTCTCTGAGTCCAAGAGTATTTATAAAATGTACAGAAGCGGCCCTGACCCCGCTCAGGGAAAAAGGCATCCGTCTCGCTACTTACATAGACGACTGGTTGGTGACAGCTCAGTCAGAACAAGAAGTGAGACATCACACAGCCATGCTTCTGGAACACATACAGAAGCTGGGCTTAAAACTAAACACCGAAAAGAGTGTTCTGATTCCCGCACAGTCCATAACATATCTGGGGCTGTCACTGGACTCTGTGACCTTCAGAGCGCGACTGTCAGGGGACAGGGTGGTAAAATTCACCCGATGCCTGACCGAATTTCAGAGGGGGAAAAATGTCTCTTTCCGCACATGCCTCAGACTATTGGGACTGATGGCCTCAGCCCTAATAGTTATTCCCTTAGGCAGACTATTCATGAGAGAATTTCAGCGCTGGGTAGCGTCTCTGAGATTGGACCCATTAAGACACTGCCGAAGGAGAGTGAGAGTGACGTCAGAGGCAGTCTTTGCACTGCGTCAGTGGAGACACCCAACCTTTCTGGTTCAGGGGGTACCCATGGGCGTGGTTCAAGCCAGAAAAGTCATAACGACGGACGCTTAGTTGTCCGGTTGGGGGGGCATCTACGAGGGCAGGATAGTGAATGGAAGATGGGGTCATCATCTGATCAATCTTCACATAAACTATCTGGAAATGCTGGCCGTGTTTCTGACAGTGAAGCATTTTCTCCCTTTTCTGAAAGGGCATCACGTTCTCGTGAGAACAGACAACACTACAGTTGTGGCGTATATAAATCGACAGGGAGGCCTCAGATCACTTCCCTTACACATGCTGGCACGCAAACTGATTTTGTGGAGCAATGCCAATCTTTCATCCCTGAGAGCGACGCACGTACAGGGTGTCATGAACCGGGGTGCGGATCTGCTGTCCAGAGGCAATCCATTTTACGGGGAGTGGAAATTGAACAAGGAAGTTGTAGCAATAATCAGATGATCAGGGCAATCATGTGGTTTTGATCAACTAAGATTCTAATTAAGTAAACACTCCTCCATTCTTCAGATTGTGACAAAAACAGATGTCAGGGGACTTTAAGTTACAGATTCACACACGAAGCAAATGGTGCTCGGACTTAATTAAATTACCGATGCCAGAAGTGCCCCCGCGGCGTTTTTCGCTGATAAGTAATCACAGGATCCTCTGTTTTACCACATGTGACTCACAGGGGCGCCTCTCTGGCTGGAGATCCCGTGGTGTCCCCTCTAAACGACACCTCACAAACACAGACAACCTTGTTTAATGAGCCACACTGTTCATTGTAATCTAGACTTAAAACTCATCAAATTCGAAGGACGCACACACATACACGGAACTGAAGACGATCAGGAGTCCAACGCGTGACGGACCACGCGACGAACTCTGAACACACACACACACACACACACACACACACAAAGAGACAATCATTCTGAACCACGTGTAGTTAAGCTAACGTTTCAAATGTACAAATGTTTTCTGGTTGTGTTCAGGATTCCCTTGTGACCTAATTTATATAACTGTAAGCTTGTGTGATATGTGACCAGTCTGACATTCGTTTAATCACGAAAAATCATGTATCTGCATGTTACTAGCCCTAGGAATGCCACGAGTGGTATGATTGGAATCAGAGAAATCGAATAAGATCGAATCACTAACCCAAAATGCAATATGAGGCATATTTTATTAATCCTAGTTTAGAAGTGTATTATTACTAAATCTGTAATCCGCTATGCACATGACCCAGAAGGCGTATACTTCACGAACCACAAGGTTTGCCGACACGCCTCCTCCCAAACAATTGGATCAGACGCGTACGAAAGGCGTGTCACGAGCGCCTTCAAAACCAGGAGCGCCATGTCTCCTCAGTGCGTGCTAGCAGTTTCACTACGCCGAGAGAGATCCCAGCTTCCCTGCGAACTCCAGTCCGGAGTTCCGCGTCGTTTTTCTACTTTGTTTTAACCTAAGTTCTTTCTTTTCTTGAGCTACCTCAGTTTGATAATTCTCTTTCGTTCAGTGCACTCACGAACGAAACAAATTTAAGATTAAGCATCTGTCGTACGAGCTGAAGAGATCGCAACATCTACCTCCGTCCGAACGAAACTCCGGACATCAGCCTGTTTCTTTTATAACACAGCTACACCGAAGGGACCAAATCAAAGTAACGTACGATCTAAATTAAGTGCTGTTTAAGGTTGTCTAGATACGCCTAAGAAAGCCTTTGGGTCTCGTTTGAATTGTTTGAATTGTTTTAACTGATTACTTTCGTTTTCTCTCTCTCTCTCTCTCTCTCTCTCCAATATTTCATATTGCAATCGTTCTTTTGTTTTTGTTAATTGTTTGTTTTTGTTATGCATATTTACTCCTGCGTGATTTAAGTAGTTTATGTAACCTTTAGTCTTGTTTTATTAAACTCTATAATCTTTTGAATTGAATCTGTCTCATTGTTCTACAAACTTGAAATCCCTGAAAATGCCGATCTTATGTTACAAAGCTCTACTTGATTTAAATTAAAATATCTAAAGTGCCTTACATGAAAATATCATTTCTGGTGGCCACAGGAAGGGTATTTTTGATGTTTACAGGCTGGTAAACGAACGAGTGCATAATAAACTAAGTTTGAATCATATCAAAGTTTACCCTGATAGTTGATCTGATTTTACCGACCTATATTAATAATTAATACGAGCAATCGTGTTAATGATTCATATAAGGTGAGGTTTAACCTATTTTCGTATTTGGGATAATCTAATTTGTGTATACGATAATGCATATTCATCATCTCATGAATATTATTCCCCCTTTGAGTTAATAATTTCCCTACAAAAGTCATTATCGCTACATTTATATGGTGGAAGAACGCGGGCATTTTCAAACTTCAATTTGAGACCAATATTCAGATTCATATTCATGTGTGTTTTTGAGAGTTTAATATTGCGTACGCGCGTCTGCATTGTATAACGTATAGTCGACTCAGAAACTGAGCAAGGCAAAAAGCCATATGCCACACCAACAGTGCTAAAAAGAGGTCTAAAGCATTTCTTTTTAACATTACTGGATGTGATGAAAACTGCAGTCACAATATTCTGAAAGGCCCAGGTTAAGGAAAAGAAAAACATTTCTTTTGTTTGGCTGTGGTACATGTTAAATATTGTTCGAAATCCTGTTTGAACGAAGAAATCTTCACTCAGGTGTATTACCGGTATATTTTTGTGTACTGCGGGGGCGAGAATCCTCCCGTCAGTAAAAGATCTTTACTTTATGTCGTTATAGCAACGATAATTTCGGGTTTTAAAACTGGCTTAGCTACCCGGTGAAAATCCCGTTTCATTTTCTGTGCAGATCGAGCACAAAGAGATCCGCCGTGATCTTCGTAAAGTATACTTGTGAAATGTGTGTATACTTGTGTCGTGTAGGAATCTGTGCGTGAGGAAACTTTGGATTTCCTTAACAGGCGCGCGTCAGTTTCAAATTACTACGCTCGTGAGTTTGGCTCGCGTGAGCGCGCCACCGCCACCGCGTGGGCAATAGCAGGTAGGACCTGCTACCCATTGCTTCCGGAACGGTTGTGCTTTCCTCCAATTTTACTGCGATGATTGTTGAATAAGCTGCCTAAATACATACGTGCATTTACAGCTTGCTAGTTCGTTAAAACTATCCTCCTTTTGGGCTGAGACATTTTATTTTAAGTACAGTTCACGGAAGTGAATTAGGGGCTTGAGTCATAAAATCCCTCACTCCAAATCACTGATAGCTCACGTGGAGAGAGACAGATGCCCCCTCGCGGCAGCACTGCTCCAGGTCAGCTATTGATCACTCTTCTGCTCAAACTCAATCTGCCTACCCTTCACTATTTCTGTCTCGATGACTTTGTTTTGTTTTATTATTTTATTTTTATAATCGTACTAATAACTTCAGTAGTATGGTGATTTATTATCAGAAATCATTCTGATTCCTCTACAAAAACTTTGTTTCTCCTTCCCCAGTGTATCTAGAGCTGATTTGAAACAATTATTATTTTATTTTGATTGATTTATTTATCTTTTTCTCCACTATAAATTTCTCACATTTGTCATTGATAGCCCCCTGAAAAGAAAGTAGCCACCTAGTGGCAGAGACACCCTTCTCAAGCCAGCTATCAGCCTTCTACTAAACTTAAACTGTATGAAATCATTTTCATTTATGCTTTTCCCGGGGATTCTTTTATAATCATTACGAACGACTTCAGTGTTGTTACGATTATTATAAGAAATCAGTCTAATCCTCTTTCAATTTCCCCCAGGCTCATTTGGATTTGAGTTAAAGCAATTTTAATTGAAATTTTAAATTGTGTCAAACAGTCCAGGTGAACTACAGAGAGGAAGTGCGCCCCCTTGAGGCTCCAAAACCCACTACAGCGGCCTACCGCCCCCATTTCCGGCTTCCACCTGCATTGAGTTATTGCTAACTTCCAATCGGGTTAGGTTATTTTTCAATAACTACCATTGTGTCTAATATATTGTTGTGCTATCATCAGTTGGCAAAAGCCGTCCATCTTCTAATTTAGTTTTCCTTTCCAGGTAAATTAAATTTTCTCTTCAAAGTCATTTTGTTACTACCTTACCCCTCTTCAGGTTTATTGTAGTTTCTGTTTTACATACCTAAATTACTCAATTTGGTTTAAGAAAGGAAAATCTTAATTCACTTTAAGCTCCCTTATTCATTCCATTTTGCTTGTTGTATAGGTAAAAACCTCTGCACCTGTGGTGGATTGTGGGAGTCCTGGTTGATCTCGGTGGGCGAGTCTGCTGACTGGCGTCGCCGACACTGACTGTGCGGTGACTCTCGAGTGGTTTTATCTCTGCCACGGTTTACGGCACGCAGTAAGTGACATCAGCAATCTGGTGCTTTGTAGGGTCAACCATCAAGCCATCGCACAAGTCAATTGTTGGGAACGGTGCACAAACCATAGGCGAAACCGCCACGCCAGTTAGCTGGTGGGTTCTGGGCCCCGCCCACCTTTGCAGTGCGGTCGGCCGGTTGATACCTCGAAGATTACCAGGTCGTGTTTACATGTCACGCTGTTTGAGGGGGCGTAACCGTGACCAGAGCAACGAACAGCCCGAGGTCACGGCGGCCAAGTGTTTGGCGGCACCGGAAAGTTTGACCACGCTTGCTGGGGCCAGCTGGGTTCGACCTCAGTTCACCTCAGGTAAAGAAGAAAACTGATTTTGATAAAACCCTGACACATAATATAAGCCACAGAATATTAGATATTCCCCCGGATAGATTTACTAAGCGTTTGGTTTACCTCTTTCCCCCTAAGACACACCCTCTTAGTTCTTAGAGGTTACGCTACAGAGCAGGTCAATTCACTTAGGTGTTATTTTCACTGCAATATTTTGGTTTGGCTCTTCCCTTTCAATCTTCTCTTCCCTTTGTTTTTGTTTTGTTCTGTTGTGATTTGTTTCTTTCAGTTCACCAAGAGACCCCAAGGAAGTTAAACAATAAGAGTGACAACCAGGCAGCCTCTATTTTCGGGTCCCAAGTTGACTCGCATAAATTGGCCCACCTAACATCAGTTAGCCAAAATTTCTATAGACTGCACGACCGTACTACGGCTCGTTAGCCTCAAAAACAAAACAAAAGCTTGCATTGGCCCTTTTTGTGTGTGTTGTGTTTCTCTCGCCCCCAGTGAGCCAGCATGTCACGCGCTTCCAGTCCCGCGGCCCATTGGAGCAATCTGGATGCTTGGTTAAGAGCCATGACAATAGGCTGCCTGCCCAAGGACGCTGGCGACCCAAAACCCCTGACCCGACAGGAACTGGACACCGACGTAGACCAGCTAATGTCCAACGACCCCACGCAGACCTACAGCTCAAAGGAATGGAGCCGGATAATCGGAAGCCTAGCTCACAACTTGGTGGCACAGGCACGCTTGGCGGAGGAGGACAATGCCAATCTGGAAAAGGAAATTGCAGGACTAAAGACTCAACTGAAGGAGGCCCGCAAACAGAAGGACCACACGCAGGAGCGTCTGGATCAGCTACTTCTGGAGGTCAAAGCCAAGGACGAAACGCGCCCAGAATTACAGGAGAAAGTGGAAAAACTGCAAAAGGCCTTGGAGGATCTGCGCACGGACACAGACAAGAGGTTGCAGTCGGAAAAACGGACCACGGAGGAACTCCAGGACAAACTGCTACGTGGCGACGCTCTTTCGAAAAGAGCAGAGATTGAATTAAAAGACAGAGAGGCCAAAGCCAAGGCCTGCGAAAAACATTTGCAAGCAGCCCGAGCTGAGATTAACGAGCTTGTCCAACAGAGACACGATCTAAAATATGAACTTGACATTGTCCACAGAGAACTGAAACATTCTTACAGACTGCAGGGCCACCTGGAGGGGGAGACACCCATCACTCGGTTTCCCCTTACCAGCGAGCCTGCACGTTTCAGCCAATCCCCCAAAGCTGAAGGAGGGGAAGCAAACCCACGGCGTGACACCACTCTAGCCAGCCGCTACGAGCTCCCACCAACTGAAGAGGAGCAGGGCCCCAGACCGAAGGATAGGGCCATCGGTCACCACACGGCCCCTAAAGAACTGGACAAGCTTGCTAGAAACATCCCGACCTTCACTCCCAATCCAGCAGGAGGTCACTATGTACACTCTTATTTAAAAGACATTGATTTTCACTTACAAACTGTGGCCAACGCCACTACTTGGGATAAGTTGTATCTTCTCAGGATCACTTCAAGCCGTGACGTGAGAAGCTTCCTAGACCGTCAACCAGACACCGTCAAGATGGACTACCAGCAATTGCGGCAAGCTCTGATTCGTGAATTCTCCGATCCAGAATCAGACCAAGGTATCATAGCGGCAATGGACCTGAAACAAGCCCGGCTCGAAACGCCACAAGCGTATTACGGCCGCCTCCGTCAAGCCTACTTCGGATCACGCAATGAGCCAGGCATGGAAGAGGACTGGAATTTCAAGACCCTGTTTCTGCGGAATCTCCACCCTACCCTCTCCCATCATCTGGGAGTCTTGGCTGAGCCAAGGACTATGTCAATTCAACAATTGCGTGACTTGGCTCACAAAGCATACACCAAACAAAGAACTATCTCTGAAAAGACTGTGAGAAACCCCACAATCTGCCCTGTCTCTGAGCACGGCTCAGAGCTGCCCCTAGAGGGCGCACAGCACCCCACTTACAAACCTGTCAACAGAGAGTCAAGACCGTTTCAGGCCAACAGAGGTCAGCGCGGTCGTGGGGGTGCTCGCCCAAAGCAACAGAACGACCACTCTAGGCAATTCTGGGACCGGCCTCGCCCCTCCCACAACCAAACGGGAGGGGGCACCTGGGAAGCCGGCCGGCAACCCAGAAGGAGCCGACCTCCATCTCCCCGAACACTAAGCCCAGAGAGCCGGTCGAAGGACCCCTCTCGACGTGACACTGATAAGCTGCAGTTGGAGCCAAAATCCAACAAAAACCACACAGCCACGGTTGAAGCTGCAGAACTTCTGAGCGTGCTGAGAGAGTTTCTTCAAAAGAAACCTCGCAAGGAAGACAAGGATAAACAAGACACCGCATGACTAAACCTTAGGCCTGAAGCCAACTCCACTCCCAACGTTCCTCCCACTGACAGCCCCACAGACACTGTCAAACCCCAGACTATGGAACTCGCTGTTACCTCACAAAGTGACAGCTCCACTCACTCCCTCCAACTGACAGCCCCCCAGAACACTGTTTGTCAGCCACAGACTAGTGAATTCATTGTTGCATCACCAACTGACAACTCCACTCACTCACTCCGGCTGACAACCGCACTTCCTGAACAAAACGCTGCACTTCCTGAACAAAACTGCAGCAGCACTCACACAAAGGTACCAGACAGTGCTGTCTTGGTGATCTGCACCCACAACGAGCCACACGAAACATACCCGCACTGTTTATCGATCAACATGCAAGCCCCCACACCGAAACTCCTGGGGAACCTGATTGAAAAAGGAGTGGCACGCAAACTCTACCTAACAATCACTTTGGAAAAGGAGGTGAGACTCGAAGCGCTTGTGGACACAGGCTCCGATCTCACGCTCATATCGACTGAACTCTTTGAAAAACTTAAGTTTGAAGCTCAAAAACAGAATCGAACTCTTAACTTCCACACTTGTGAGTCATACAGCCAAAATGACATCCAACTAAGAAACGTAGCTCCCATCCACCTGGCAATCGGTCCTATGAGCCTAGTACACCCTGTCTACGTTTCGCCAATGAACATTTATCCATTTCTAATAGGCAAGGACCTGCTGGATCGATTCGAGCCGTTACTGGACTTCAAACACCTGCAAATTTGGGCTCACGTGCGTGAACCCCTCCCCCTCCAGCCACGCATATCTGCTCAGCCAGACTGTCAGGTCACGGGGTTCACGGGCATTCCCTCAGCCAGACATGACGACCCAGTCACAACAGCTGATCAGGGGTCAAGTTCACTACTCTGTACTTTCAAAACCAGCCAAGGCTCTGATACCTACTGCCCCCAGGTCAGGACTGACCTGCAACTGCAAGATATAACCACAACAGACATTATCCTAGCACTATGGGCAGACAACTCAGCCATCAGTCTCCCACTATTCAATGCAATCATTGACAAAACACCGGACCTGCCTTATACCAGCAAACGCACACGTTTCCCTCTCAACGCACATCCATCTTCCATGATAGCTGCAAAAGGGATCTGTGCTTTGCAATTAAAGTGGAATAACCGGTGCCTGACCCATTACTTCCTGATCCTACCGGATCCGGTCCACGATGTCTACATCGGAGCAGACGTTTTGCTTCGTCTCAAAGCTCATGTGGACATGTTTAATGAAGTGGTATGGGCCCCATTGACTTTACAGCCACCTGTTCTCATCGATCATGAAAATCTGCTGTCAGGGCAGACCATCCCAGAAGTCTGCACCCTAATCAACGAACAAAGAACAGTGATACCAGCTTACACCAAAGGGGTCACTGTACGCCTCAACATGCGACGTGGCCAGACTTTAAACCACACGCTGGCTTTCTTCCAACTTTCACCCGAATGTGGGGACCTCGGACTCACACTCGAAGCCACACCCCTCACAGAAGTGTCATCTCGGGTAGTCTACATTCTGTTCAACAACTGCACAGCAACGGACATCAACATCCCCAGATCCTACAGGCTAGGATGGCTAGTGAGCCACGACTTTCATGACTTTGAACTTGTATTACCCGTCATCGGGCCCATCCCAACTGCACTGATACCTGAAGGGCACACTGACAACACAGTGTTAACAGTACCCTTCCAACTCATTGCCATCACATCTGTCATGTCAGTAGCCAAAGACCAAGTGTGCAGAACTGAGCTGACAGAGGACCAACACCTCGCGGTGTACTCAATCTCCCACCAGCCTGTCAGTGAGACTAATGCACCTGCAACACCGTTAAAAATCAACCCGACCGATGACACACCGACAGAGGAGCCATATCAAGGCTTTGAATCTCAAGTGCAGCAAATTCTACAAGATGCTGATGCGCTTCAGGACGACGCAGACCGCCAAAGACTAAAACAAGTCCTTTATAAGTTCAAAGACTCCTTTGCCAAAGACTCGTTAGACTGTGGCCTTACCCACCTACACACGGTGCGCATCCCCACGCATCCCGAGGCTCCTCCCACTTTCGTCAAGCAATACAAAATTCCCATTGCCTCGCACGAACCAGTGCAGGAAATCATCGAATCCATGCTTGAGAAAGGTGTCATCCGTCCATGTAACAGCACCTACTCTGCCCCCATCTGGCCCGTTCTCAAACCGAATGGGAAATGGCGGCCCACCATTGACTATCGAAAGCTGAATCAACAGGTGCCATTATCACGGTGGCCCATGACACAGCTGGAACAGGAAATACCCCGAATCAGAGGAGCCACCATCTTCTCTACACTCGATGTGGCCTCGGGATTCTGGACCATTCCAGTGCACCCAGAAGACCAACACAAGCTGGCATTCACATTTGGCAACCGACAGTTCACCTTCAACAGATGCCCGTTCGGGTATGCCAACTCACCAGCTGAGTTCAACATCTTCCTGAACAAGGCCTGCCCAGACGCCAGAATGAGAGGTAACCTGATTTATGTAGACGATGTTCTCATGAAGAGCACGACGGTGGCCGACCACCTGAAAGAAATAGACTATGTTTTGAACCAGTTATCCACTGCCGGCGCCAAAATACCCCTCCACAAGGGACAGTGGTGCCGTACCAAGGTTAACTACGTGGGCCTGCTCATCGGACCCCATGGCATCGAACCACAATCAAACCATATCCATGCCATTCAAAACATCAAGCCTCCCACTAACGTCTCCGAACTACGAAGTTTTCTAGGGGTATGCAATTACTCTCGACAGTTCATCGAAAACTATTCAGACATCGCCAGGCCCCTCACCGCTCTGCTGAAGAAAGATTGCCCTTTCGTCTGGTCAGACGCTCAAGAACATGCCATGACAGAACTAAAAAGACATTTATGCACAGCTCCCTGTCTCGCTTACCCCGATCCTCAAAAGGAATTCTACCTGGAAGCTGGGTTTTCTGACCAATGTCTCAGTGCTGGCCTATACCAACGGCACGACCAAGACAAGAAGGTGGTCGCATACGCCAGCAAGACACTTCTCCCTCCAGAATGTAAATTCTCAGACTGCGAAAAAGCATTGCTCTGTACAGTATGGGCCATACAGCGTTTCTCCAGCTACATTGGAGCACAGAAAGTCATAATAGACACTTGCCACCAGCCCGTAATGTTCCTCAACAGCCAACGCATCCGAGATGGCGTAGTCACCAATGCACGCATAGCCACGTGGTTAATGGCTCTCCAAGGACGTGATGTCGAGGCCCGATATGCACAAAATCACAAGTCAGCGTTGGGAAACGGCCTGGCTGCATGTCAAAACTGCTCTGACAACTCACCTGCTACGGTGCTAAACACACCAGAGCCCCAACAGCCACCACTGACCGGTCACAGGTACTTTGACAGCAATGTGTGCAACGGCATGCCCACGGCTTACGTCGACGGATGCTCCTACAACCACGAGGGCATCCTGAAGGCAGGTGCAGGGGTACTGTGGGTTGACAACCACCCATGCCCACCACAACACTTCAAACTGGGCCCCCAGTCATCACAATATGCAGAGGTAGCAGCAATTCTCGTAACTCTGCAAATCGCAGCAGCCCATAACATCAGAGAACTTCTCATATGCACAGACTCTAACTATGCCAGACTCAGTTTTGTATGCCATCTCCCAATCTGGAAACAAAACAGTTTCAAAACGGCAAACAACAAGCCTGTCAAACACCAACACCTGTTCCAGGAATGTGATAACATCACAAAAACACACGATGTCACCGTGTACTGGAAGAAGGTAAAGGGACATTCCAAACTGCCAGGCCAAGACAAAGACTTTAATGACCACACCGATGCGCTTGCCAAAACCGGCGCCCTCCACGGTGAGCTATGGTCTCCCCCGAACCCCTTACCAACCCCCGCTATGGCGGTACTAACCCGCAGCAAACGGCCCTTACCTCCTACGGCACCAGCTTCACATATGCTATCCCTAACTCCGCAAATTTCCAACAACGATATTGCGGATATGCAAGCCACAGTCACTGCCATTAAGACAATTCTTGCCCACCTCTCTGACCCCGCCTGCCACCCGATCTCACCGTCAGACATCGATGCTAACTCATACCTCAGACATCTACATAACTCCAGACATATGCTGCGTGTGCGAGACGACATTCTATGGTTTGGCACTGATGACACCACACCGCCTAGACTCGTGGTGCCACTTTGCCAAAGGGGGGTAATGCTAATGCATGCCCACAACACACCCTATGCTGGACACCACGGTACCAAAGCCACGTATGAGACACTTAGACAGGTGGCATACTGGCCAGGCATGCAACAAGATGTGGCAGAGTATGTGAGAGAATGCTTGGTCTGCTGTCAATTCCAACCATCAAACCCAAATCACAGAGCCCCACTGCAACGCAGAGGAATCACGTTCCCGTGGTCAGACCTCCAAATTGACTGGGTAGGACCTCTGCCCAGGTCAACAAGAGGCAACAAGTACTTTCTCACGGTGGTGTGTCAGTTTACCAAGTGGGTAGAGTGTTTGCCAGCACCTAACGACACTGCCCAGACAACAGCATATCTCCTGATGAACCACATCTTCTCCCGGTTCGGATTGCCACTAAGAGTCAACTCAGACAGAGGTACCCACTTCACTGCCGAGATCATGCAAAAGATCTGGAGATGTCTAGGGGTACAAGCTAAACTTCACATTAGTCAGCATCCGATCGCGTCTGGTCAGGTAGAGAGAGCGAATCGAACGGTGGTCCACATGCTAAGAAAGTACGTATCGGCTAATCAGAAAGACTGGGATGTGAAACTCCCCCTCGTGCTGATGGCCCTCCGAGCCACACCGCAGGAATCAACACAGGTGTTCCCATTTGAACTCATGACCGGGCGGCAGATGACCCTGCCATTACACCTGTTGTATCAACCGGGAGACCACAACCTCGTCACCGCCTACACCACGTCCCAGTACCTGGACGAGCTCCATAAACACTTGAAAACAACTTTCGCTTTCGCCCAGCAACATCTGAAAACCAGCGCTGAAGGGCAGAAAGCATATTACGACCAAAAAGCATCACACCAGGAACTCAACATGGGCGACAAAGTCATGTACTACAGCTTCGCCCTGCCACCCAAGGGGCTGTCAAAGAAGTTCCTGCCCCACTGGACGGGACCTCACGAAATTGTGAACAAACTCTCCCCCGTTGCATACCAAATCCAGCTAAAACGGGGACCGAGAGAACCAGTTCTCAAATGGGTCCACCGCAATCAGATTAAAAGACATGTGGCCCCTAAAAGGGACGGACAGGAAGGGGCCAATGAAAACTAAAACTCAACCGCCGTCACCGCAGCGAAAAGATGTCCCACGCAACCTGGGACAAACCTCGCTGACCTGTGCCTTCTCTCTCTCCCCTTTTCCTCCATACCTCTCTCTCTTGCCTGTAACAGGATGCTGCTGTGGATTGCCATAATGTGCTTTCAGTCGACCAGAGGCCAGCCGCCAGCTGACGTCATCTCACCATGACCGGCCTCGGGCATTGTACTGAGGGATCAACCTGGACTGCTGATTACCAATTGCCGAACGCACACGCAGAAAGTGTACGTGCGACTCGATCCTCGAAATGTCTACCTTGCGCACTACCCAAGAGCGGTAGCCCAGTACAGCTGGGCAGGTGCCCGATGGACAGAAACCGCCCTCAACCACGCCGAAGCCGATGTCGAGCACATGCTGAACCAACTCGAGAAGATGACCGTCACCCAAGCTGAATTGGGGGGACACAACAAACGTTCCAAGCGGTTCCTGGGACCGTTGCTCGGAGCTGCTGCCGCCGTAGGCACGCTGTTCAACATTGGCATGTCAAGTGTCAACGCCGTTAACATAGCCACGGTGCGACGGCACGTAGCCGAAATTCAGACGGAACTTCCACAGTTAAAAGAACAACTCAACACACAAAGTGCATCCCTGAAAACCATCGGCAAGACCCTGAGAGGAACCGTGACAATCCTCAACACTCACAGCGTCATGTTGAATCAAACTGTGAGCTCCATGAAACAGCTGTTCACAGTTTTCCAGAATGACTTTGCCCAGACACAGCTGGTCACGGCATTAATGACCGACATGCTCCGAGAAGTAAGTTCCTCCATGGACAGCTTAGCCATGGGTAGGATCCCGCCATACCTGATACCCCTAAGCCTGGTGCAAACCGTTCTGGCTTCTGCCATAACACCCACGGACCCGATACAAATCCACCTTGCCTACTCTTTGGGCAGTGCCATTCCCCTGTATGTTGACCCTGCACAGCGAGAGGTAGGATTCCTCTTGAGTTTACCCATCATAGAATCAAGCCGAATCTACCGACTCAAGGATATTGTCAACGTAGGATTTTGGCAGAGCAACACTTATTTCAAGGTACGGACACCCGAAGCGGTAGCGTACCACGACAGCAATACACAGCTGTACTTAGCCCCAAACCTGCACATGTGTACCCTCACCAAAGACATTCACTATCTCTGCCCAAGCAAACCATTCCTAAGAGACAACACTGATGGGATTTGCGGCCTGCAACATCTGGCCAGCGATGCACGCTGCCCGGCAGATGCTAAACCTCGCAGCCAAGTCACCGAGACGCAAGCTGAGATCGTGGGGGATCGGTGGCTCGTTAACACTCCAGTTCGGGCGGCGACACTGACCTACGACCAGCACGACACCGCTACACGCGTCAACCTGCTGAACCAGACCATGTGGATTCAAGTCCCACGAGGAGCTATCCTCCACCTGGACGACCTAGCCTTGTATCATCTCCCGAGCGAAGAATACCAATCCGAACTAGAGATTCCACCCTTCTTTAAGGATCGCAACTTCACTTTCGATCCAGAGCTGGAAAAATGGATTCAGCAAGGGGGGTCACAGATCATCGACATCGCAGCCCTTGACACAGCCCTCCAAGCATTGTCCAGAATGCCCGTCCTGAACACTTTACCTGTCGTCCAAGCCTGGACCGCCGCCGACACTGCCGTGTGCATTTCAACGATCATCTGCCACGTCGTAACCTTGGGCCTGGCCTACGTCCTGTACCGACGACTCAACGAGATGCAAGCCTCAACAGCCAGGCTCACCCAAGCCATGTCCGGAGGGTTCCGTAGGGGCCCTCGGAAAGAAGACTCCCCGCTAGAGAACGCGGAAAACCTCATAGAGCTGAGCCCTCAGCCCAAACAATCATCTACAGCATCCAACCTCCATGATTTACCTGCCACCTGACCAATGCGGTCGTGATGGTTCAACGAGGCCCACCCACACGGGTCCTGCCGAACCATCAAGGGGGGAATGTAGCAATAATCAGATGATCAGGGCAATCATGTGGTTTTGATCAACTAAGATTCTAATTAAGTAAACACTCCTCCATTCTTCAGATTGTGACAAAAACAGATGTCAGGGGACTTTAAGTTACAGATTCACACACGAAGCAGATGGTGCTCGGACTTAATTAAATTACCGATGCCAGAAGTGCCCCCGCGGCGTTTTTCGCTGATAAGTAATCACAGGATCCTCTGTTTTACCACATGTGACTCACAGGGGCGCCTCTCTGGCTGGAGATCCCGTGGTGTCCCCTCTAAACGACACCTCACAAACACAGACAACCTTGTTTAATGAGCCACACTGTTCATTGTAATCTAGACTTAAAACTCATCAAATTCGAAGGACGCACACACATACACGGAACTGAAGACGATCAGGAGTCCAACGCGTGACGGATCACGCGACGAACTCTGAACACACACACACACACACACACACACACAAAGAGACAATCATTCTGAACCACGTGTAGTTAAGCTAACGTTTCAAATGTACAAATGTTTTCTGGTTGTGTTCAGGATTCCCTTGTGACCTAATTGATATAACTGTAAGCTTGTATGATATGTGACCAGTCTGACATTCGTTTAATCACGAAAAATCATGTATCTGCATGTTACTAGCCCTAGGAATGCCACGAGTGGTATGATTGGAATCAGAGAAATCGAATAAGATCGAATCACTAACCCAAAATGCAATATGAGGCATATTTTATTAATCCTAGTTTAGAAGTGTATTATTACTAAATCTGTAATCCGCTATGCACATGACCCAGAAGGCGTATACTTCACGAACCACAAGGTTTGCCGACACGCCTCCTCCCAAACAATTGGATCAGACGCGTACGAAAGGCGTGTCACGAGCGCCTTCAAAACCAGGAGCGCCATGTCTCCTCAGTGCGTGCTAGCAGTTTCACTACGCCGAGAGAGATCCCAGCTTCCCTGTGAACTCCAGTCCGGAGTTCCGCGTCGTTTTTCTACTTTGTTTTAACCTAAGTTCTTTCTTTTCTTGAGCTAAGTTTGATAATTCTCTTTCGTTCAGTGCACTCACGAACGAAACAAATTTAAGATTAAGCATCTGTCGTACGAGCTGAAGAGATCGCAACATCTACCTCCGTCCGAACGAAACTCCGGACATCAGCCTGTTTCTTTTATAACACAGCTACACCGAAGGGACCAAATCAAAGTAACGTACGATCTAAATTAAGTGCTGTTTAAGGTTGTCTAGATACGCCTAAGAAAGCCTTTGGGTCTCGTTTGAATTGTTTGAATTGTTTTAACTGATTACTTTCGTTTTCTCTCTCTCTCTCTCTCTCTCTCTCTCCAATATTTCATATTGCAATCGTTCTTTTGTTTTTGTTAATTGTTTGTTTTTGTTATGCATATTTACTCCTGCGTGATTTAAGTAGTTTATGTAACCTTTAGTCTTGTTTTATTAAACTCTATAATCTTTTGAATTGAATCTGTCTCATTGTTCTACAAACTTGAAATCCCTGAAAATGCCGATCTTATGTTACAAAGCTCTACTTGATTTAAATTAAAATATCTAAAGTGCCTTACATGAAAATATCATTTCTGGTGGCCACAGGAAGGGTATTTTTGATGTTTACAGGCTGGTAAACGAACGAGTGCATGATAAACTAAGTTTGAATCATATCAAAGTTTACCCTGATAGTTGATCTGATTTTACCGACCTATATTAATAATTAATACGAGCAATCGTGTTAATGATTCATATAAGGTGAGGTTTAACCTATTTTCGTATTTGGGATAATCTAATTTGTGTATACGATAATGCATATTCATCATCTCATGAATATTATTCCCCCTTTGAGTTAATAATTTCCCTACAAAAGTCATTATCGCTACAAAGTGGTCGAACAAATCTGGAAAATATATGGCAGAGCGACAGTGGATCTGTTCGCGTCGCACGACAATGCTCAGTGTCCTCTGTTTTTCTCCCTGAAAGATCAGAGCGCGCCTCTGGGGATAGATGCGCTGGCACACGATTGGCCTCGCACTCTCCTTTATGCGTTCCCACCGATAGCACTAATATCCCCGACACTCTACAGAGTGAGGGAGGAGGGACTAAAGCTCATACTAATAGGGGCCAGGGAAATACTGGCTGGCGGAGATCATACATATGCTGTACGAAGACCCCTGGTATCTCCCGTTACGCAGAGATCTACTGTCACAAGCAGGGGGGGAAATCTTTCATCCCCACCCAGAACGATTGGCACAATGGGCCTGGCCAGTGAGTGGTTCAATTTAAATACAACCGGTCTGTCTGACAGTGTTATCAGAACCATACAGAATGCTAGAGCTTCGTCGACTAGGTCTCTCTATGAATGCAAATGGGGCGTGTTTGAGCGCTGGTGCGCGGCTAAGCACGAGATTCCCTTTCAGTGTTCAGTGGCAGTTGTTCTATCATTTTTACAGGATTTGATAGACCAAGGGAAGCATTTTCAACCATAAAAGTGTATTTGGCCGCTATTTCTGCTTGTCACATAGGGTCTGATAATAAAACCGTTGGGCAGCATCCTTTAGTATGCAGGTTCATGAAGGGCGCGCGTCGCGCTTTACCAGTTTCAAAACCGCTTTCCCCTTCATGGGATTTAGCACTGGTACTTGATGCTCTTTCAATGCCCCCATTTGAGCCACTGGACAAGATTGATTTGAAAATATTGTCGTTTAAGACAGCGCTGCTGTTAGCTTTGGCTTCGGCGAAACGCGTAAGTGAGATTCACGCACTTTCGGTGCATTCATCATGTACACAGTTCATGCCCGGGGATGCAGGGGTGGTTTTGAGACCTAATCCTGCATTTATGCCCAAAATAGTTAATTCTATCACTCCTTTGGAGTTAAGAGCTTTCTATCCGCCACCTTTTGCTTCGTCAAAACAGCAAAAGCTAAATGAGTTGTGCCCAGTGCATGCTTTACGCATTTACATTGAAAGAACCAAAGGGTTCCGGGAGTGTGATCAGCTGTTCGTATCTTGGGTGAAACCACGTACGGGGAAGCCGATTACTAAGCAGCGCTTGTCGCACTGGATAGTGGAGGCGATTTCATTGGCATACTCCAGTAAGGGTCACGTGCCCCCAGCTGGTTTACGCGCACACTCAACAAGGGGAATGTCAACTTCGTGGGCTCTTTTTAAAGGAGTTACGATACAGGATATTTGCGAAGCGGCGAGTTGGTCCTCGACACATACATTTGCTAGGTTTTATAAGCTGGACGTTACAGCTCAGACTTTAGCACATGCGGTATTGAGCGTTGGAGTTGAGTGATGACTCATTTACATTTACATTTACATTTATTCATTTAGCAGACGCTTTTATCCAAAGCGACTTACAAATGAGAACAATAGAAGCAGTTAAACTAACAGTAGGGCAACAATACGTAAGTGCTATAACCCCTCTCAGTTTAATTTTAGTGCAGTTTTTTTTTTTTTTTTTTTTTTTAAATAGAATAGAAGAGAAGAGAAAGAGAGAGAGAAAGTGTTAGTATTACTGAATCAAGTGCTGCCGAAAAAGATACGTCTTCAGCAATTTCTTGAAAGTGGCTATTGACTCAGAAGCTCTGGTTGAGTTAGGCAGATCATTCCACCAACAGGGAACAGTCATGGTAAAGGTCCGAGAAAGAGATTTTGTGCCTCTTTGAGATGGTACCACCAGACGACATTTGCTAGCAGAGCGCAAGTTTCTGGATGGCACATAAGTCCGAAGTAATGAGCGTAGGTAAGAGGGAGCAGTGCCAGTGGTTGTTCTGTAGGCAAATGTCAGTGCCTTGAATTTAATGCGAGCGGCAACTGGCAACCAGTGCAATTTTGTGAGGAGAGGAGTGACGTGTGCTCTCTTTGGCTCATTAAAGACTACTCTGGCTGCGGCATTCTGGATCAATTGTAGAGGTTTGATAGAGCAAGCTGGAAGACCAGCCAGGAGAGCATTACAATAGTCCAGTCTGGATAAAACAAGTGCTTGGACAAGGAGTTGTGTAGCATGCTCTGTAAGGAAGGGCCTGATCCTCCTAATGTTGTGCAAGGCAAATCTGCAGGACCGGGCAGTTCTAGTAATGTGGTCTGTGAATTTCAACTGATCATCAATTACAACCCCAAGGTTCCTAGCTGACCTTGATGGAGTTATGGATGACGAGCCTAGCTGAATGGAGAAGTTGTGATGAAGTGTTGGGTTGGCCCATAGTGAGACGTATCTCTAGTGGTCACTGACACTTTTGACTCATGACTCGTCCAGCCTGGACGCGGTGCTGTGGTTGGCAGGGGACTTCGAGGCAGGCTATCTAGCAATACGGGAGTTAGGATATCCCATAGTGAGACACCGAAACGTATGCTTGAAAGAGAACAATAGGTTACTTGCGTAACCCCGGTTCTCTGATAGCATTAAGTGAGGTGTCTCACCAGATCACCCTCCTTGCTGTGTGAAGCGAGGAAGAGGTGTGCTTGTTTTGAATGTCGTAATGACGCTGTGTTGCTCCTCTTATACGGAGGGGTGGGGTAGCCACTCCTAGATACAGCGTCATGTCTGCCAGCCAATTGGGGCTGGCGTAATGTAATAGGGCTTCTGAGGAATATGCGGAAGGGGCGTATCCCATAGTGAGACACCTCACTTAATGCTATCAGAGAACCGGGGTTACTCAAGTAACCTATTGTTTCCTGGCCTCGGGCTGTCAGTTATGTCATGTCTCTCTCTAGTGGTCACTGACATTAGTGCATAACACTCAGGCCCTGTTTACATCTGGTATTAAGATGTGTTTTGGTTGATCGGATCACAAGTGGACGACGCTAAATACAGGTGTAAACGTGGTGTAAAACGCTTTGAGCTTGTCCACTTTTGACCACTTCCAGAGGTAGTTGAAAACGCACTCGACCGGATTGCTTTCGTAGTGTAGACGCTCATGTGGTCGAATGTGTTCGAACAGCCACAAAAGACGCCTACTCTCCGCCTACTGACCTAACGTGTCAACATTATGGGAAGTGCGCTAGCCAGACGGGATTTAAACTTTGTCGACTGGAGACCTAAGTTTGGTTTAAAGATGAAAAACAAACCAAGCACAATTCCTGATTTCTAACACACACTCACAGTGTTCGGAAAGTGGCACCTGATCTTGCATCTGTCAGAGCAGAAACTAAAGCTGCTCTCCGTGTTTTTCTGTCGTCTCCGGGCGCATTCATATGTAAATTGTGTGAGCTTATTTCCTCCATTAGATCGAGAGATCTAAAAAAGCCCATACGTTTACCCACACATAGACCCTCCCCTAGAAGAAATCAGGACTGAAGTGGATAAAAAAGACAGATTAAAACATCAGGTGTAAAAAGGAATATGTCTCCCTCGTCTACTTGTGATTCGATCAACCAAAAAACATCTTAATACCAGGTGTAGACGAGGCCTCACACCATCTCATTAACTACAAAAATTAAGAATAATTACATTTTTTTAATGTTGTTGGAAGAAATCTCTTCTGCTCTCCAAGGCTGCATTTATTTGATCAAAAACAAAGTTTAAAAAAAAATGTATATATACAGGTCCTTCTCAAAAAATTAGCATATTGTGATAAAGTTCATTATTTTCCATAATGTAATGATAAAAATTTAACTTTCATATATTTAAGATTCATTGCACACCAACTGAAATATTTCAGGTCTTTTATTGTTTTAATACTGATGATTTTGGCATACAGCTTAGGGATGCTCCGATCCGATATTTGTATCGGATATCGGGTCCGATACTGCCATTTTTGCCGGATCGGGTATCGGTCAGACGAGGCCAATCCAAATCCGATATTGTGCATATACTATTCTGTGTTATTGTTAAGCCCCACAAAAGGCACAAAAACATTATAAAGCACCATAAAGTTTTCGTGCACTATATTACAAGTGTTCTTAAGCCATTATAGTACGTGAGATAGAAATGAACATTTAAGTCATTAAATTCGAGATCACGTAAACTTTTCCCTCCGCTGCGGCTCTCAGTCATTCTCCATTCAGCATTCCAACAGCGCGTCGTGTTCGGTTACGAGTCAGTCAACATGATGAAACCCTCTCCAAGATGATTCAATGTTACTATTATTATACTTGATGTGATCAACTAGATAAAGCTCTATGGTTTCGCATAAAACAACTTTATCTTGCTAGACTTTATTGCTGTAACTTAATCCTGTTACTTTCTACCGGGTGTCTGTTAGATCACAACACTAGAGTCAGCTGCACTATAATTGTTCTTCACGCGCACAGTAACTGAAATTTAAAACTGTTAAAAGAAAAGGCTCAATAAACTATTGCATAGATAGATACTGTATAATAGACTATCAATATGTCTTTCGTTTGTGGTTTGAACTTTTCAATGCGGACTCTGCACGCTGTGACTCCATGTTGCTTCAAGCGCATCATTCTGCGCTCGGGATGCGCATAAGCACTTTGTGCCGCACTGTATTGAAGCCTTTCATAATCATAATACAGTGACGAAACGAAAGATTATTGATAGCTTTTCTTGTTCTGTTCTATCTATCATATGTTGCTGCCTCATTAAACAGCAGTGCTATACATTTAAAACATGTCTCAATTGTATAGTAGACTATAGCTATATATAAAATAATTTATCTTTTTGATTTTTATCTTGTTTTCATGAATGTATTTTACAACAATACAAAGAGCAATGTGTAACGTTTTACCAGATTTAGTGTTACACTTATTGTCTCTTATTTGTTTTTTTCACTAAATGTTCAGATTTTATACAATTATTGTCGACTCATGATTTTTCTAGACTAAATTTTACTGCTGAATCATCCACTAATCTAGTTTATAATAGCATTTTTGTCATAGATTATGATCATATATTTTTTGGATTTGTTTTTCTTTATAATGAAGTTGTCTGTATTAAGTAGATTACAAAAGAGTGCTTATCAGTTCAACACACAAAAAGTTACATAAATTCTACTTGATTTAAAAAAAAATTGTGTTGGTATCGGATCGGCATCGGTCGATACTCTGAATTTTTGGTATCGGATCGGTTCTGAAAAAAGTGGTATTGGTGCATCCCTAATACATCTCATGAAAACCCAAAATTCCTATCCCAAAATTGCTGTATCAAGGCACCTCAGTGGGAAGTCTGTGGGAAGGAAAAAGTGTGGCAAAAAACGCTGCACAACGAGAAGAGGTGACCGGACCCTGAGGAAGATTGTGGAGAAGGACCGATTCCAGACCTTGGGGACCTGCGGAAGCAGTGGACTGAGTCTGGAGTAGAAACTTCCAGAGCCACCGTGCACAGGCGTGTGCAGGAAATGGGCTACAGGTGCCGCATTCCCCAGGTCAAGCCACTTTTGAACCTGAAACAGCGGCAGAAGCGCCTGACCTGGGCTACAGAGAAGCAGCACTGGACTGTTGCTCAGTGGTCCAAAGTACTTTTTTCGGATGAAAGCAAATTTTGCATGTCATTCGGAAATCAAGGTGCCAGAGTCTGGAGGAAGACTGGGGAGAAGGAAATGCCAAAATGCCTGAAGTCCAGTGTCAAGTACCCACAGTCAGTGATGGTCTGGGGTGCCATGTCAGCTGCTGGTGTTGGTCCACTGTGTTTTATCAAGGGCAGGGTCAATGCAGCTAGCTATCAGGAGATTTTGGAGCACTTCATGCTTCCATCTGATTTCATTTTTCAGCACGACCTGGCACCTGTTTCACAGTGCCAAAACCACTGGTAAATGGTTTATTGACCATGGTATTATTGTGCTCAATTGGCCTGCCAACTCTCCTGACCTGAACGCCATAGAGAATCTTTGGGATATTGTGAAGAGAAAGTTGAGAGACGCAAGACCCAACACTCTGGATGAGCTTAAGGCCGCTATCGAAGCATCCTGGGCCTCCATAACACCTCAGCAGTGCCACAGGCTGATTGCCTCCATGCCACGCCACATTGAAGCAGTCATTTCTGCAAAAGGATTCCCGACCAAGTATTGAGTTCATAACTGAACATAATTATTTGAAGGTTTACTTTTTTTGCATTAAAAACACTTCTTTTATTGGTCGGATGAAATATGCTAATTTTTTTAGATAGGAATTTTGGGTTATCATGAGCTGTATGCCAAAATCATCAGTATTAAAACAATAAAAGACCTGAAATATTTCAGTTGGTGTGCAATGAATCTAAAATATATGAAAGTTTAATTTTTATCATTACATTATGGAAAATAATTAACTTTATCACAATTTGCTAATTATTTGAGAAGGACCTGTATATATAGTTAAATATTTTTGTGATTTAAAATAATTGTCTTGTTTGAAATTATTAAATTCACTGAAATTATTTTAAAATGTAATTTATTCCTTTGATCAAGGCTGAATTTTCAGCATCATTACTCCAAATCATCATATTAGAATGATTTCTGAAGGATCATGTGACACTTAAGTCTGGAGTAATGATGCTGAAAATCCAGCTTTGATCACAGGAATATATTACATTTTACAATGTATTCAAAGAGAACACACTTCTTATAAACTGTAAAAATATTTCACATCATTGCCGTTTTTAAAGTACTTTTGATTAAATAAATGTAGCCTTGGAGAGCATATGAGACAAAAACATTAAGAAATCTTAATTTTTCCCCATTCCACATCCTTGAGGACTTTATTATTGCACCTCTCTGGTTGAATAACTGATGTACAGTAAGAGATGTGTAATGTCGTGTGTAAAACCGGTTGAAGGTGATGTCTGGAGCACTGCAGTGCAGATGTGAGTCTCACTTTGGCTTTCTGAAAGAACTGACGGAAGCAGCCTCGTGGGTCTTGCTGTGTGTTGCGGGCCATTTCCAGAATAAACTGCATGACGACGGCCTGATGAGCCACCTGCTCCATTAATGCCTCTTTCTGCAGAAGAGGCAATCAGTATCAGAGGCAGGTCATGTGATGCGAGTACACAGTGCACAGATTACATACTACAGAAACAGTACAGGTAGAATATTATTTTGAAAATGAAAGAGGACTCACTTGCTCTGCCTGCAGACGGAAGCACCACAGGATCAGGAAATTGGCCGTTTCTTCACAGATGAGATGGTGGTACTCTGCTAGAAAACGCTGACTATCATCCCACCTCCTCAACATACCTGTCCGTCCAATCAGAAGAAGCGACAACCTCCATTAAGATCAACAGTTTCCATTAATAAGCATTCAAATCAAACACAAACCCCATAACTTACCAAAATGTTTCAAGAGTTCTTCATTGCGCTGATTGAAGCCCAAGTTCTTATGATCGGATTCATTAGGCCAAGACTGTGACATGTTTATGATACTCTAGGAAAAAAACGAGAAAAGGGGCATCAGCAATCTACACACTAGCACTTAATGTGTTCAATTCAGATTTTGTGCAAGCACACAAAACAAATGGGCAATAACATCAATTTTTGTATCAAATGGATCATTAATCATATTCCTCCTATTGCATTCGGGTCAGTTTTTGAGGTACATAAAAACTTTGGTAAAGCTTTACAATAAGGTTTTATTTGTTAACATTAGTTAATTCATTAATTAACATTAAATAACAGTGAGCAATATATTTGTACAGTGTTTGTTAACCTTTGTTGAGGTTAGTTAATAATACATTTCATGTTCATGTTAGTTCACAGTACATTAAATAGTGTTAACAGATGCAACTTTTGACCTTTCAAATGTTTTAGTAAATGCTGAGATTCACATAAACTAAGATTAGTAAATGCTGTTGAAATATTGTTCATTGTTAGTTAACTAATGTAGTTAACTTATGTTAACAAATTAAACCTTATTGTAAAGTGTAAATATATATATATTATTTATTTAAATATATAATATATATATAAAAACATATATATATATATATATTAAAAATTCCAGGTTTTAGTATGTGAAGCAAAAGAGCTAAGAATACTATCAAAATACACAACTTATTTCAGGTTTTTTAAAAAGGTATTTAAGAGATATAACCATTTAAAAAATAAATTGCACATTGTAACACCTATTGTGTTCCGGGTCAATTTTGACCCAGGTATTAACTGACACTTTCCCATATCGGAAACGCACTTTTAGGACACAAAGACACTACAAACAGACAACAGATGTAACTGGGAACAGCTGTTTGATTCCTGTAGCTCAAACAGTAGAGTGTTGGCGCTTGCAACGCCAAGATCATGGGTTCAATTCCCAGGGAAAGCAAGAACTGATAAGAATGTAAAAATATGTACCTTGGAATGCAAGTCGCTTTGGAAAGCGTCTGCCAAATGCATAAATGTAATGTAAATGTAACTGACAAACTATACCAAATGAAATGCAGCAAAAGTTAAAAGACCAAATACTCAGGGCTCATCAAATAAGACTGCCAATTTAAATATTCAGGCGCTTGAAGACGTGAAATTGAACTGAATTCGGTACTCGCAAAGCACCTCCAGCGCCCAGAAAGCCGCTTCTCAGACTACGCGCGAATACTGATTTGAGTTCTCTTTCATGCCTTCTTGCGCTTGAACAAATTCACACAAAAACACAACATAAGACCAGGCCTGTTCCTCTCTCGATCTCCGCTGTCGTCACTCCTCCTTTTATGCTTCCGCTCTTCTGTGAGAGATACGAGACCGGTGCGTCGCGCAGGTGTCGCTCATCAGTAACCTCGAGCCGTCCTCCCACGGCCCTCGACCTCGTCCTGCTCGCCACATACCCCCATCGCAGAGTACTTACTAGAACCAGGAAGTATGACCATATTAGCCTGGTTCTGTCAACACTGAACTGGCTCCTTATTAAACATAGTATACATTTAAAAAAATCCTGCTAATTACTTACAAAGCACTAAATGTTTTAACTCCTCAGTTCTCGAGCGAGCTCTTAACACATTATATTCCTTCACGTCTATTGCGATCTCAAAATTCTGGCTAGTTGATAATACCTAGAATATCAAAATCAACTGCCGACGGTAGATCCTTTTCCTATCTAGTACCAAAACTCTGGAATAGTCTTCCTAGCCTTGTTTGGGAAGCAGACACACTCTCAGTTTAAATCTGGAATACACAAAACACATTATCACATTTCTATAATTCACATCCTTTAAAAGATGGTTAGGCTGCATAAATTGTCAACCGGACCCGGGAATACTTCCTATAACACCTTACGTACTTGATACATCATAAGAAGAATGGCATCTACGCTAATATTAGTCTCTCCGTTTATCCCGAGGTTTACTGTAGTCAGCCGTATCTGGGCCGTATCCAGATCAGATGGTGGACCTTCACCTAGACACGACCTCAACGCAGCCCTGAATGTCAGCAGAGATCCTGTCAACTAGTCAATCCCCTGTGAAGGCCTCGTCGACACAACATCTGTCGGGACAGATCCTCAGCAAAGATCACAAGAACCAGACGGGTCCTCTGCACAGATCTATGACCAGCTTCGTCTCCATACTGGCGTGATGAATCTGATCTTCAAGTAAAAGGAACTGGATGAATATTTGAACGCTACCGATCCAAAATCTTATTCTGACTCGTGATGCTGCCTGAATCATAATCATACACTGTTTGTTCGTCGACCAGAGGAGAACTGGCCCCCCGAGAAGGTTTTTTTCTCCATCCCGTCACCTGATGGAGTTTGGGTTCCTTCCCACTGTCGTCTCTGGCTTGCTTAGTTGAGGACACTTAATATTAAGCAATATTACTGATCTGACTGTACTCGTATGAGAACTGAACTGAGCCAGATGATGACATCACTGTTTTCTACAGTAATAATTGATGATCTTTACAATGGAACTGAATCAACACTGAAATATCTTCAGTTGAACAATGACACTATTTGTCTTTTAGAGCTGCTGTTCAGCCGAAAAGGATTGTTTGCATTATTGAATCATTTTCCTGTTATCACTGTGAAGCTGCTTTGAAACAATCTGTATTGTATAAAAGCACTATGTAAGTAAAGATGACTTGACTTATGCTGTGCCATTTTACATTTGATTACTTTATTCAATTTATTCAAATTCTGTACCTGAAAACTACTGTTAGACCTAAAAATCCTGAAAAGCACAGTTTATTTCATTTTTATGTTGGTTCTGGTGTATTTATTTGTACTATTGCTCATAATTTGCTGTTTACTTTAATAATATTTGAAATTAGTTAGGCTAGTAGTTTTTGCTGTGGTATCAAAACTATAATCAAGAATTGTGAAATTTCATCTGAAATTTGGTGTCATAACCTTATTTATTTAGGTTGCATGAGTCAAACAATATAAACTATACCTATATTAATTAATTAATTTATTACTTTGTTTTTGGTGGGGCCAGTAAAAATGTTCAGTCTAATAGTCCAAATAAAAAAAGAAGAAAAGGGTTTGAAAAGTCCACATTTCACTGCAGCTACGTATTGATGAACCACTGCAGAATGAAAAAGGATTCATTTTACTAAATATTTTTCATCATAAAGTGGATTTGTAGTGGTATATTCACAAACGGAGTATAAAGAAGTCCATTACTGCTGGTACAACACCACCATAACTGATCATTTTTAAACTAGGGAAGTATATAAACGTATATAAAAAAAGTCAACTAGTGAAACGCAACCTCAGCAACTCACTGGAGTGGAAGATTATTAGTGAATAACGATGCCTGTTGTCACACAATCATTATAGTATGCCGTCGAAAGACTTGGAATATAGGAGAGGAAAGGCCAGGATATTCAGCATAACGCTTTATTGCTTGGTGCATACAAGTATTATTACACATGGTTAAAAAAATTCAGTTTTAAACTGAGATACATTTTTCTCAGGATTCTTTGATGAACAGAGAGTTCAAAAGAATGTAATATTATAAATGTCTATCACTTTTCATCAATTTAATGTGTCCTTGATGAATTAAAGTATTAATGTTTGTCATCTTACTGACCCCAAACTTACGAACTGGAGTGTTCATTTAGCTGTTCAGAAGAACGTAACAAACATAAGTGCATATGTATTTATTTTATCTGTTTATTTGCCGTTAACCCTGTCCATAAACATTGTAGCCCTCCAAAGGGCGGGGGCTAGGGGGGTTGCTGTGTGTTTTATTTTTAGACTAAAGAGTTAAGTGCTGAGATAACAGCAGCACAGAGAACTGTATCGTACAACGCAGAAATAAGCATGACATGAGCACTGAATGACTTTTCTAGAGTGTTGATATAAGATACCTTGTCAAACACATCTCGGCTGGCCTCAGGACACAGAGTCGGGCTTCTTCCCAGCATCCTCTCCTTATGTCTCCACTCCTGTTCGGTCTGTGAGAGCTCAGCGGAGGAGGCCAGGGCTCGTGCGCGCTCCTGCTCCACAGACTCAGAGCTGTGGAGCTCCAAACCGCAGAGCTGGTCCTGTGCTTCTGCCAGCTGCCACTGGGACGCGATGGAAGCCTCCAAACAGCGCTGCTGACTCAGGCACAGAGACGCCAAGCTCTCCGCACTGGGCTGTGACGGGACACAGAGATAACACCCACTAATCATTCCAGTCTGCATGGAAAATTCAGATATTCATAAAGAACATTGCTGTTTTTCAACAGATCCAGTCCTCAATGACAGCGACATTACAAAGCTAGCAGCACTGAACTTTTAAACCATTCTTTTTGAACACAAAATTAACATGTATTAACATTAACATGTACACTACATTTTAGCAATATTTTAAATAAATTAATAATTTTAATCATCGATCACACATTAAATTGATCAAAAGGAACAGTAAACACATTTATATTATTGCAAAAGAGTTCTATTTAAAATCGAAATTATGTTTTCCATAAAAATATGAAGCAGCACTTTTAACATTTATAATAATAATCATCATAAATGTTTCTTGAGCATCAAATCATCCTATCAGAATGATTTCTGAAGGATCCTGTGCCACTGAAGACTGGAGTAATGATGCTGCAAATACAGCTTTGATCACAGGAATAAATTACATTTTATAATAATAAAAAAAACAGCTAATTTACAATAACATTTCACAATATTACTGTTTTTTACTGTATTTATTTTATCAAATAAACGCAGCCTTGGTAAATGTTAGAGGTTTCTTATATATACACAATATATAATTTTCTATAAAGACTGCAGGGTCAGATTTATATTTATATGGCAAGCAACAATCTTTCGAATTATTAGATTTAAAAAAACACTTAGCATACAAAAATGTCTTCAGTAAGAAGCTCAACAAAAAGAGTGATGTTAGTACATTTGTTTGCAAGGAAGTTTAACTTTACATACGTACTCGTAAAGAGCCATATTTAGCCAAAAACATCATTATTATTTTACACATTTACATGACTTTTTCAAGCCACAATACGGTAATTTAAAGGACTGGATTTAAAAATAATTGAGGTCCAATTACAATGTTATCAAGATTTTTACATAAAAAAACATCCTAATTTAGCTATAATAAGCTATTTTCTATCCTGTTTTTGACTCTCTTTCAAACTCTCAGTTTTGATCGGCATGTCGCATACAAGACCTAGAAGTGATTGAGTAACAGTTTTGGATTAAAATAATTTTTACACGTGTGATAGTCTTTTAAAAACATCCACTGTTGAAAAATCTTGGTACATAGTTGAAACATTTGCCAACAATGTGAAACATTTATGCATTTTACATGCTTTATAAGTCCTGGTTGTGACAAATAAAGTTAAAGTAGTTACAACAGTTGCAATTGACAAAAGATAACTTACGGTGTTTTGTGTAAACCAATTATGAATGAATGTACAATTGTTTGTCACAATGCTTTGCTGTTCTTATAGGCTATTCAGTTCCTCCTTTGCAATAAAGTGAAAAGCATACATTGTCCTTTGCAGTGTCGTGTTTTAAATAAAATGAAATGTGTTGTAACGTCGTGCTGATGACAAAACAGAAGATGTCGCTCACTGAAGCTTTTATTCACGATTACGGCGATTGGCTTCGATCAGAACAATAACTAAAACAGCGTTCTTTATGTGCGTTCTTCCATATCCGATAATCCAACACATTAACCATATAAACGGCGACAGCAAATCACAAAATTCAAGTTGACTGCGACACTACAGTATAAATATTCAGTACATAAACGATCTGTATCAGACAAAGCAATACTGACACAAGGTAAAAACATTGTTACTCACACTTGTGTGTTGCGACATTATTACTGTCGGATCCAGTGTAGTCGTCACTGCATCATCTTTTACTTTCAGTCTCTGCGAAAAGCCTGCTTTCGTCTTGTTTAAAAACGAATCCGCAGTTAAATGAAGCAAACAAACGAACAGTGTCTTACTGACACGATCGGACTAAAACTGGGTTAAAAATAAAGTTCCTCCATGCTTTCTTAATGTTAGGATCACAAGGATGGCAATGCAAAGACTGTGCTTTTCCACATCTTGTAATCCTCAGAAGATCCTCAATCATTTTGTTGCTGGAGTAATCAATCCTGTGTTTGTCTTGTATTTACTACTACATGACATGTGTGAATCGGTGGGCGGGGCTAAAGAGGTAATGATGTAGAAGTAGGTGTTGATCTTCTGTAGAGGCGGTCTTTCGTCTCACTATGATGTAATGTGGCAATCTGAAACGAGTTGTTTTCTGAGCTTGGTTTCAATAAAATCTGTTTTTGAACTAATGAGGAAGCTTTGAGTTTCGAAACTTACAGGATATTTGTATAGCACAATGACCTCTTACATGTTGAAAGATCAAATAAAATTTGATTTCTCAATTCACAACCTCTTTAAATTCAGATATTTCATGAGGTTGGAGGTACAGTTATTTTTTTCCTTAATGCATTTGTCAAACTGTAAAAAGAACAGCATAACACTGTTCTTCCTTCTAAAATCCTCCTAAGTGGATTGAACAAGCTTTTTTATCTCCAAAAAATGATTTGCAGTATTGAGTTTGATTTAAAATAGGCCCACGCTGTTTTTGTGTGATCTCTAAGTTATGCACTTGGAATGTAGTTACTACAGAGATAAATAACACAACTGTGAGCCATCAAAGTAGTAGTGGAATTGTAATGGATCTAATAATAAAGCACTCATTATCCTCAGCTGTCAGAACAAGCTGACAGCTGAAAACCGAAAACATAGGCTCATGATCTCATGTCAGAGATGCTCACAGTTAAATATACAAATAAACCTATCGGAGATGCCCCTGTCTAGACAGGTGTGATTGCGATGCCCAAAAATGCTGTCTGGGTTAAGATGACCAGATTTCTGAAATAGAACACTTTTCTATTTCAGTGTTCAAAATATCACTGAAATCTCATTTGTTATTACTGGTGTATGTTGGTCGGGCTTTTTGCAATGTATTTGCGGGTGTATAAGACATTTCCGGGGACATAACAACAAAACCCGGCCGGGACTATCCCCGGAAAACGGGGACGTATTGAGATACAGCCTTTCCCTTCTCATCCTGCGGAAACTTTTACTGCAGCCTCTAACGTTAGTAATCCAGCTAACGCAAACTAACGACGACTTTACAGCACATTTCCGCACGGTTTTAAGTGTAACACACATAGAGACAGCAACCTCGTGTTGATTTAAAGCATAATGAAAAGGCCTCGTGTAATAAGTGAAGCACTGGTGAACTTTCTCGGGTACCTCGTGTGGGTGTGTGCGGGGCATGTTTTCCTTTCGGTCCTGTTCAGTGTGGAACACGCCGCCTCCAAACCACTCCATGTCGCTGCTTAAACTCTGCCCTGGAGCCGCGGGACGTGTTCTGCTGCTTATAAAGCTTATTATCCGAAAAGCACACGCAATTCGGTGGGATGTAAGCGAGCAGAGAGAGTTATTTTCAGGCTATAACATCAGCAGTTCTCTCTGCACCTCTTTTTAGCTCGTTATGACAACTTCCGTGCGCTGGCGCTATCACTCGTCACGTGACGCTAGACTCTAATCACATGATACAGCCCAGAAAAGAACATTTTCAAAGAATATTATTAACACTTAATATATATATATATATATATATATATATATATATATATATATATATATATATATATATATATATATATATATATATATATATATATATATATATATATATATATATATATATATAATTTTTATTTTTTTATTTATTTATAAATGTTATTTGTTTATTTATTTATTTTATTTATGCATATGAGTCTATTTAAGCACATATACACAAATGAATATTTAATTATATGTGTGTATATGTTGTTTTCATATGCATTACCTACTTGAGTTCGTAGAAAAATAAATAAAAATATGTATTGCAATATACAACAATATATTTTCATATTACATGTATCTTATATTAGATTATTAATATTTTTTTCTGTTATTATATATATCATTATCATCATAGAATAATATTATTATCCTGAGTGGGATTTTTGGTTTATTTCAGTGCCTGGAATCATTTGAATCCGTGCTTTAAAAAATGATAATTTGTTCACAGATTCATTCAGTGAATAGCTATGTACAGGTTACATGTCTTATAGCCTACGTCTGAAATCGCATACCCTCCAGAGTAGGTAGGCTACTTATTTTGAATAAAATGGCCGCTAAAAAGTATGTTCTATACATAGACACTAAAAGAAAAGGTTCTATATGGTATGAATGAAATTTGGACGTACAACATTCGCCATGTTGTCATTATCACATGACCTAACCAGCGTCAGTTACGTCATTCATAAATAAACAAGTAGAAGGTCATCCGGGTACTTTTGCCTATTATTAGTACTGTTGATTCAGACATAGTTCTTTTGTCACATAACTGTTTTCCGCCAACTATATAGTAGGAAGCATGTCACTGAATCATTCGCTCAATCATTTGCTCAATGTAAGTCGCTTTGGATAAACGCGTCTGCTAAACGATTAAATGTAAAATGCTAATCGATTCTTTCAGGGTGGCATGGTGGTCATTTTTCATTTATCGACAACTTATTTTTTAATAATTGGTTAAAGAAAAAAAAATACTGTTCCCAAACAAATACATTTTTTGTGATTTTTTTAGTTTTGGCAAAATTCAATGTCCTATACAGAAATGTATATGAATTCTATTTCCAGATGAGGTATTACACTTCCACAAGAGGCTGCTAAATTAGCAAACAATAATAATAATAGCCTAGTGTTTAAAATTATAATCTTTAACTGTTAATTGACTAATTTATATTTATTGTTTTTATAAATGAAATCAAGCTGTACATCTAAAGACTGGTTTCTTTAAACGTACCACGCCTGGTTTACTCGTCAACAGATGGCGCCACAACTCCGTTGTTTATAATTTAACTATGATTAGGCTACATCTACTCCGACATACACTTCTTCAAGCAGCTCTATTTTTATTTTATTTTTAAATTATTGAATGCCAGTCACATACAAATAATAAACATGACAATAATCCAACATATAGTGTAAAAATATTAAACAAATATAGACTACAACAAATAGGAAAATAAAATATACAGTGTCATATGTCATATGTTTATGTAGCTATATGGTATTTCCCCATAATCAAAAAAAGATTAACGCTAAAGGCCACATTTGGTGATAATCTTTGCCAATTAAAATTTCTTTTTTTCAGAAAAGTAAACTTTCATCCCTAAGCATTTACAAAGAAAACATTCCAAATATACCCAAAACATTTAGCTATAATGCAATTAAAAAAAAAAAGTGGACAAAATTTTCTTTCTCAGTCCCACAGAAATCACATTTAACATCTCAGTACGAAACCTAAAGAGTTTTAACAGGGTACACCAGATCAAGTATTTTAAAATGTATACTTCTCTCACCTTATATGTTATGCAGATCATCAGCTCGTTAGGAAAGAGCTCTATGAACTGAACTGGCTGTGTCAGATAAAGCAGTGGTTCCCAACCTTTTTTTGTCTGAGACCCCCTTTTTCCCAAGAAAATATTTTAGGGCCCCCTTCACATTTAATGATATTATCGCTCTTGTAAGCTTGCAGCAAGGATGACAAATATGCTGTTTTCAAACAAACGGTACTACAACCAGATATGTTTATGCACAAATAATAGCCTATAATATTGAAAATACAATAACAAAAACATCAGTAGGCCCTTTGTAATTTAAAAACGTAAGCCTAGGAGAAGCCTATATTGGCCCTTTTTGAAATGCAAAAACAAAAATATTCACACTGGTGTGTAGGTAAAAAAAAGAAAGAATGCTATTACTAAATGACTGCTGTCTGGGGCCTCAATACTTGCAAGTTATTTGTGAGGCTTTATTTTTTTATGTTTTTGGCGCTTTAGCGAGCGATAATAAACTTGCGTTTATTAACAGAATAATGCGTCTTTTCGGAAGAACATTGTAGCCGGAACTACTTCTCTCCGTGTACGTCTATGACGAGTCACGCAGGTACTGGGCTACTCCGCAGCGGCAGCGATCTGAACCAGTGTAAAATAGTCCCAATGTAAACACTTATTATACCATAGTGGTTCAGGATAAGACAAAAACACGGATTGATGGATTAATGATGTACTCGCTCATATACATTTTGAACAGAAAAAAGTTAAGGACTTTTATCATTGCTCAAAACTTTTCAAAATATGACGCGACCCCCCCACAGAGCTCGCTGAGGCCCCCTTGTGGGCCGCGACCCCCCTGTTGGGAACCGATGAGATAAAGGAGACATATAAAATGTGCAGAGCAGTGGGTCCCCAGGACCAGGATTGAGAACCACTGCACTAAAGGATATATTAGGAGAAGGAACAAATTATATAATACACAAGAAAGTATTACAAATTTTTAATGATACAGAACTGGTAAAAAATATATAATTAATTAATAATAATAATAATTTTGTACCATACTCCAATCCAGTAGGTGGCGGACAATGCACCTTTAAGTTGGTTTGCCAACCGCCATTTACACAACAGAAGAAGAAGAAGAAGAAGAAGGAAACAGAGGAAGGGCATACACAATTGGAGTGGAACGCAGCCTTTATTTGTCCTTCAAAACAATTATTACCGTCGCAGATATTACTTTAGGATATTACTTTAATTATTGCATAATTATGGCACCCTGACACTTTTTTTGCACCAAGTATTTCCAGCAAACTCGCGAGACTATTCACGTGTCACATCATCAAATGTCTATAATAAACCTTACCCGCATTTAATGGTTCCGCACGGATATATGAAAAGATTTATTCAACATACAGTTTCCTCTGTGGTTGACATCAACATTATTTAAGTAAGTTGAATATTCACAATTAACACTGACTCAGTCAAAACACGTAGATATATTCCTCTCGTTTTTAACGCCAGCAGTTATCAAGTTGTTTATGCCTCGTGGAAAAGTACACTCATGTTTTTATGCTAGCACGATGACATTAACGTTAGCCACTTCTGTTCTGAAATTCATATTTTGTGATGCTGCTGAGTTACAACGTCAACAACTGTCTTTTTGAGTCTACTGACTGTTCTCGTTTCAAAATGTATACAGTAAAACGTATTTTTAAAGACGTGTTAGGACACTCTTTAAAGTTTATGTGAAAGGTTTCAGATTAAATTATTTTCAAGTTAAAAAAAATATTCTTCACTGCCTAGTCTTTGTCCTATATATTTTAGATATATATCTGGCGTAAAACATCATACAACATTTGTATTTTTCGAAAATGTGTGCTGACGCTATCCTGTTTAATGGAAGTGATATTGTTAAAGGCGTTTTGTAATACTACTCAATTCAGTTGGTTTAAAGAATCAAACACATCGCAATATGGCACAATAATGTCATGCAAGTTGTAAAAACTACAACACATCTGGTTAAAAAAGCGTCTTTATGTAAAGATTAATCATTGTCAGAGAATGATCAATAATGAAGGCTGTGAAGCGTGAAATCACGGCGGTTTGATCAGTGTATTTGAGCGCGTCCTGGTGCGGCTGGTCGCGTGGCTCTATTGTTCGCGTCACTCACGCGTTTATTTAAACAATAACAGAGCAAACTCCCATAACGCCAGTCATATGACGCGTCACCATAGAGACTTCACACCGCAGACATATGTCTATGCTTCATATACCACTGATCTATTATACAGATTAATGCTTCCACACGACGCGCGTTCTGTCACTGTGTCACGTGAAAAACATGTCATCTGGAAAGAACTGCTCGCATGTGAATAATAGTAGTAAACTTATCTTATCTAGGAATAAACAGGAAGTTATATTATATTAACTAAATGAATAAAATATGTTTCTTATTAAATTATATTTAAAAATATATTTTGTTATACTGTTGGTATGCATGACATTTATTATTACAATTAAGCACATTCTCCACAATTTTTGTATTACTTTAAGTGACACACGCATACACACATTATATAGGCTAGGTACATAACATTTTATCTACATTTTAATGTATGATTTACTTTACTTGCATTTTTTACTAGAGAGAGTATACAAATGTGTGTTCATTGGAAAAATATGATTCATTGTCATAAAATTCTTGTGACAGTTAAATAATAAATAGGGTCAATTTTCTACTGCAGTTCTTGTTTTTAGTGTTAAATGTGAACCGGACATGTTCTTTATGATTTTTTCGATATTCATCAGACAGTGCTGGGTCGATTACTTACAAATTGTAATCGGTTACTGATTTCAAATTACATGACAAAAATTGTAGTTCGTAAAATAATGAATTACATTATAAATTGAAGGTAATATAATCAGACTATTTTTAAATTACTTTTAGATTACTTTTGACCTAACAATATTACCAATAATATTGTACCATATTCATATAAAAATACAAAGAGAAAGCAAATATATTCCATTCTTTATCAACAACATTAGGTCAGGTTCATTAAATATCACATTGCTTCAGGTTTTCCCAGACTGGGGTTTGTGAGATTAATGAAAAGCTATTAAGTACTTAAATCATAAAAATGTAGGTTAAAATTAAAATAAATAGTTTTAAAATAAAAACAATCAAAATAAAACGCCTACTAAAAAGATTTATTTTTTTTGTTTACCTGCATGTCATGTGACCATTAGACAACATCAGAGAACCGTGAATTAACTTTATTTATTATTATTATTGGCTTATATTATGAAGTTTAACTCTCAAGTAATTTCAAGTAAGTATATTAGGACAAAGAGGTTCAGCTGACAAAAAAAGTTGGGGAATCTCTGCATTGCATCTAAAGAGTTTCTGAACGTATATAAACGGTAGACTTTTATAGAAAGAAAAAAGGGATTAGACAGGGAGAATCAACGAATTATGAAAAATGTACTGCCACTTTAAAAATAACATGTAATCAATAGAAAAGTAACTGTAGTCTGATTACGAGTATTTTAAAAGGTAATATAATCTAATTACAAATACTTAATTTTTAGAGTCTGATTACATAATCCATAATCAGTTACTCAGCACTGGATCAGATATATGTAAAACCAAATAGAATGTGTTTTAAAGATGAAAAATGAAGGTTCGTTCTTAACCATCCAAATTACATAGACTTGAGGAAAAAGTAACTTTCTAGTGACAGCTTCATATTACATCTGTAGGTGGCCTCCATAGTATTCGTAAATCTGCTTTAGTCAAAGAATATAAGCAACCCCTGCTGCAACAGTTAAATAAACAGGATTTGATATGGCGTGAGCCACGTGTGTCCACTAGATGTCAGTGAAGGCCAGAGGAGGTGTGTGTTGGCGTCGGGACGGTGAGGTTTGGAGTTCAGTGCCAGGAGCTTCCCCTGAGAAACAGTCCAGACTCCAGACCAAAAAACCCAAACATCCTCAGCCTGTAAAGCACGTCGCCTGGCCAGCTGGCAGACTGCCTTCTCTAGGGCTGCTGTTCCCACAGGGAGGGAGAGCAAACGTGTGTGTGCGAGACACTCAAATGTGTACATGTGGGTACTGACACCTGAGGCACTTGTTCACATGTTGCTCAACACAAGTCAATAACTGTTACGTTAACAAACTAGGGGTGAAAAACCCCTGTTGTATGTTTCCCCTTGTTATCTGAGGGTAAATCTCAGCCCTGAAGCATTGCAAATACAATAGGGAGGGAGTGATATATAACACTTTTTTGTGTGTTGTTGACTTGAGAGAAACTGCATGAGAATGTGTGAGAACAATATTAAGACCAGCTGCCAAAGTGCACATTTTTAGGGACTGCTACATGGGGAAAAATCATTTGTTTGAGGTCATATAGCAAATCCTGCAATAACTGAGAGACCAAACTATGCATTCTGAAGTCATGTTTTTCTTTTTTTCAGCTTTAAACCGGTGATGAATGTTAATAAAGTCCACCAGGCAGAAGAATTATGCAATGTTAGACATGTTAGAGTCTCCTAAGCACGTTCAAGCCTGTTAACCAGATCTGTGTTGGGAATCAGTTTTTCTATGCACTTTACAGTCATAACAATCACTCTTTTCTTTCGCACAGGGTGTGGAAGCGCTGAGTTCAGACAGCGCCACCAGGTGTACGAGAATGAGCTTGGGAGGACAATCAAGAGGTGAGCATCGGTCACCTGGGGACTTTTTTAATTAGCATTGTGTGCTAAAGCTAGCATGAATATTACTGAGGATTCCTATGGATAATTATAAGAACAAACTTCTCACTGTAGGCCTATGTAGTTAAGTCAATATGAAAACAAATAGGCTTACAAAATAAATCTGTATCTTATATTGGTTTATATTGGCCGCTACTTGAGTTTTTTACACTACCTTTCAAAAGTTTGGGGTCTGTAAGATTCTGTTTTGATAGAAATTAATCCTGCAATTCAGCAAGGATGTAATAAATTGATCAAAAGTGGAGAGATTTCTCATGTTAAAAAATTATATTTCAAATAAATGAAACTTTTTATTCATCAAAGAATCACGAGAAGTAGCACAACTGTTTTCAACATTGATAAAAATAATAATAAATGTTTCTTCATCATATTAGAATGATTTCTGAAGGATCATGTGACACTGAAGACTGGAGTAATGATGCGGAAAATTCAGCTTTGATCACAGAAATAAATTACATTTTAACATATATGAAAATAGAACAGTTATTTTAAATTGTAAGAATATTTCACAATATTAATGTTTTTACTGCATGTTGAATATGAGACGTCTTTAAAAAAAAACATTTAAAAAAAATCTTTTTTATACGGTACATTATGATGTTGTGATGCTTAAGCTCACTTGTGTATGTAAAACAAATCATTTTAGTTTTTAGTTTAAAAAAAAAATTATTTAGACAAAATAGTATAGAATTTTAATACCGGCCATTTTGCGGTTGTCGTCAATAACATGAAAATAATTATTGATTATATAAGTATATAGGTAATATAAATATTGGACAGAATTTTCTGTGCATCCCCAAAATTTAAATTGACCCTTTTTACTTTCTTAAAGGTCCCATTTGTCAAAACTGAAATTTCCTGTCTTTTTTCATGATAGCAGATGTCTAGAGGCTATGAAACTGCCATATAAGTTTCAAAACAGTCAATCCGATTCCACAGACAAATGCACACAGCCTGCATAAAGTAGCTGTGTCTTTTCACGAGCTATTGTAAATTCCGTATAAATGTGATGCGTCTCGGCCAAAAAGCTGTGCTTGAACACCAAAAGGACTAAAGGCGACTGTCAAATTGCACGTGTGTTCTGTGCCTTAGTGTAAGTAAATATCTGTCTATATCAGCAAGAATCAGTAGCCTATTTTTGTCACTCAAAAAGAGAAACCTAAACTAGGACTCCAGATAAACAAAGCCACGCTTGCTTACCATTTTCAATATTAATCATGATGATCACTTTCTTCATTCCAGTCGGCTCGTGTTATAATGAAAATATTTGTGTAATCGAATGCTCAGGTAAGATTGCGTTTTAGAAAAGCCTTCTGTCTGTGCCATCTTGACTTGTTTGCTTGCTTTCATCACTTTCGATTTAATTCTCGTGCGCCGACTCCTTTGCTAAACTGAACAGCCAATCAGAGTTCTCTCTCTCACGGACGCTCCAACGCAGATTCAACATGCTGATTCGAACGGTGCAGAACACACCGAAAATACTAAGCCCACCGATCCTCATAAACGGCCCGACAGTCCCGGCCTTTCTGGGAAAGTCAGGTCAACTTCAACATCTTGCCGGCGAGTTTTGCACATATGAAAAAAAGTGATAATCTAATCGATAAAGAGCTTGAAGTGTAGTTTACACTCCACAAGTGGAAGTCATAGATGATATTGACTTCTGTAAGTAAATACCTGTCTCCTTCAAGAACATTCTCACTTTTCAAACTTCCCATTGACTAGCTGCATAGTCTACATTCCTCAATGTCCTTCCGGCCCACTTTTCCTCCCATCCGTGTGTGTGTGTGTATGTTAATGCCTGTAAAAGAATGAGGTTAGGGTGGAGAAGAGACATACACCAGAGGATATCATGTGTTTGTGTTTCATCGCACTGATATGCGTGCGTCACACCAATCACAGAAGCTTTACTTACGGGAAAAGACTATCCTAAGTAATGTTTAAGACAACCCATGAAGTATTGCGGGCAAATAGGATGATCCCCGTGCAGGACTCTGTGTGTGTGTGTGTGTGTGTGTGTGTGTAGTGGTGCTAAGAACCCTTTGCACCACTTTCCCAGGCTGTCGGTCAGGAAGGTTGGGTTTTTTACACCGTGACCACCTTGTTGCCCTTTCCGGGGGAAATCCGAGACAAACACGAAGGGGGGGGGGGGGGGGTGTCGGGGGGGACAGGAAAACCGGCCCTGGGAAGAAGGAGAAGAAAGGTGTTGGCCACACAGCATGAGAGAGGCAGTTGCTTTCAGGGCTTCTCAAAGGACCATATACCTCCCCTCCGTTACCCCATTGTCACCGGCCGCTCCTGTCCCGCTCCCCCTTCCTCCTCAAAACTGGCTCATCTTCTCACAGTTTTGAGGCCTGGAATCACTGCCCCAAAATACAAAGCCCCAACACCTCTAACACAACAATAGACTCCTCCTTTCTCTCCCTGTTACGCGTATTAAATGTTAATTTTCTGACCCTTTTTTGCTTAATTCAAATGCGGTGTGAAGTATCCACATGTAACAATAGCTGACTGGGAAAAAGGAGTCAAGGAGTGCATTACAAAGGAAGTAAAATAGTTAAGCCTGTATCCTGGATTTAAGGGGGAAAAGATAGGAAAGTCTTACGGTGGTGGGAAAAGCGCATCAAAACAGTGTAGAAAGTGAGCATGAAAACAAAATTCTGTTTACTTTCTTTAATAAGCATTCCTGGTCTTGTTATGAATGATTCATTGCTGTATTTTTTTCTGAAGGAAATCAAATTTGGTGTTCGCATTCTTTTGTCTTTCGTTTTCAGCAGACTTTTTCAAACGCTCCATTCCAACCACCTGTCATATAGACACCCCTTTTCACGATCCAGTCAGGTTTTACTTGTCGAATATTCTGAAATCTGTCATGTTGCAGAAACGAAGTGGGTTGCGATTACAAATGCGGTTTCATTTGGTCTCGTGCAGCTCAAGTGAAGTGTGCACATTTTGCGGCACTTGTAGCACTAAACAAATTTACAGGAATCATGTCTGTTTTCAAACATTGCCTCGTCTCCATTTAGTCAGTCAAACAGGTATTCCTGCCCCAAAAAACTCACGCCATTGGTTTAGCCAGTGTTATTTTGTATAAATCAAACTGTATTTTGATTTAAAAATGGCAACGCTTTTGTAAAATCATCAGACCAACGAAGGTGCACATGCTCTCAGTGTTGGGTTTAATGCATTACTAAGTACTTAATAACTGTAATTGAATTACTTTTCCCTTGAAAAAGTAAAGTAAGGGATTCCTATTAATTTTCCTGAAATTTAATTAGTTACTTCTGATGTAATTGCATTAAATACTTTATAGGCTATTTACATCAAAATTTAACATCTAACGATAAAATGGATGTTCTAATGTAACCTTCTCCCTTTAAATACTTTGGTCAGTTGAAGAATAATTTATGCAATTTTATATTATTTATTTGAAAGATTTAAAAGAGCAGTTTCATGTTTATCATTGTATTGTTCAACTGGTCGAGGCTTCTTAAAGAGAATAATTAGTACAGTAATCTCATTAGTCTGTTTAAGATTAGAGTAATTTGTAGCTAGTATTTAATTACTTTTTTTTTAGAGTAACTTACCCAACACTGGTGTAAGCACAAATGGGAAAAACAAGTTACCTGTTACAACGTTGTTTGCAGTCTTCCCGGCTGCGATATTTTTTTTCACAGGATGGTAGGGGAAGACTCATTATATTCATTAGGGAACTCATCCCTGATTGGTCTTAACCCCAGTGACTGGTAGGTTTAGGGGCGGGGTTAGGGGTAGGTCATCAGACCCCCAGTGACGGGTAGGTTTAGGGGCGGGGTTAGGGGGTAGGTCATCAGACCAATCAGGCATGAGTTCCCTAATGAATATTCATGAGTCTTCCCCTACCATCCTGTGAAAAAAAATATCGCTTCCCGGCTGGACAGTTACGATATTTCACTAGCATTTGCATTTCAGAATTAGAGTCCCCAAAATAAGAGCCCCGGTTTATTTCGGACTTCTTTATAATTAAAACTCCAGCATTATTTAGAATTTTATTCTGCTTATTGATTGTATTTGGGTTAAAAAATAAACTGTACCTGGGATTTTAATCAGTGTTTAGAATATACATGATTATTTCATCTATCTATCTATCTATAAATTACAGGAACGTCTGTCTGTCTGTGTGTGTGTCTGTCTGTTAATCGCATATCTCTCGAACCGTTAGTCAGATGGATCTCAAACTTGACAGGTGTCTTGCTACGGGCACGAGTAAGTGCAGTGCCGAGTGTGACGTTTTTTGGATTAGAAATGCAAAAGATATCGTCAAATATGTCGGTAAAAGAAGCACACATTGAAGTTGTGGTTTAAAAATAAACATTCTGACATTGGAGAGGGTTGTGGTTTAAAAATTGTGGTTTAAAAATAAACATTCTGTCAGCTAAACATTAAGTCAGCAACACTGTTTACCTCAGAATATTGTAGTGGTTTAAAAATAAACATTCTGTCAGCTAAACATTAAGTCAGCTACACTGTTTACCTCTAAATATTGTAGTTATTCAGAAGTAGTTAGTTGTCAGTAATTAGTTATATATGTAGTTCAATTTTCCATATTTATTGTATGTCATTATGTCAGTATCAGTATTTGCTTTCAACCATGCACAAATAAAAATGTCACTGAACTTTTGCTGTGGAATTGAAACAATGAGCACTCAAACACACCAAACCAACAATTACTGAAAACACACACAAAAACTGATTTTGCACATACATACTGTCAAATCGATTAATCGCGATTAAAAAATATACAATACACTTACATAAAATATACAGTATATATAAATATAATATAGCCTATACACAGACACGCATACATCTATCTATAAATTACAGAAATGTCTGTCTGTGTGTCTGTTATTCGCATATCTCTGTAAAAGAAGCACACATTGAAGATAGTAGCCTATTCACAAACTGTTTCCTCAAGCGTAGCGTTTTCTCGGAGTTCACTGTGTCGCTGCTCCGCAAATCGTCGCGCTTATTCATTTGTGGATGTTAACTGAATCTGTAAGTCAGCTACACTGTTTACTTCTGAATATTATATTTTATTCTGGTGCGCTTAACTAGAATAAACTAGAATAACTATATATATAATGTCACTAAACTTTTGCTCTGTAATTGAAACAATAAGCACTCAAACACACCAAACCAACAATTACTAAACACACGCAAACTGATTTTGCACATACATACTGTCAAATCGATTAATCGCGATTAAAAAATATACAGTCTACACGTATAATATACAGTATATATAAATATAATATAGCCTATACACAAACACGCATAGGCTACATCTATCCATAAATTACAGAAACGTCTGTCTGTGTGTCTGTTATTCGCATATCTCTGTAAAAGAAGCACACATTGAAGATGTTTAGATGCTGTTTAGAAGGTTGTGATTTAAAAATAAACATTCTGACATTAGAGGGTTGGGGTTTAAAAATATCTGAATATTATTTCAAAATGAGAAGGAAGGCTTGCTGCGCTACTGTGATTCCCAAACAATCCGGTGCAACCAGGGCAGGACAAGACAAGGCAGAAAAGGAAAATCGCCGGTGCAACACATAAATCTTCTTAGTAATCCATTTATTTGAGGTACAAACCAGTGACTGATGTGTTGCACCGGCGATTTTCCTTTTCTATCTGAATATTAGTATTCAGCAACTCAAACATTCCAAACCAACAATTACTAAAAACACACAAAAACAGATTTTGCACGGGCATATCTGTTATTCGCATATCTCTCGAACCGTTAGTCCGATGGATTTCAAACTTGACGGGTGTCTTGCTACGGGCACGAGTAAGTGCAGTGCCGAGTTTGACGTTGTTTGGATTAGAAATGCAAAAGATATTGTTAAATATATCGGTAAAAGAAGCACAGATTGGCTTTTGCGGCTCTAGCTGGCTCACACTGCAGACTGAGTGGCCACTCCCCAAAATAAACATTCTGACATTAGAGGGTATTAAATATTATATTTTATTCACGGCCATCATTTGTAGTAGCCTATTCACAAACTGTTTGCTCAAGCGTAGCGTTCACTGTGTAGCTGCTCCAGCCAAGGTCTGAACCTCCCCTGAATCGTCGCGCTTATTCATTTGTGGATGTTAACTGAATCTTTAAGTCAGCTACACTGTTTAATTCTGAATATTATATTTTATTCTGGTGCGCTTAACGTTATCGTTTTCTCAGAGTTTAGGCCAGCAACTCAAACATACCAAACCAACAATTACTAAAAACACACAAGAACACAGGCATTTTGCACAGGCATTGCACTAGTATTATTTAATTCCATAATTGTTAAATAAACAGTTTAAAGCCAACATATTAAAAAAAGTCTTAGTTTTTGTATTAAAAACTTTAAAAATGTTGCGAGAAATATCTGCGTGTATTCATTAATTAAGAAAAGCCAATTATTTTATAACTTTTCATTGCCCCCGTAAAGATCTTTATGTGCTCCTAAATGTTTGGGGGGGAAAGTAAGTGTCAAGCCCTAAAGACTTTTTTATGGCTGACTTTACTAATTTTCTTTTTAACTCTCCCCTCAAATTACTTTGATCCACTTTTTAATTTGACAAACAGATTTGACAAACAGATTTGCAGAAATAATGTCATTAGTCGGTCAAACAGGTATTCCCGCCTGTTTGACCGACTCACACCATTGGTTCACAAAGTGTTAGTATTTATAAATTAAAATATGTTTTGATGAAATTTTAGTAAAATCATCAGAGCAATGGCAGTTGGTGCTGTGGTGCCCATATGGTAAAAACATGTTCGAGTCCAGCCTGCAACATTGCCACTTTTTATTAAACAGTTAAAGCAGAGAGTGACCGGAAAAGTACAATACAATTGCATGAAACAAGCATGCCATGAAGAGCATATGAGTGTGACCCGGGTGTCGTGTGTTTGGGCCCAGGTGTTGACCCGGCGGCCCTCCAGGAGCACCTCTGGGGCCTGTGGAACAGGAAAGAGCAGGAGGAGGTAAGGCACAGATGTAATTACACTCGAGCAGAGCGGGAGAGGTGAGATGCTGGCTTTAAGATCACTTGAGAAGAGAGATGTGCATGAGGAGCCTAGCAAACCACTAGCTAAATTCCTCCATTTCTCCCCACAGTATTTAGGAGATACTCCATTATTTTCCAGAATAACTATAGTATGTGATACAGATATTGCTCCAGCATTTATGGGCATAATTTAGACTTCCAATGAAACAATCAAAGTTGTAACCGCAGTGAATTAAAAGGAGGATTTGAGTCAAGTTGTTATTAATTCATTTGCATTTATGGTATAACCATCATTACAAAAAAAAATCCTTTCAACTCGTCCCTCAGTTTATAGCCTTTTTTTTTTTTAGAGAGAGAGATGTAATTTTCTGTGGTAATCCACATTATATCACAAATGCTTTTGATAGTGTTTACCTTGTATTGAACATTTTCTTGTGCAGTATTCAGATTATTACCAAAATTATATCATTGCATTTTTATCACCAAAATTAATGATAATCACATTCATTCTGTTTACTTCCTTTCCCCCTTTTTTGTATAATAAACTGTAATGCATTTCCAGTGCTTTACTCAATTCTGTATATTATTTGGTTCAGAATTCAATTAGTTTGGGCTCACTATTAAATATTTTTATATTATAATAATAACAACACAATTGTAACTCGAGGAACAAATCAAATCATTGTGCAACTTTGACCAGGTTTAGATTTGTATTTTGGCTAAGAAACAAATTCAGAATACACAATATTAAGTAATGCATATTATTAAAGTAATTTCAATTGATTATTAATATACTTAATCCCTATTTTTATTTTATATATATATATATTTAATATATATATTTTTTACATTAAATTGACATAATTGATTTATTAATTCAGTTAATCGTTATCTTTATTTTATTTTGGTTTGATTTTATATTTAATTTAATTGTTTGATTTTTAAATAATTTTTTCATTTTTTTTTTTTTATTATTTCCTTTTCTATCTCGTCCCATTTGGCCAACCTATCTGAAAAGCTCCCCTCTTCCTCCCTCAGCTGCGGCAGTTTTTATCGGGCAGTTTCTCGCAGATGCAGGAGCCCTTGTCTGGTCTGCTGGACCTCCTGGAGGCCTGCGTTCCCGTCCAAAAGGGCAAGACCACCACTCCGAACCAGTTCATTCTCTCAGAGTTTATGCGCTGGAGGACCAGTAATCCCCAGGCCAGTCTGAATGTCCTGAGGGAAGAAGAGAGACTGCGTTTCCAGCAGCAAGCGCTGGGTCTCCTCACAGACTCTCACCCCGGGTACATGGACCCCCTGCTGGAGGTGTATCAGCTGAGCTCGCTGAGGAAACCACTGCTGCTGGAACATGTGTCCTTCCTGCAGGACCTCCGCTGCTTCAAAGAGGTGTGAGGGGGACTCTTTCACAACATGAGCGTACCAGACGAGGATGCAAGAAAAACAAAAGGGTTGCTAGGGGTGGAAATGTACATGGCCCAGGCCAGTTATGGGAAAATTATTTAATTATGGGCAAAATATGAAATATTCTAAAAATATAATTATGATTTTGGGAGTGCAATATGGACTGGATTACGAATTTTTTTTTTTTTTTGGACAAAATTGTGACATTTTGAAGTGATCAGCATTGTATGATCAGAATTTGAGCTTCTGAGGTCACATTCATATTTTCATATATATATTTCATATTTTCATGTGAATTTTAAATAGTTGTGTAAACTAAATGTTTATTAAATTAAATGTGCATCTCATTTGCATCTCAAAAAGGAAATTATTTTTGTTAATATTTTTTTACAGTCATTTAATATTAATTTTATTTTGAGTCAATTAAATAAACAATAAAAATTAAAAAGTCTACAATTTTGACTTTAACTTACTCAAGAAATATTAGGCACCAAAAGATAATGCCAATAGAAAACTGTTAAATACTTTTTAAAATTAATATATAATTATAATTTTTTAAACGAGCATTATAAATGTTATATAGAATCAACCTTTGACAATACCGATATAATGAGCAGTATGACAGGAAATCTTGTATTTTCTAACAGGCGTTGGTGTTCAGTGTCAAAGTGGAGCTCCAGAAAGATCTGGACATGGAGAAGGTCAGTTCAATCACATTAATTAATATAGCTGGATGTTTCCTCTATCTTGTTTGCACTGTTGCTGTGTGTGCCGGCAGATGTGTGTGCCGGTCATTCTCCTGGACAAAATGTCTCTGGCGGAGCTGTATGTGCGGGATCATCCTGACCTGCAGCCGCGGCTGCTCACACTGCTGGACTCCTGGTGTGATCCCAGCTTCAGCATCCAGGCTCTTCTCAGGTGAGGACATTCTCAATATTATTGAAAGGGGGAAAAATGTCCCTACCCTATTGCTCATTATGTCTCAATACAGAATTAAGAATTGAGGAAAATTTGCTTTGTGTAAAAAAAACAGGCTAAATTTAGGCTTAATTTTCTTTATGCAAAAAAAATCTTTTGGGGGCAGATATAACCTGGACATTTCTTCATGGCATTCACCTGAAATATCAACATTGAAACATTTATAATAATAATATTTATGACTTTTCTTATTATTACCATTATTATTATTCATCTAGTCTATTCTCTTATTTTATAATATTCAATAAATGTATCCATCATTTATCATTCATCCACCTTTTTTTACATGTCTGGTTTTACTTTAACTTTACTTTTTTTACTATAAAAATTCTCAATATTTCATAACATATAATTATTATTATTATTTGTTAATCTATTTATTATTAGTCTAATCTATCATTTTATAATCATTTATCCATCATTTATCATTCATCCATTTTCTTCCCTACTGTATGTTTTAGTGATTTGATGGCTGATTTTTACATCTGCAAAGTTGGGTACAAATAAAAATGCTTATTATTATTATTAACAATAATGATAATAATTATAATAATCGGATATTCTCTCTTTTTATAATTCTCATTTATCCATCATTGTTAATTAATTAATCTTTTAAAGTTTAGATGCCTGATTTCACTTGTACAAAATTATGTAAAATTAATATAATTGTTTTAATTTATTACTATGTATTAGTAATTATTATTATTATTATTATTATTATTATATTAACAATAATATTTCCTCTCATTTTATAATACTCATTTATCCATTACTATTAATTCATCCATCTTTTTATGTTTTGATGCCTAATTTCACTTGTACAAAATGGTAAAATTAATAAATATTAAGATAATGTTTTACATTTATTACTAATATATATTAGTTATTATTATTATTATATGAATAATAATAAGTTTAGCTTGTTCTGTCATATTATAATACTCATTTATCTATCATTTATCATTCATCCTTCTTTTGATGCCTGATTTTTACTTCTGTGAGATGAATTAAAAAGTAGTTAATTATAATAATGGCGATGATGATAATGTATATCTGGGTGCAGCTCTAATGCAGAGTTTGCTGAGTGATTGTGGCGTTTTGATGTGTTGTGTGGTTTCAGTCAGTACCCATCCCTGGTTCTCTCCAAACATCAGATGGACCAGATTCAGCCCAAGCTGCTCAGTAAACATGTCTTCAGACTCATGGAGAAGTTCTGCATTGACCCAGGTGTGTGAGCCTGTTTGACACTCTCATCATCTTTATGAATGCGTGTGTATTTGATGTTTAAGCTCGTCCTGTTGGGTTTGGTTTCTACAGGTCTGTGCTCTAATTCTGTCTACAAGAGGAAGCTGGACTCACTGAGGTTTCTCATGTACAAAACCTTTGGCGAGGTGAGGAAGTTGCCCATTTTCACAGCCTTTTTTTGCATCACATTGGTCAAAAACATTTAAGGGTAAGAGTGTCAAGTTCCTAGAACTATTTACTTTTTGTATTTATGTTGGTTTCATATGGTTTTGAAAAATGTCATCTGGTGTAACCATCAAGTTAGAAAATATTTCTTTTACACTTTTGATAAATGAACACATTGAATATAAGTACACATCTTTATCATTATTTTCATTTTTTAATATTATTTTTAAGGCAAGCAGTATTTGTTATTACAAATGTTTTGTTGATATTTATTGAGTCGCACAGCATGACAAGCTGAACTAACCTTGTCTGGTCTTAAATCAAATTATCTTGTCAAATTATATTTTAAGAGGCTTGCTGATTTTGAAACTCAATCAAGAGGGTCTATAGAGTACCTGACTATGATATCATGTCCTGTTTTATGTTTTTTGTGGCGCTGCTCCACATGATGTTGATTTAGCATACAGGTTTTTCAAATGTCAACAATATTAAAAAATAATATTATTAAATTATATACTTTAATTATAATGCCTAAATTAATGTTAAATATTTAAAAATATGATTATAATATTAACATAAAATTATAATATTAATTTAAGTAAAATATTTATTATAAATATTTTATATAAATTATTATATAAAATGTTATATATATATATATATATATATATATATATATATATATATATATATATATATATATATATATAACATTTTATATAATAAATGTATATTATATAATAAATTTAAAACAATCAATTTGTACAACTGAGCATATATATATATATATATATATAATTTTTCTAATTTAAAGTTTATTAATATTTAATACAATTTTACTTATATTAATATTTAATAATATAAAAAAAAAATAACATTAATTTATGAATTAGTAAAACAGTTTTGTTAAAATATAAATTCCTTTATTATAATAACAATAAAAGATAATGCCAAACATTTTTATACGGTTTTCTTTTTGTGAATTTTTATTTTTATTTTTACATGACAGTTGTAATTTCCTGATAAAATACATTTTAATACAGAAATTTAAATCATTCTCATCTTAAAAGAGGTATAATTTTTATGTGTAATGAGTTGCATTTTTTAAAATGTATTTTTCAATAAATTAGTATTAGTCACATAATCAAATATAATGTTTTCTAACCAATCAAGTCCTGATTAATAAGATGAAATCTCGCCCTTCATTTACCGCTGAATATTTTGTACACTCAGAAATGCATCACATTGCAGAGGCTAAATGTGAACACTGTATGTTCTTTGCAAATACTGTATGTGATGTATTGCAGTGATGTGTCTGCTTCATTGTATTTGATAGAAAAGTATGTCTGAAGAGAACTGGAGAGACCATGTTCAGGTAATACTTATTCTTGTTTGAGAACTTCAACATTTTAACTGAGCTTTAATTGAGTGAGTGTGTGTGTGTGTGTGTGTGTGATCTCAGGCCATGATTAAAGGTAATCTAGAGCTCCAGGTTCAGTTGGTGCAGCTGTTGGTTAAATACTGTAGCCTCCAGACTGCTGCCCAGTGGGCTGCACATTACAGCATACCCAGAAACAGGCTTCCAATAGGAGTCTGGGACAAAATTCAGAGCCTTTCCCCCAAAGAGCTGTAAGTATTAAAAAAAAATACACACACACACACAGACCTTAAAAAAAAAAAAGACTATACTCGTGATAACCTCCCATTAATAATTTTCGTACCAATAATAGTATTTTTTGTAACCCTCACACAAACCTGCTGACACAAGTTTTTGATGTGTTCCACTATTTGTGAAGATACTTTGGCTTCCACACACACACACAACCATCACCCTCACAAGTATATTCCTGTCACAGAGAGATGTGTGCTGTAAGCGGCACACCGGAGTCCTGGACACCCCTTCAGTCTGATCAGAAAATATACTACCAGATGCCTCTAGCCAGAGAAAATGTCCACTTTGTAGAGACATTAGATAAAGTTGAGCAATGCAGAGAAGCTGTTTTAAAGGTAACACTTTGCTACAGTACTTTTATGTAAATTACGATTATGATTGGATTAACCTATGTGTACTGATGTGGTTCATATTGTAACATCAACTTTAATTATTTCTAAAGAACAAGGACGATTCTGTTTTCCATTATAAGTCTCATTTAACTGTTTCTCCTTGCTCTTCTTCAGCCTGGCTGTGTGGTGGGAATTGACATGGAGTGGAGAGCTGGTTTTGGCACGGTGTCTCCTCAGCGCGTGGCTCTGATCCAGCTGGCCTTAGAGGAACAGGTATTTCTGCTGGACCTTTGTGCTCATGCCATTAGCCACCACAGCATCACAGTGGACTTCATCAGAGCTCTGCTGTCAGACAAGAGCATCATCAAACTAGGTAGGAGACCTCAAGACAAATTAAGTCACAGACTTTTTGAAATTCTTCATATTGCCGGTGTTCGTAAACTGTGGGTGGCCTATCAGGAAAGATATGGAAATTCTGCCTTGAGCTTTGAATAGCATTTCTAGCTTGTGTATGTGTTTACTAGGTTATGGGATGTCTGGAGACTTGAGGAGTCTGGTCAGCACGTGGCCTGAGCTCAGGGAAGAGCCAATGAAAATGGAAGAGGTTCTGGACCTTCTCCACGTCCATCAGGAGGTACTGCTAAAAACGACCCGCAGCTTAACTATTTCTGATTGGATTGATTAGCTGAAAAATGCATCATATTCAAGTTCACATGTTGCTATTTTGGAACCTGTTGCTATTTTATTCTTTTTACAAATGAGACCTGTCCCAACAGCTTCAGCGGTGCCGGTTAGGGAACAAAGGGTGTCGGTCAGTGGAAGTTTGTGAGGGACCGGCAGAGAAGGGCCTGAGTCTGCTAGTACAGCAGGTGTTGGGAAAACCACTGGACAAAACCGAGCAACTGTCTAACTGGGAACGCCGGCCACTCCGGACTAGCCAACTCCGCTATGCTGGTAACACAAAATTCATGTGGTAGCATTATGTTTTAGAACCTTCTCCCATTCTCTTTCTGTGTCTATTTTCAGCCGCTGATGCGTACTGCCTGCTGAACGTCTACCTTGTCCTCTCCCGGGACCCGAAGGCATATGGTTTGCCTGAGGACCTCTGCTCCATTCCCTCAGCCCAACTGGCCAAGAGCCGGGAGGAGAAGAAACCCAAAGAGAAGAACAAGCAGTCTAAAAGAAGAGAGGTCAGTTTACTGGTCTGCCATGTCATGAGCCTGTTGTACAGAAAATTACTCTGTTGTAATAGTTACTGTTATAAAATTCAATATATAAATAGCTGATGAGAACATGTGGGGTTTTTATGATGCAGAAATGAAGGAGAACAACTAAAAATGTGGCAAACAGTAGTCCTTTTTTGAGGGGGTTTGTCTATCATTAGTCACATTGTGAATTATTTAAAAAATCTGTCATTTTAAAATTTTATATGAAAAATATAAATATTTTATTTTATTTAATGATCCAATAAAGTGACAAGCCATCTAATATGTCTTGCCCACCCTTTTCTCCAATCTTTTGATGCAATATAGTGGATCACTATCTTTATGTCAAATATTATTGTCTTCACCAATGATGTTGGAGTGTGTTCCAATCTTTAGGCTCGGCAAAAGGCGAACGAGCCCCAGTCTGTGGAGAAGGACTGTTTTAAGGGTTCGGAGTACCAAGGGCCCACCATCACGCCGCCAGAGCTACGAGTGGTCTGTGATAACATGCTGCAGGGTCTGGGACGTTTTTTGCGATGTCTGGGGGTGGACGTCAAGATGCTGGAAAACACAGATGACCATAAAGTAGCAGCGGAGGTGAAACAATTAGTCATCTTTTGTCGATATTTGACATAATTGCATTAGTTACATTTAATTTTTAAACTGGTAGGACATCATATAATGGTCCTCAGCTGTTTCAGGTCATATTTAGAAAGAACAAGTGACTAAAAATCTGAATGGACCTCCATGGCATGTGGCGTCCCTCAGGGCTCGATCCTTGGACTTTTGCTGTTTAACCTATATATGCCCACAGAAGGCCGAATAATGTAAAGTAACAGAAATGCCAAAGTAAAGCACCCAGATTTATCTACGGTTATCATCAGTTGACTACAGCCTCATAGATTCTGCTACAATTAAATAGACAAAACAGAGGTTATCATATTTGGCCATAAAGAACATGTTAAGGCAAGTTGAGTTTTAAAGACTTAGTTTCCTCTATTATATTAATCTCAGTTTTAGTAGTGATGTCAAAGCATAACTAATTCACCTTACTATTATCTCGAAAAAAGTAATAATGTATTTGTTAATATATATCTTTATATTTTTAAAGTTATGTATTTGCTGTCATGTTATGCTATATTCTCTCCTCCAGCTGGCCCGTGCTGAAGGTCGTGTCATCCTCACCGCAGGTCAGCCCTACCAAACAGTAAGTGTGTGTTTGAGGTATTGAGAAACATGCAAGCTATGTGGGCTTTCTTGCATCCTACTGCCTACATAGGTAGTGTGCATATGATGCCTTAAAATACTGCCTCCATAGGAAGCTCGCTAGGGTTTAGTACAAAGCCCCACTCTGCTTAACAAAACTACAGTTCACTTGAATTTAATTTGTGCGTGAATGTGTGTATCTGTGTGAATAGCTACGGTCACAGGTCGGAGAGGGCCGCTGCCTGATTTTGGACTGCTCCGAAAAGGCACGTGACCAGGCCGTGCACGTTCTCAGACATTTCCACGTCCGCCTAACCCCTGCAGACATCTTCAGTCGATGCCAGGTCAGTTGTGCATGCCTATAAACAAGCTTGTATGCGTGTGTCTCTTACATTTGTTATCACTAGGACAAGAAACCTCTTCCTCTTTAAAAGGAACTTACATTTTTTTATCAACATTTATCAACTATTAAAAGGGAAGATAAAAGGAAATTCACTGATGCATCGCAATTTTTATCAGTCTCTTGATCGTGGCATATACCACAAAAAAGTGCGCTGACAGTGCAAACAAACACTAGGAGCCTTTAGAAAAGTTGACAAAAAATAGGAACAAGGTTTGTTTTTAAAGATCTTAGAGGAAATAACCAACCGGCATTTTGCGTTATGAATTCTATTTGACTATATCAGTCGTTTTGGAATTTCTTTCAATCTTTAGGTTGAGATACCTAAATATTCTCAATGAAATTGCTCCCTGTCTTGAGAAATGTTTGTCTTATCTGCAGACACAAGAGTTGTGAGACCAGAAGGAAGCTAAAAAGATAGATGGCTTCTCTGGTGACACTTCTCCTGTTAATCATTGGCTTGAGATGTCACTGTCTTTTTCGGTAGAATAAGTGCAGGAGGAACTTTCTTCAGGCATTTCCTCTCGCATAAGTGATGATCTGAATTCAGACAATGGGTATGGATAAGGAAATGAGCAATTACCGGAGGGATACAGAGGACAAACTGAAGGAAAGAGTTAAGACAAAAAAGGTACATGGTTATCATTAGAGATGCACTAATATGGTTGCTAGAGTATTCTTGGTGGTTGCTGGCTAATTGCTTACTAGTTCAACTCAAAAGAGTTTCTATGATAGGCTAAATTCATAAGTGAGATCACTTTGAAACATCACTACACACCTCTCTACAGAAAACCACATGGCATGTGGTGTCCCTCAGGGCTCGATCATTGGACCATTGCTGTTTAACTACTATATGCCCTAACAAGGCCAAATAATGCAAAATTACAGAAGAGTGTACCATAGGTAGGCAGCCAGATCTACCTAGTGCTATTGTTGCTAGGGTGTTCTTGGTGGTTCCTGCTAATTGCTCACTTGTTCAAGTCAAAGAGTTTCTGTGACTGGCTTAAATTATAAGTGAGATTGCTTAGAAACATCACAATACAACTCCCCTTATAAAAAAAACACATTATTCAAGGTATAGATCATGCCCATAGCCAAACAGGACTGGTTATGTGTCTAAATTTAATAATTGTGGTTGGAGGTTTAATAGAAATATGAGCAGGAGTAAAAAGGGATTCTTTCATATTATCAAAACATAATATTGGCTAATACTGATAAGATGATCAAGGGATGAATAAATGGAGACTGGGAGATGATGAGAATAGAGTGAGAACACTGCAAGAGAGGACAGGCAGAAAGATGTAGTGAGAGATAACAGAGAAAAACAAAGGAAGAGACAGACTAGGGTTTGAGACAAATGGCGAGATGAGGCAGATATGTGCCTGACTCATTCATGCTGTAATACCTGATCTCCATTAGAGCTGCACCTCTGGCTCCACCACAGGTCTACAGTTGTTTATTCCTTAAGAGTTCAAACTTGGAGCATAAAAAAAAATTCATTGAACTGTTTGACATCAGTGGCATAAATGTGACGCAAGTTTTAAATATGCAAAAGTGTGAATGAGAATTGAATGCTTATTTCAATAAATAGCTACTTGGATTTTCATCTTATCCTCACTTAAAGCCATCATATTGTTTTAAAAGACTTTAAAACAATTATGGACTTATAATTGGACTTTATGACCAATTAACTCATTTTATGATACTTTTATGTGCCATTTATTCATTGTTTGAGCTTGACGTTGTTTGTCCCCGTGCACTTTTAGTGAAAAGAAAAGAGCAGCATGAATAAATAGTCACATGGGTTTGGAAAAACATGAGGATGAATAAATGATGACAGAATTTTAATTCTCAGTGAACCATTCTTTTAATAATACTTAGTACCGCCTATTATTGTTTATGTCATAGCCATTAAGCTGTTGACACGACATACTAAAAACTCAGTGACTGCGCAGTTCTACATGTATCATTTGCCACACACCTTGTAACAGTCAAAAGAATTTCTACCACACCAAGTTCACACCTATAGCCAGTGAGGACAGGAGAACGCGGTTGAATTCCAGACGTGGGTCGTCTGAGCTCCACATGGGTGGTGGTTTCCCCAATGTTTCCCCATGGGTTTGTGGCCACCAACCTTTCCTGATTGGGTGGCCGGCGGCTCCCATCCGGGAACAGTCGCATTCCACCATTTGTTGCCTGAGGTTTCATCCACCTCTGCGTGTTTGACGAACAAATTGTACCAACAAATTATGCTAGAAAACCAAACTGTGGCATTTTTAAGTTCTGAATGAGATGGAAACATTGGAATGTGATGGAAACATTGAAATAAACACTGTATGATTGTGGAGTGGGGAGGGGGGGAGTTGCACCCCAGGGCTGGTATGTGGAAGCCCACCCATGCTAAGTTAACCCTTTTGTTATCTGATGGTAAAGTCCTTTGATTAACAGTGGCTGGGTGACTTGCCCCCGGCTCTGAGAGACATTCCTAAAGCCCCCTGTGTGGCCCATTGATACTCATTGCCAATCATTAACCTCTACCCTGCCATAATCCTTTCTCTTTCTCTTTCTCTCAATCTCTCTCTCTCACTGCTTTATCAGTTTATCAGCCTCTTCCTGAGCATTCCTCTCTGTCCACACCAGGTTTAAGTTAAGATCAGGGCTAAGCTGAGTTTAAAAGTGTGTCACCACACTAAATGGATTAGAGATCCGACTAGATGATTTTTTCTGTCAGTAGCATATTCACCAAAATTACTGTAAACACTTTTAAAGCAGACTAATAGTACCAGTCAATAGTTTGGATACACCTAAGAATTCTTTATTTTGACTATTTTCCAAATTTAGAATAGAATAATAGGAAAGTCATCAAAGTTATGAAATGTAAGCCCTTTTCACTCAGTAAAAAATGAAACGGTAATTGTGACTAGGTTTTTCATAATTTTATTCGACATCCATTGAATTGATCAAAAGTGACATTAAATACATTTGTGACGTTACAAAGGATTTCTATTTAAAATAAATGCTGTTCTTTTGAACTTTCTATTTATTAAAGAATCCTGAACTAAAAGTTTCTACAAAAATATTAAGCAGCAAAAACTTTCAACATCAATAATAAGAAATATTTCTTGAGCATCAAATCATCATAGTAGAATAAGGATCATGTGACACTAAAGACTGGAATAATGATGCTGAAAACCACTAGAAAAATATATCCATCCATCCATCCATCCAGAAGAAGTCTTTCATTAGCAGACAGTTAATGTAAAACGAGAAAAAAACAGAGCTCTTGAAGCCCCAACCAATAGAGAATAGTGAAAGGTATTTCTCTTTTATATAATAAAGGTCTCCTTTAGTGAAGGCTTGTGTACTCAAGGAAAGCCCTTTGTTACAATCTCTCATTGTATCGTGACTCAGCAGCCACCACTAATATTGGCCCCTTTCGCACTAGGTAGTTCTAGGAACTTGGTTATAGTTGGTGTGTGTGTATGTATTTTATATATATATATATAAAATATATATATATGCCCAAAGGTGTCACTAGCTGAGCAGAAATGCATAATCATGTTTCGCTTGGTCCTCTCAAAGTCGCGTATGATTTTCTCATTAGCATAAAGGTTGAGAGGTCCATCTATCGCTGGTCCATGTTTGTAGAGTTGATTAGTGGAGTAAATAAATAGGCTACAATCTGTGTGTGAACACTTTTTTTTTTAAATGGCGGGTGCTGGTGTTTAGCATGCGTTCGTCTAATCAGCGTACACTTGCGTCAATGGTAGTTCCTATTGTGCTGGGTTAGACCCTACTCTGAAGTAGGAGCTAATTTAGTCCCCACAAAAGACGTTCCTAGAACTAAAATCGTTCCCAGTTCCTGCGGTGCAAAGATGCCAAAAAGTGGGTACTTCCGCCATCAGTTCTAGGAACTATGAATAGGTCCCTAGGCCCCTAATGTCATGGTATTATGGGTAGTTGCTCACTGCCAATAGTCAATAGAGCCCACCCCCAAGACTTTTATGATATTCTGGTCCCTCAATATGGTCTGAGTCCCTCCTTTTATTATAAATCTGTTTTTTCCCCCCCTCCCATTTCATCACATCATCTGCCAGAAAAAAATCCGAAGTAAAAGCATGTCTACTTGACTCAGGGTTAAGGATCTGAACAAAGAAGACTAAGTATGAGCAACAGTAATAGTGATGCTTGCTTCAGCAAGAACCTCTTATTTTGGTCACATGGATATGATTCTTTGAAACCAACACCATATTTTTCATATCTCGCACCACTCCTCTGTCTGGTATCCAGTAATACAGTACAATTCCTCACACATTACCATGTTACTCGTATCATTCCCTCTCATACCATTTCATAACTGTCACATTGATTTAAACTGGCAGGGCCAATACTTGATCTCTGCTATTTCTCTGGGTAACTCTCCGCAGATGTGGCATTCAAACCACGGAGTCGATCTTTCTACATTTACTCGTTGATCTTCGTACAGCAGCATCAGATGACTCCCGACCCTTTTTTTAGATGTGAGACTAGCAGGTTCTTCGTAATGCAGACGCTGCCATGGCATTCACACAGGAGTTCCCACGGTACCGTGGAGGGGAGGTTTGGGGGGCCCTGGCTGTGGGGTGTGAACAGGAACCGAAACAACGTAAGATGATAGAATGAGAGAGAGGAAGAGAAAGAGTGAGAGTGTGTTTGAAAGAAGAATTTCTGCCTCTTTGATCTAGCGTAGGCTGAGAAAAAGGGAAGAATGTGAAAAGACAGGACAACTTTAAGGTTCTACTGCAGCAGTGCAAGTGTGCAAAACACTCTCGGCTGATTGATCATATTTCAGATCCTCTTTTCTCTTGGCACATTTCATACCATTGTTATTTGCGGTCTAAACCATATGAAGCACAGTCGGTGACTGTCTTTCGGGGAAAAAGGGGATTACAAAAAAAGTTCAAAGCTGCTCTTTTCCATATGATGAAAGTGAATAGGACCGTGGTGCAATATTTTGAGTTAATAATAAATTTTTATGATTATGAAAAAAGATTGATCAAATTGATGAAAATCCAGCCATGCTATCATTTTGCTTCAGAAGACTTAAATTTAGCCCAGGGTCAAATAGACAAATTTATAATGCTTTAAGTTTGCACATTTTTGCCCTTTTTAGAGCTTGACCTGGTTCCAATCCACTTTCACTGTACAAAAAAGCAGCAGTTTCACTGGTAAGAGTGAAGACAGCACAAGTCAAAACCTATATATATTGGGCAGATGTCAATCAAATATGTGTCAGGCAGATATTTTAAATTAGGAATATTGACATTGGTTAGGAGTGCAAGCTGGATCTCTGATGTCATAAACGTACAGTGGCCTCAAAACGTATTTGGACACGTTTAAGACACTTAAATATAATTACAAAAGTTTCTTGAGCACTAAATCAGCATATTGGAATGATTAATGAAGGATCATGTGACATTGAACCAGGGTTATTATCGTCAAATAAAACTAAAACCATACTTTACTTTCCCAAAGCTATTTACTAATTTTTGGCACCAATGAGTGTTTTTGCACCTTGGACGCACATTATTCTAAAGGGGAAAAAAGATTTATAATAGAAATTTGTCTTTCTCCACCTCTGTGAAATGACTCCCCTCATATTGACTATCATATAGAGACACTTTGTTTTCACCATCCAGTAAGTTTAACTCTGTTTTTTTCTTTCTATCTTATCTTTACTCTGAAATATGGAACATTACAGAAGTAAAATAAGTTGCAAATATTGTTTCATTTTCATATTAATTGAAGGAAAAACCCAATCTTGGTCAGCGAGTTCAAAAACAGGCATGTTGTCTTGCTGTTGTCTTCCCGCTCTACCCCAACCCCTGCCTGTAGGGCAAGAAGGAAAGGGAAAAGGAGGAAGAGAGAGGAGACGAGAGCAGGGAGACATTCCTCAAACATGCCAAGACATTCCGAGGGAAACCATCCCAAATATTTTCCACTGCGATCCACACTGTGAGTGTGTGTATGAGCGAATGACTCCTGTTTCTGGGCCCAATCTGACACACTAACTGACAAACTGACAAGCTGTCTGCACCGGAGCAGAGTACGGACCACAGGGTGGGTGTGTGTGTGTGTGTGTGTGTGTGTGTGTGTGTGTGTGTGTGTGTGTGTGTGTGTGTGTGTGTGTGTGTGTGTGTGTGTGTGTGTGTGTGTGTGTGTGTGTGTGTGTGTGTGTGTGTGTGTGTGTGTGTGTGTGTGTGTGTGGGAAAGTGTGTGTGTGTGTGTGTGTGGGAAAGTGTGTGTGGGAAAGTGTGAGTGAGAAAGTCAATGTGACAATAATTGAATCTGTGCTTGTTGGTGAGACTGAAAGACGTGGAAGGGTCAAAAGGACACATAAAGCACATCTTTTGAAAGGCCCAGGAATCTTGTTCGATTTTCTTTCTTTTTCTTCAACTTCCCTCATAAAGAGCAAGATCCTGGCTACTCATATGTAGATATATTTTCGACTATTGGCATAAGGGTCTGTTCAAGTGGGGGATCTTGGACGTAATAAGCTGTACAGTTTTTGTTTTGCATGCAGTTTAGGGGGAGGGTTTATCTGAAATTGATATACCACAATAATCTGTTGTCAAAAAATTTCAAATAATGGCATGAAAATCTCTATTCTGCTCATGGAATACTATTTCAGGGGACCCAAAAGCCCAGGGTCGCAAAATTTCAGAGAAAAAAGAAAACTATAGGGCTTTTAGTTTTAATCAAGATGAATGTGTTATTAATTAAATGTGTTTAATGCAGTAATTCTTTACACATTTACCTATATATATATATAGGTAAATGTATATATATATATAGGTAAATGTGTGTATATATATATATATATATATATATATATATATATATATATATATATATATATATATAGTGCTTCATTTTTCATTCTGCTTTCGAAAGGCTGGTTGGAAATCATGACCTGCTTGTTGGTAGAAAAATAATGTAAGTAAATGTTTTCCAGGGAATATTACATTTATTCACTTTTTTTGTACAGTGATCATATAAAACGCAATTAATTTAATATTAATTTAAATATTAGTTTACCTCATGTTCTCTTTACAATATCACACTTATTTTCTCAAACAAAATAAATGGGTCTTTTATACATAAAATTATTATAATCATGATCAAAAAGTTAAAAAAAGAGAAAGTAATAACTAGTTCTTTCTCTAAATTGCAACCTATACCCGACCCATGTAGTGTTACTTCTGGAAGTTGCATAAAGCCATCCAGTATGATTGGATCTGGCTATTTCAGCAAAATCTTACCAGTTTTGTTCATTTACCATCATTAAACTTATTGTGGGCGTTCTATCTGATGTTGAGTCTAGGTCAGGAGAGTTGCGTGTGATGTTTTTGTTAGTCAGTGGAAATGAGCTCAATAATGCTTGTCAAGATTATCTTACACCTTTTCACACCAGTAAACAGTTGCAGAACTATGTGGTTTGGCTAACCTCTTCCCACTTTCACACCCCTGATGTGTCATTTTGGCGGAAAGAGTTGCAAAATTGCACTTCTGTCTGTGTGTCCGGTGCAAGCGGTCAATCTGTGCGGACAGGGTTAGGGTGTGCGACTTTGAGTCCTGAATGTGTGTGTGTGTGTGCTTGTATTCGAGATGTATAATAGGAGCGTATTTCCTGTTGGCACCCCTGGTGGCTCTCTCTCTCTGGGTCTGCGATTCGCTGCGGTGAGGAATCTGTAGCACCCGGCAGCTGGAATGTCCTGTTTGCCTAGATCTGTTTGTGCTTTCTGCACACTGTGTTTTGATTGGCCCGACTGGCATTGGTGTGTGTGTGTGTCGGTAACGCGATGCGGATCCTTGCTGTTTGATGTGAGCCATTGTGTCAGAGCCAAGCTGCTTCCTGCTACTGCAGAGAGAAAGACAGTGAGGGACCATTACTTGGACTTTTCCTAAATATACCTTTAAATAGTGCGTAATTTCCGTATTTTCCACGGAACTCACAAAAAAATAATCTTTATTATTTTCAACTTAATGTTTATGGACAACATCTGTGATATGTTGTTCGTTAGCACAGATGATAATAGGATGACTCCTTCCCTAATGTGTATGAATTACCACCGCTAGAGCCGTACGCATTTAGACAGGTAGCATTGTGTTCTTTAAATCGACATGCATGTAATTGATCTTGTTGTGAACGATTTCTCCATGCAAGTTTAACTTTTTATGACATTTTTTATCAAAATGTCATAACTCGATCCTCTGTTGAAGCATCAGACTTATCTCTGGTGATATATGCAGGACTTCTCCAATCATTTAGGGTGTGTGCACACTTGGCTTGTTTGGTGTGATTGCGCTAGTGCGGTTCATTTGAGTAAGTGTGAACTCTGCCATCTGAACCCTGGTGTCATCAAACAAGATGACCGAGACTCTGAAAAGATCTCGCTCCGCTTCCAAAAAACTCTGGTATGGTTCGAATGAAATATGAACGCATCACAGACCAAAGACACAATGTCATTAGATGAGACCCTGAAAAGGCCAGAAAGCTCAAGAATAGCTGTTTTTTCTCGTCATAGTCATGATGCTGTCCATCACAGTTCAGTTCAGGCATCAGAACCGCGTCTCCTCACAGCAGATCTTAATTTGTGTGACGGAGGGATTCCTGACGCTGTTTTGACGCCTTTACTCATTTTATAAGCTCTTCACGAGTTCTCAGCTGCTCAAAATACCATCATATGTAGCTACGCACTTACAGCGAGCACATTTATCCCAGAACACAGCATTGTTTTGGATGTTCGGTAAATTCTGACACGAAATATACCTAATAAAAGCCAACCAATCGGGTTGTGAACATATCTCTATGCCTTTAGGTTCAGTATCTTCGGTGTTTGGTGTTAAAATGCCAATGTGAACGGTAAGCGGACCAGAACTAAATGTTTTTTTTTGGTCTGGATCAAGCGAACTGAACTACAAGTGTGAACACCCCTAGTCCCCATAAACCCGTCCCTTTCATAGAATAACTGCAGGCTCACGTTCAGATCTGCCTTCATCCAATCAACAACCAATGGATGAACCAAGTTTTATGATAATCTGTTTCACGTCACAATATGTAAGAAGTGATCTGTCGCCATTTCCTTTACATCGTGACTTTAAGGCAGCATGTCAAGTTTTAAAAATGTTTAAAACGCATCTTGAGATCCCTACAATCTGTGTCATTTTGTTGCAGCTCGTTTTAGCTGTTTGAGTACAAGAACACATCTGATAAACGTAGGCAATCCACATAACATTAACCGAAACCAGTCTTGTTATTGAGAACGACTAAGATTTGCCAGTCTCTCAGCCCATGGCATGACCACCCACAATGGTAAACCAGTGACTTTTGCTTGGGATCCACAAGAGGATCCCAGGAAGGAGAACACTGTATATATAGCATATCGTAACACCCATAAAGGGGTGTTCAAACTGCATCGCTGCAGGTCACCCAGACACTGTACTATAGTTGGCAACTAGTTGGTGTTCGTACACAACTGCTGTATCCTGCTGTAACAGCTGACTTGTAACTATCAGTTACGCTGTTGTCAAATTGCCTGAATTACCTTACACGAAAAATGTGTGAATGCCTGTTAAAGCACAAATTAAACAGAGCAAACTCTAACCATCTTTAACACACAACTTTACAACTCAATAACATTTCCACTGAAGAGTTCATGTAAGTACTTTAACAAAAATACAAGCTTAAAGAGATAATTCACACAAAAATGAAAATTCTGTCATCATTTACTCACCCTCAAGTTGTTACAAACCTGCATGAGTTTCTTTTTTCTGCTGAACACAAAGGATATTTAGAAGAATGTTGGTAACCAGACAGTGGCCATTAGCTGTTTCCATCCATATTTTAAAATTTGCGCATAAGTTAAATTCGCAACTTTGGGTGGAAACACAGCTATCGATTCTATTATATTTTTTTCCTACTATGGAAGTCAATGACTACCGTCAACTGTCTGGTTACAAATATTCTTCAAAATATCTTCCTTTGTGTTCAACAGAATAAAGAAACTCATACAGGTTTGGAACGACTTGAGGGTGAGTAAATGATGACAATTTCAATTTTTGTGTGAACTATCACTTTAACGTATGAGCTTTTTAAGCCTCTGATTTGGCCATACACCCTGTCCGTAGACTTGTATTGAAAATAACCCAGAAGTTAATTTTAACACACCAGTAAAACCACCAAAACTCATAGCTTTCCAGTAAATGAACTCTGCATTCGGTGGCCGTGTGAGTGTGTGTTCAATCACGCCAAATGTTCCCTCTACAACCAGAAAGCCCGTTTTTATCATCCACCATGCGAAAAATCTTAAGTCTGATCGATTAGAAAAGTAATAGCATACCTCTCCCCAACAAGCTACATGACTTGAGGTATCATTCGTGCCTGCGAATGCCATGGGAGGAGTTATGCATTACTCTGTAAGTATGAACAATAATAAAAGCGATGCTTGCTTTAGCAAAATGAGAGCTGATGAATGTCTGTGAGAAAAAAACACAAAGGAGAAAGATACAGTGAACATAAGAAGAGGGAGAATTCTTCCCAAGTAAGGGAAAGGGAGGGTAAATGATTGACGGATCTTTTCAGAAAGAGATAGGAATGGAATGAGAGAGGGAAAGAGAGAGCGAGAGATGAAATGAGCTCTTCCTCTCGCTGCTTTCTGCTTGAGAGCATTCCTGTGCAGCGATGATGTCATGAGAACTGGCCCGGGGCAGACAGGCCTGCTAATGTTGTTCAGAGAGGAGGGGCCGCACTCTTTCACCTCACCGAGAGACAGAACCATATATCACTTCCATACAGCACGCAAATATGTGTGTCGGAAGAGAAGCTCAGACACAAACACAGTCAGTGTGTGTGTGTGCGCTTTTGTGTAATTACCCTTCAGGAATTCTCCAAATTTTATGAAATTCGTGGTGCCTTTGTCATGTTTTAGGCTTCTGTCATGGTTAATTGATACTCTAAATATCCGACACTGTTTTCCTGAAGTTTGACATTCTTTAAGCTAGAAACCTCATTTAAAATATAGGTCACATCAGCTCAGGTCACATCCCCTGCCATCCCTCCAGGACCTGTACTCTTCCAGAGTGAGGAAGAGAGCAGGTAAAATCATCACAGACTCCACTCACCCTGGACACCTCCTGTTTGAACTGTTACCGTCAAGACGGCGACTCAGATCACTGGCCACAAGAACATCTCGGCACAGGAACAGTTTCTTCCCACAGGCCATTTCCCTCCTGAACAGTTAACGCACCTCCCAAGGCATATGCCTTAAGTGCAATACTCCCACTGTTTAGTGCAATATCCTACAACTCAGGTGATACTTATATTTCGATTTATTTATTATAATATTCAAAACACTGTAAATATGTTCATAATCTGGAAATGTCTATTCTGACTAAACCCAACTGTGATACTTTTATTCTCTATATTTATATTTTTATTCTTTATTATTATAATTTGTAGTATTATGTTTCATGTTTCTTGTTGTATTTGTATATGTCCACTGGAAGCCTCAGCACCAAAACAAATTCCTTGTGTGTGCAAGCACACTTGGCAATAAAGCTCTTTCTGATTCTGATTCTTAGTCAATAACTTAAACTATAGTTGTGTTTTGCTTAACCCCTTCAAACGTGCTCGTCAACACGGCCGTCTATTGTTGCATCTCCAGTAGTTTGTTGCTTGTTGTTTGTTGCATATCTGGAAGTATGCGTACAGTATTCATGTACTATGCTAATGATTTATTTCATGGTCGCTGTTAGGGCTGGGCAAAAAAAAAAAAAGATGATTTGTGGTCGATTCAATATCGATTCTCAAAAGCCACAAATTTTTCTGTATTAATTTCCGCAAACTTTGAACATAATATCTGATTGTCGTTAATCTTATTACTAGACTACAAGATTTCACCCTCTTATTTATCTTAACCTTGCGTGATGTTACAGCGGTGAGCCTGTCATTCATTTAGTGCTGAACATGGCGGATGCAGGTTCGCCTTTCAGCGTGAAAGACGTTCCAGACAGTTGAAGGAACTGTCAGTGTCCCAATTGGGCCAGTTCTGCATGGTCACCAAAGTTTATAATTTACGTGCGTTTTCAAGCAGACAGCATGCAAATAATAAAATGAATTCTCTTTCACGTCTCTCTGCGCTTAAACGGACAAATTCACACATTTATCTCAAAATGCCCACCTTTGCGAGTATCCAAGTAAACATAGTCGGATATGCCTTAAGCAGTTGAGAAAGAACGCATGTGTATCGTGCATTCGTCTTAAAGCGCCAGCAGCCTAATATTGCTGCTGCTGTTATGTCTGTCATTAAGGTTAATCAAACTACAAAAGACAAAGAAATCACTCCCTGCTCTTCACTGACAATGACGTTTTGTAACTTTAATAAGGATTAACCTTTATTTAATTTGTATGCAGTTATTTTACATTTGATTACTTTATTCAGTTTCTGTACCTGAGAACTGCTAGACCTACCTGAAAAACCTTAAAAGCACTGATTTCATTTGTATCTTTGTTCTGTTGTATTTATTTATTTGTGTTATTGCTTGTAGTTTCATTATTTGTTCTTTTTTTTTATTAATAACTGTTCAGTTGTTTTTAATAGCCTTTGAAATTTATATTGGTAGTTTTAGCTATAGTATCGAAATTGGAGTCGAGTATTGGTAATTTTCACTGATATCTAAAATTTTGGGTGTCGTAACTTTATTTATTACAATACAAGGATACATGTGTCAAAACCAACAAAAACAATAACTGTTTTATTCATTTATTACTTTTTTTTGTGGTGGGGCCAGTGAAAATTGAATTCATCTAATCAAATTGAGATCCAGCTGCTTTTCAGGTATTATGTACAATTATGCTATCAGATGTTAATACTATATTGTACTATCAGATGTATAATACTATGTTATGTTAATACTATATATTCAATATTTTAGTATTGAATGATTACCGCATTCATGTAAAAGGTACTCCTAAAAGATTTTAAAGAATACCATAGGATTACAAAGAAGTTTTGATTGTCTTTGTCACTCTTTCCTTCTCCACTCTTTTTTCCTGTCTCTTGCGACCCCCTAATAGTTGGATGTGTGAGTGTGCTTTGATGGGCATCTTTATGAGCTGTACTTAAGGAGGGTTGCTCAATGCGGTCATTCTTTAAATGGAGTGTGTGCGTGTAGGAGGAAGGCATCATGTGTGTGTCCATGATTTACTGTAAAAGGGAGACGACTGTGTCATCGTGTGTGTATATCTGCCAGCTTTTCCATCCCCAGAATTTATCTACAAATTTCCATGTTTTCAGCGACTGTTTTATTTTTTAGTTAATCTATCATTTAAGTCCATTTTTATCTCCATTCGTCATTCATGAACCTACACGGCATGCCTCTAAAGTGCAGGGCTACGTGCAGGGTTCCCTGTAGCTCTGCAGAATGGCCTGCCGTTGCCAATGTAAATGCTAACTTACTTTGCTTTGGCTGAGCAGCTAAATGGGACTTAGTTGGTCATCTAAATTATTCCGTGTTTATCTCCCTGGTTCTCTTACTTTGAACAAGTAGCCTTTTCTGTAATTTTACCTTAGCAACAAAGTACTTTGTAAAGCACAGCCTCGAAGTGGCCTGAAAAGTATGTCACGCTTAATGTTGAATGTCACTGAATGTTTGATTGGCATTGAATTAGATGGCAAAATATAAAACCAAAAGACATTTATTTTAAACAAAGATAGCACAAAGCATACTTTTTAAGCAAAAATATGCTTATTTAGCCCTGGTCCATATTTTATGCAATAGAGCAGCTTGAACAACATAATTGTTCTCTGAAAACATTTACATTATGGTAATTGACATTTATTCTGATTAAAAAGATACATTTTCAAGCAAAACCTCAAAAATAACATTTTATTAGTTGTTGAACATTTGTGGTTACCCTTCTTAGGTTACCTGTGTGAACTTCATGAGAACTGATGTCATCCACTAAAAATCACCTTATTAGTAGTTTGGCCAAGTTCACTTTCCCCAATACATTTGTCATTTGTCTTAGGAACAATAGTTTACTCAAAATGGGCCTTTTGTTATGCTTCCCACATTAAATCATACATGCACATGTTTGAAACAAGAATTTGATGGATGTGCTTCTAACTAGTGCTGCTGATGGACTGAAGAGCAGTTTCTAAGGTTAATAAGGTTGTTCTATCTGTTGTAGCTAATAGTGGTTTGCCTAGTGTCAATAGACCTGTTGTTGGACTTGATGGATTATTTTTGCATGGCTGGTCTTTGCACTTTGCACAGTGTGGATGCCTCTCTAAAATGGGCCCCCCAGTGAAGCTTGTGAGCTATACTTCAGCTCGTGAGCTATAACAGCTCAGGAACCCCACTGTTAATGAGTATTTGTTTCTGTGTGTGTTAATGAGGGATGGACTGGTGACCCGTAGTGTGCTTGTTTGTGGTTAGTGAGTGAAAGAGCTAAACGTAGTGCTAAACAAAAGACATTTAATCAGTTTTTTACTTTACTGCGCTCGTTGCTTGCACTCCGCCCAGAGTCGGGCTTGGGAATGGGGGTCAACAGAGGCTGGCAGTGCTTCCTCTGTGTCTGATCCGGCTGATGTTATCGAGGGTTGAAAGTCTGTTTGCTTTGGGACTACTGGGCAGTTAGGGGTGGGAAGGGTCGAAGAGCAGCCCCCCGTGGGACAGTCGAGGTATACGGACATGGGGGTCAGCCTCTCTGGCTTGGGAAAGGGCTGGGAGAGCCTAGATCACTGAACGACGTCAAATAAAATTGGAACGGAAAAATGGCCAAATTCAGACAAGAAAAGATGCACACTCGCCCCTTTTCTCTTTCCCTCCCTGTCTTCGGTTTTCTCACAGGAACTACGCTAGTGTATCCGTGATGCTTGCGCATGAGGAAAAGGAGGAGGTGCCAAGGTTAGGCTCATCCGCTTCACCTTTTAATGGATAAAAGGGATTCCGCAGTGATATCATCTGAACTTGCAAAATTAGCCAGTTTGTTGGCAAGCCAAAGCATGCTGGGATATGTTCATTACCTGCCCGGGCTTTTATAGGACTTTCTTCTCAATAGCCTGCCATGTTTGATCTCTAGATTTCTGCTCTCTTTTGAGTAACTTTGGAAATCTCCATTACAAAGAGAGGGGACATCGATGGCCCCAAAGCCACAGTGTAAAAGCAGTGGCCCAAAGAGCCTGAAATCAAAGAGAAAAACTCAGCCGCTGAAGGAAAACTTTCCCGCGCCTTCCTTACCTTCTCCTGCCAGATCCTGATTGGTCAGGTTGCGTACCTGTCTCTGTCCGTCTGTTTAAACCCTCCCTCTGGGAGGTATTTCTCATTTTCTTTCTCACCGTTTTTTTTCCCTCAGTCTTTTCTTTGCTGTCTATTTTGGTGAGCCAGGCCGGTCCAGCCGGTTCCCACAGAGTGGTTCCCATGGTTATCGGCAAGGAGATAGCGTCAAGGATGGAGGATGATTGGGATAGGGGGTGGGGTGTTTGACAGACCGGGAAAGACAGCTCTGTACTGAGAGATAGCAGCTCTGTTACATGGAGGGGGGCCGGGGCAGCTAGTGGGGTTACGGGGGTCCGGCTCTCAGAGATATCAGGGGGCAAACGGAGCTGGAGCCGGTGGGGGTGATGGTGGACTGAGGTGGGGCGGAGCAACAGGCTTGCTGGGGCACTGTGAGAGGGACAGATTCAGTTCCCACACTCATAATGACTGTGTCACAGGAGACTGAAAAGGGACAGCCTCTGGCCCTAGGGAATTTAGCAGGACCGACCAGAACGCGAGGGAAGGAGGGGTGGCAAGGGCTGCCGATGGGGTCTGTGACACAGGAACTCTCTCAGGCCTTTTTAGGCTTCACCTCATCGCTTTCACACCCAAAATGAACCCCAAACCCAACCTCAAGCCCTCCTCTACCTCAACGTTTCCACTTCATCTCCCCTCCCCTCGGTGTCTTTCCCCCCAGGCTTTTGTTCACCATGTTTTCCCGTTTCCTGTCTACACCCTTGTTCTTGTTTCTCTCTCACACTTCTTTTTGTCCACCCCTGCTGCCATCTCAAAGCCTTTCATTTTTGTCCTTTCCTTGGAGAAGGGGTGCTTTGAAGTTGCCTTTCTCCTCTCAGGCTCTCATGTCTTATCCAGCATCATTAGCACTTGACCTCTCTCCCCTCACGCCCTTTCATTTCACTTTATCTCCCCCTTGCTGTGTGTGTGCGTGTACGATTATCTTAGTCAGAAAATCAAGCTCATTGGTCCTCATTTGCACTCTCTTTTCACAGCACAATGACACTTTCATGTTTGCTAAACTGTTTTCCAGAGTTTGATACTGTCGTCGCCTTTGTGACACAGCTACCTGGTATAAGTGTTGTGTCACTGGGATCAATGTAGACCTTTTTTGCACATGGCCGACAGTAGGTAAACATTCTTTCTTACATACATTTACATACATAACATGCGCATGCAAGTTACATGCGCTTCTTGAGGCACACACACGCAAGGTCTCGCTCTCTCCCTCTCTGCTGTGCGCGCGCTACACGGTTTGAACATACATTCACGTAGCCTTCGGGAGAGTGGATACATTTCCCGGGACAGGTTATTAAAAGATAAATCGGGACAAACCGAGACAGATAGCAACCCTTCCGCACCCGATGGTCAAATTACAATTGTGTTGTTACGCATGATTATAAATGGATGATTGTCTTCAACAGCGGACTCGGTGACGGTTGATGCGCGCGTCTCCAGGGTAACATTTAAATGAACATTTCTTTAAAACTAAATTGATTTGACAGAATTTCATTTTCTTAATGCCATAAACAGGCTTTAGTCCCATGAAACTTAAACTGGAATGTCTCTGTTTTTGTCACTGCGACTTCCCGAACAGGCGAACACACACGCGCGCGCGCACGCACACATCACTTTTGAAGTAAAATTGAAAATTGAGGATGCGGTGCATCGCGATATCGAATTGAACCGAATCGATGACATGATAATCATAATCGAACCGAACCGTGAGATCAGTGTAGGTTCACACCTCTAATGTGTGCTAAGTGGGAAAGATGCTTACTTGCAAGGATGGTTTTCAATATTGGATTTTGACCCACCCTTTGGTCTGGTTTTTGTCAGCCTGCTGGGTCTGAAATCTGTGGTGCCCAGTGGAGTGGGCCAGACACCAGTCATCCCATAACTTTCTCAGGCTCGTCCCCCCCCCTTAAGGGCTGCCATAGTCAATATTTACAGTTGGGGATGAATCATGAAGACTTCACAATAGCATTCCGAACATGCTTAAGTGTGTCGGTTAAAGAGAGCAAGCAAGGGAAGAAAGAGAGGTGTGAAACGCAGCATGAGGCTTGCGCAACAGAAAGTGGTGGCGCTCCCATGACAAGACACCAGGAGACAGGACGGGACAAATACTGCAGCGAGTTACTGTGGGTGTGGTGGGAAAACTTTGCGACACGGCTATCTTGGCCTCAGTTTTCTCTCTCTACATCTTAGCTAAAAAACATTCACCCCCCCCCCCCCCAAAAGGAAAAAAATGTATTCAATACAATTTGAGAGAAATATTTCTTCATCTATAACAGTACACAATACAACATCATAGTTTCATCATCTTTAAAACCCTCAATGTTCTTCATTACCTTGTTGAACAAAAACTCATGTCTTATTCTTGCTTTCACAACTCCTAAAAGTACCATCCACATCATTTCCTTCTGTCTTTTTCCTTCTTGTCAAAATAATTGCTTGGCTAACAATGAAAATCAATAAACGCCCCTTTCTTCTATTTTCTTTAGGCAACTATATTTACCTATTTTTCTTGTATATATTTACCGGTTAAGGATGCACAATATATTGGTACCTTATCAATTATCACCAATATTAGAGATTTATCATATTGGTCAATTTTGGATATTTAATTGTGCATACTTATATCGTACTATTCATATATATTTAGAGTACCTTTGCTGTCATCCAATGTTGATTTGCAGTAAATTAAAAAACTAATAAATTAATGTTTAACATTGTCAAATGTAACCTTTAACAAAGCATAAAATGAATATACATTTTTCATACTAAAAATTATAATGTAATGCCTAAAATCACTTGTAGAATTTAAAAAATGTATATTCGTTTTTAGTGTTTTATTTTGTCATTTATTTTTGTAAAAAAATATAAATAATAATTGGATTATCTAAGTTGACCAGAATTGTAATATAGGTGTATAAATAATATCCTAGCATGGAAGATGCAATGCAGGGTGTTTCATGAACATTTTCAAATTTTTTATTTTTTGCTATTTAATCTGGATTTAAACCAATTTACTGAAATTGATGGTTCAAAAGAACTGATTTCTAACTAGCACTTTATGGAACCTAATGGCCAAATAGAAAAATGTAATTAAAATCAAAATCACTCACAATCACAATTATCACTAGCAAAATATATTTCACCCAGCCCTAACCATCATTTATTTACATCTAGTTGAGGACAAAAAAAAAAACTCCCCAGCGACATCCTCAAGGGTATTTACTGCTGGAAGTATGTAAGAGTCATTGATCTGACAGCCTGAGACGAAAGAATGAGAAGAGAGAAAAAGAAAGAGCTGTGAGCCATTCTTGGTTTCAGGGCTCGTAGTGGGGCTATTATCCCCCTATTTGGGCAGTGCTAAAGAGCTCAGCTCTGAGAGAGGGGCAAGTATCAATAGGGTGGGTGGAAAGCCTAGCTTCACAGAGGCCAAGCTACCACACAAAACCCCCAGTGCCCCCCTGAGCCCTGCAGCTAAAGCCCACACAAAGAGTCTCCTCACTGGCCATTATTCCCCGACTCCCGTGGTTCTCTGCAGAGCTCCAGTCCCAAACCAACCCCCCTCATCCAGAGCTGCCAAGAAACTTTTCTGGGTATGAGCTGTTCCAAGACCAACAGGGGAGAGTTTTCTGAACACATGTATGTTATTAGAAAAAGAGAAAAGTGTCAGAACAGTTTGCTTGTCGACTGCATCCTGTCCAACTGTCTGGTCAGGTTCAGCTCTCTGGGCAATGAACGGACCATTAGCACTGACAACAACACTAATCTAAAACACCTCCAGGCAGGGTCACGGGAGAAAGAGAGGTCAGCCCTGATGAGCTCTCTTCTAATGCCTCAAGTAAACGAGCAGTCTACATCCAAGAGACTTTCCTCCAGTATTGAGGAAGCTGCTCATAATTTCAACAAGCTGCTCATAATTTCATAAAGGATTAGTTACCTCCAGAATTAAAATTTCCTGATAATTTACTCACCCCCACATTATCCAAGATGTTAATGTCTGTCTGTCTTCAGTCGAAAAGAAATGAAGGTTTTTGAGGAAAACATTCCAGGATTTTTCTCCATATAGTGACTTCAATGGGGTTCAACAGTTTGAAGGTCCAAATTGCAGCTTCAAAGACTCTACGCGATCCCAACCGAGGAATAAGGGTCTTATCTAGCAAACGGTCGGTTATTAAAAAAAAAGTTTTATATATATATATACAGTCACAAATAACTTTAATTTAGTTTGTTTGCTTTTTGTTACCACTTTGTATAGCTAACTACTTTATCAAAATGTAAGTACCGACCCAGTTTTTACAAAGCGAACGTGCAAAAAGACTAAGTCAAATGCCATTTACTAAAAACAATTGCGTGACCTTTCCAAAGTGACTTGAAAAGGTCACGCAATTTTTTTTTACGTCACATAGGCGGAAATACAAAAAACATCTAATTTTCTCCTCCCACTTCAAAATCATCCAACATCGTTGCTTTACCTTTTTTTTTTTTTTGTAAATGGCATCTGACTTAGTCTTTGCACGTTCGCTTTGTAAACACTGGGTCGGTGCTTACATTTTGATAATGTAGTTAGCTATATAAGGTGGTAACAAAAAGCAAACAAACTAAATTAAAGCTATTTATGACTGTCAGAGTTAATGTGTTCGCGTTTTGTCATTATATAACAAGCAGACAGATAATATATTTTCAGACAGTATAAAAATGTGCAGGAAATACAAACAAGGGAATTCTTTAATTCGGTGTCATTATATAGATATGAGTGTAATGCACACAAATTGCAGAGCCCAATAATATAGCTTTATTCCTAAAAAAGTAACTGAATGTGTCGCTAAATCCCTTTTAATAGAAAAACCATTGGTATGAATATATAGTTAAATATTTGAATCAATAGACGGAACTAAAAATATTTATTTGTAAATACTTGTTTTTGCAGTAATTATGTATACACAATTTGATTTGAAGTAATACATTTATTATATTATTATAATGATCCCCTCTGTCCTGTGTCAGTTATTATAATAATTTAATTTTTGTTTTACATTGGTATTTTTTCTTTTAGTATTAAGTCAGTAGTATTTATTCTCTTTTATTGTATGATTTTGTATAGTTTATTTTAGCATTGTGTAATGTAATGAAAAGATGTATAATATACAGTGTGTGTATATATATAAATAAATATTTTTTTTTTATATATATATAAATTAAACTATAATAATATTGGTTCAATTGGAGTGATTTATATACAGATTCTCTGTTAGAAAAAAAATTTGACTAATGCCAACCCCAATTTATTTTCCCACAAAATATCTACATTTCTCAAGACGGTAGTGATCTTGTTATTTGCCGCCCAAGCTTGCAACACATGTGTCAAACGCTGAGGTTTGCTGTGCCGACAGGGCAGGAATCTGAACCGCACTCCTGTTCCCACGCTTACCTGCTTCAGTTTGAATCATAGCAGTCTCCTCTCATTGGTCAGACACTCGGTCATGTGACCCAGCCACAGCACAAACCTGCGCCTGTATGCAGACCAGGATTTTCCCATGGGAGCGGCAGTGAGAGAGAGAGAGAGAGGGTGAACGGAGTCGAAATGAGTTTTTTCCCTCCACTCCCCTCCCCCACCTCTCATCTATGGGAGCTCTCTATCTCTCGTCTCTGGCTTTTCTCGAGCACGTCTCACTAATTGGAAATGGTTTTAGCTCGTTGGAGGCTCATGCTGGCCTCATATAGAGGTGACGTTTGAAACACATACTCAATACTGTGCTTTTGTGCTGTACAAACAGTAATCTGTCAAATCTTGTGCAGTCTTTCCCTTTGGTACAACAACACAACGTGACTAACCTTACTACTAACTACATTTCCTCAAGAAATTATGAAGGCAAATACCAAAACTCACTGTCATATGCTTGGATGTTGTATGTAGTTGCCAGGACTTGTGCTGTTTTGAGTGTTTTTTAGCTCTTTTTTTTAGCACATTGCTAACTGGTTTGTGTTCTGGGGTTTTTAGGGGGTTTAAGGTGTTTGCTTACTGGTCTGAGTCAAAAGGGCCCATTTGCAAGTGTTTAATGTTTTGGTCCCTAAATATTGCTCATGTTGTCCCTGCTAAAATTAAGTTTAATGGGATTTTTTTGCGTTTAATTGTTGACCAGAGAAAATCAAAGCTTGAATGCTTTATAAAGTAATGTCTCTTCTCTTCTAGGGTTGCATTTGGGGGAATTTAAGATTTAAAAAAAAAAAACAGGTGATATGTGATTTTTATTTATTTTTTCATTTTTATTTTTTTGCACAATTTTGCAACAACTGAATCGTTGTCTACAACATGGGATAACATCCATGAATGTCATTCACAGACATTACTAGACAACAGTAGTGGGAACGCCCGCTAGTGATCTCACTTTAATCTCTAAACAAGTCACATCATTAATTTCCATACCACAAACGGTGCGGGACGAGTTTGACCGTTAAATACTACAAAGTTTCCGAAGCGTGTCCTAACTAGGTGTGATGGATTCTATCTCTTTATCTGAGTTTTTGTTAGCCTGGCTAACGTCAGACCTAGTCTCATTGAGACGTGGGTCTGGGAACCACATGTTCATTTTCTCGTATTTGAGGCGTGGTTTACGAATGCCCAGAGCCGTTTATTGGGTGCTACGAATGTCTATCAAATGTGCCTGTACGTAGCTCATAGCCAATCGTTTCAATTATACCAGATGACGTATGTAGAGCGACAGAAATTAGACGAGGAAGAAGACAATGGGTCAGAGATTTAACTAAACTCCTTAGAACAATATCTGAGGCTGCATCGAAAGGTAACTTCGCGTCTCCTGCCATGTTGGATCCATAGGTATAAACAAACTGCTTCTGTGTGTTGCATAGACGTCGTCATCGTCTTGCTGCTCCCTCCCCGTTCTGTGATAGGTCCCCTCGCTGAGGCGAAAATCTGATCCATGGAATCCAGACTGCCTAGCAGCGTGAATAAAATCGCGCTGCGGGCAAGGCAGCATGGGGAAACCCAGGCTAAGTTTTTGTCCTAATCGGAGACAAATGAAGAGTGCCACTTTTGCCCTCAGTGAAATCTCACTGGTTAAAAATCCCACTCCACTTCTGCATCGCACCTGTATAATATGGCGAAGCATACAAATCTTCAGAGGAATTCTTCAGAAATGTCCAACCTGAAGTGTGATTTTAGGATGTGTTCACACTTAGCATGTTTGGTGTGATTGCTCTGACACTGTGGTTCATTTGAATAAGTGTGAATGCTGCCATCTGAACCCTGGTGTCACCAAACAAGATGACCGAGATGTTGAGAAGATGGATCTCGCTCCGCTTCCAAACAAACTCTGGTACGATTGAAATATGAACGCAACACAGACCAAAGACATATAAACGAACCAAAAACAGAACATGATGTCACTAGATGAGGTCCTAAAAAGGACAGAAAGCTCAAGAATAGCTGTTCTTTCTCGTCATAGTCATGATGCTGTCCATCACAGTTCAGTTCAGGCATCAGAACCGCGTCTCCTCACAGCAGATCTTCATTTGTGTGACGGAGGGATTCCTGACGCTGTTTTTACTCCTTTACACATTTTATAAGCTCTTCACGAGTTCTCAGCTGCTAAAAATACCATCATATGTAGCTATGCACATACAACGAAAGCATTTAGCCCAGAACACAGCATTGTTTTGGATGTTCAGTAAGTTCCGTCTCAAAATATACATCATAAAATACGACCAAAATACGACCAACGACTACATTTTTTTTGGTCCGGACCAAATTAAACGAACTACAAGTGTGAACACTCATGAGAGACAATGTTGGAATTGAAATGCACAGGTGACTGACAATACCCGCAACAGCAACTAGCCCTGGCTCCTACACATATGGCGTTGACATACTCGTTGACTAGGGTTTGGTCCAGTCACGCTTCGTTTTTTCCTCCTCGCTGGTTCATGTATGAGGCAAAACTTGCGCGTGTGGTTTTGGAGGCAAACACAGATGGAGAAAGAGCGCGACTGTGCAGGCATGAGTATGAAGAGTTGGCGGAGCAGGTTTTGACTTGCTTTTGCATGGGAAACTCAGGAGCTGGGTAAATAGTTTGGCGGTATGTTTTTGGCCACTCAGCCACTGCGGTGTGTGGGAAGAGATCACTCAAGGTGGAATGGAGAGAGCGTGAGAGTGAGCGGCCAGGGGTTGCAAAGGGCACCTGTGTAGGTCACACACACCTTGCTATTTCACAGCTGTGTGTATGTGTGTGCGTGTGTGAAAACATATATACTTCAAACTGAATTCTGAGTGGATCCAGTACTTAAAGTCTGTCTGAAAACATTCAGTTTGCAGAATTCAGTTTATGAACTGATATAATTTACTCTACTAGTCAAAAGTTTGGGATAATTAAGATTTTTTTTATGTTTTCTAAATAAGTCTCTTCTACTCACCAAGGCTGGATTTTATTTGATTAAAAAAATACAGTAAAAACTGTAATATTGTGAAATATTATTATAATTAAAAGAACTGTTTTCTATTTTAATATATGTTAAAATGTAATTTATTCCTGTGATCAAAGCTGAATTTTCAGCATCATTACGCCAGTCTTCAGTGTCACATGATCCTTCAGAAATAATTCTAATATGATGATTTGAATTATATTTTAGTGCTAAATTGTTCTTATTATTATCAGTTTTGAAAGCAGTTTTAATTTTTTTATATTTTTTGTGGAAACCATGGTACATTTTTTCAGTAGTCTTTGAATAGAAAATTCAAAAGAACAGCATTTATATGAAATAAAAAGCAAAAATAAAGATATTTATAATGTTACGAAAGATTTCTATCATTTTAATACGCCCTTTCTTTTTTAAAATCTTAATTATCGATAACTTTTGAATGATAGTGTATCACGACTTACACAAAATATAAGTAACGAAAACTGTTTTGAACTTTATTAATAGTAAATGTTTCTTGAGCATCAAATCATCATATTAGAATGATTTCTGAAGATTACTGGATGCTAATGATGCTGAAAATACAGCTTTGATCACAGGAATAAATTATATTTTAACATATATTACAATAGAAAACAGCTATTTTAAATTGTAATAATATTTCACAGTATTAATGTTTTTACTGTATTTTTTTTTTTTTTTTTGCATTTATCTGCAAAATAAAATGCAGCTAAATGCATGCTTAAGAGACTTCTTTCAAAATCAATTATTCCAAACTTTTGGCCGCTAGTGTACATTTACATAATTAACTTTTTTTTAGCCTCATGTTGTTTAAAACCCTGTATTCCCTATTCAAAAGGAGAAATTTAGTGTTTGTGATAAATGTTCACTTCTCTATATTTCAAGGCGTCTTAAGTCATATGGAAGTTGTAAACTTGAGTTTTCGGTGGTTTTTTGGGCCTTGTTGGAACTTGACTGCCATATACTATGAACTGATATTGTATAAAAGAAAAGACTGCCTGAAAAAATTCTCCTTTTGTGTAACAGAAATAATAACCGCGGTGGTTTTCAAACCACATGAGTGTGAGAAAATAATGACAAACTTTTCACTGTTCCTTTTAAACTGAGAAGTCTTTCAATTTCAGTTTTATTTCTGAGAACAGAATTCCAGTCCCATGTGTTCACTGACTGAATTGTCACTGTCGTGTTAAGGTGTCCCATTTAGCATGTCTCAGTCTGGGCGGTGTTGCAGAGGTGGAGATGGTGTTTAGTGACGAGGCTTTTAGCGCCCATGTGTTGTTTGAAAGGGTGGGAATCGGTTCTTCGCTGAGGATGAGACAGAAGCCACACTGAGGTGTGAAATCAAGAGAGGCGACGCAAACTTTTAACCTCACACCTAGCCTGCGTCACTGGAGACGAGTGTGTGTGTGTGCGTGAGAGAGTTTGGAACTGGACTAACCAGACCGAGTAACCAGTCCGAGTTCACAACCTACTATCTACCAATGTGTGTATATACATCGTTAAAAAGTTTGGGGTCAGTAGGATTGAATAAAAAGAATAAATACTTTTATTCAGCAAGGAAGCATTAAATTGATCAAAAGTGACAGTAAAGACATTTACATATAACAATGTTACAAAGTAATTATTTTTCAAATAAATGCGGCTCTTTTGAACTTTCGATTCATCAAAGAATCCTTAAAAAATGTATCACTGTTTTTAGAAAAATATTAATCAGCACAACTGTTTTCAGCATTGATAATAATAACTTTCTTGAGCATCAAATCATCATATTAGAATGATTTTTGAAGGATCATGTGACACTGAAGACTGGAGTAATGATGCTGAAAAAATACAGCTTTGATCACAGGAATAAATTACAGTTTTCTATTGTAATATATGTTAAACTGTAATTTAAAATTGTAAAATGATTTCTCAGTACATTTTTTACTGTATTTTTGTGTAGAAGAGACTTCTTTCAAAAACATTAAAACAATATTACTGACCCCAAATTATTGAACGGTAGTGTGTATGGTATAAATGCTGTGAGTTTGGTAGACAAATCTAAATTGTAAATATATACATTTATTTTTGTATAATGTATATACATTTCTTTACAAAGTTAACATTTTATTTATTTATTATTTTATTTATTTTCAATGGATCACATCAAATTCCTTAAATACTAGAATGCGCTGCACTTTTGATTCATATAAGAGAGCACAATATGAGTATTTCATATTAGTTATTAATTATTTCATAGTTTTGATATCTTTACTGTTATTCTAAAATGTGGAAAATAATAATAATAAAATAAAATAAGTATAAACCGTATAAAAGCTATATATAAACTGTCAACATAAGAGATATTTTATTGTCTAACACTTGATTTAACATCTTGTTGGTGAATTGATTTGCATGACATCATAATGTTTTATTACATGTTGATGTTTTTTCTGTCACCCGTTTCAAGGCTTGCAACTGTAATGAGTACTTTAAGCTGTCCAGAGAGGATATGACCCGCATGATGAAAGAGAGAGGTTGGTGCTTGTTTTCCTTTTATTGCCCATTTCAGAACAGCATATATATTTGAATGTACGTCTTAAATTGTATTTACAGATTTAATCCAGACTCTTTTCCACCATTATATAATTTCCAGTGAATTAGCGTTTGATTTTAACAGGATTTCCCCCCAGTTTTTTGTCAGTATCAGAGGATAGCACGCTTTGAGCTCTATTGGTTTTTTTTCTTTCTCTTCAAAGGTCTTCTTCAGGACATCGTATCTAAGCGGGATGACTGCGAACCACAGGATGAAACACAAGAAGATTACAATAGCTGGAGGCCCCCAGAGGGCCCTGAGTTCACCCCTCATTGCCGCTGGGCCCCACGCACGGCCCTGGACCCCCAGACCTTCAGATTCCCCAGCGGGGCCGAAGTTCAGCTGGAGACGGTTCCCCCAGGCCTCCTTCCCCGGATTCCCGTGTACTTCATCTGCACCGGCTGTGGAAAGGTGTTCTGGGAGGGGACGCACTACGACCGGGTGCTGTCCCAGTTCCAAAAGGTCCTGCACGTCAGCGAAAACCTCGCATGAGATCGACCGTGAGAGAGACCAGGTGTAATGAACTCTCGCTGTTGCTTTGCGGGGGGGCTTTTTTCTTTCAGATTTTTTAAATTTCTTTTTACGGAGGTATTTTTTATTTGCTACACTGTGTCATGATAAATGTGCAAAAGCATCGATTAAACGTTTCGAAAGGTTTCATTTTGTGTTTTGCACTGTAAAACAAAATTAACTCAAATTTGTTCTTAAAATACAAGTGTTAATTGTTTTTAATAACACTTTATAAAAAGATGAATCACAAATTGGTATAAAAACAGGATTTTCGTTGAATTCACTCATAAAATGACAAAAATTCATTCATTTTAAATTTTTTTGCACAAAATCTTGTTTTTCTCTTTTTTAAAAAAGAACTTTTTTTTATCTAAATTTGTTTTACACAATATAATACAGTTAATGCCATACATTGTTTACAAACTTAAGTTGTTCATAAAATGTGTTAAAGGTTTTTAATAATACTTTATTAAAACAGGATTTACGTTGGATTAACCCCTTCAAAATGACAGGTTTTTTTTCTGATTGTTAAGCTCAATGTAAATATTTAGCATGTTATATCTCTTGCAGTTATCTCTGAACCCCCCCCAAAAAATTTTTTTCTTTTCTTTTTTTTTTCCAGATCAGATGTTGTTTATGTTTAGTCTTTAAGTCATATCTCCATTTGTAAATCTGTCAAAACTACAGAATAATATGCCTGGGTTCCCCAAAGACAGCGCTGCTGAAATCATGCCAGACGCTGTTTTCCTTCCAAGTTTTGCGAGTTCATAACAGGATGGGCCGCATACAGTCAGTCCTTCAGTTCAAGTTCAATAAAGTCGCACTCAAACAGAGCTGCCTATATCTGTGTCCTCTTTTAAATGTGCGCTCCCTGAATACAAGCATCAAAGTGTTGACTGTAACCGTAGCTCTGCGTGTTTGCATTAGCTGGAGATAATCTTGTCTGCCTGCAGTAGGAGCTCTACCTAGCCCTGTTCAGGCCGCCCCGGCTCTTCTGCACTTCTGTTATTCGATACTGGCCCTTTCTTTGCTGGGAAGAAAAGCTTGCCTCTTTCCCACGCTCCTTGAGCACGTGGTACTGGGGCAGAAAGTGGACTCTGAAGCCCCTCCCTCTATTGAGACGTCATGCTAACCCCACAGGTTCCCCGGGCCGGTGACTCAGGGGCCTCTGCCTGCGCTCTTCCCCCTCCTCTCCACTGTCTGGCTCCGGCGCCAGAAAGCTCGCGCAGAGGTCGGCTGGCGGATCCTACGTGCCTCCATTCATACTGTGCTGTGCTGTACTGACTCGGTTGGTAGTTGCTGAAGAGTAAAATGCAACGCAAAATGACTTCTTTATAATATCACCCTTAATTATTTCTAAGTCATACTACACATACTACAGTAAAACCAAATTTAGTTTTGTGTTTATTATGATTTTACTACAAAACCAGAGTTAAGCTGGAGGTGCTGTATTTAGTTGCGCAGTTACTGGTTTTACTGTTTATTTAACTACAATATTCAGTTAAACCAAGGTTTTTGTAGTAAAATCACTGTATTCTTTTAGTTACATTGGTTTTACTGTTGCAAAACCAGGTTATCTTTGTTTTTACTACAAAATTCATAGTTAAACCATGGTTATTATAGTGAAATCATGGTAATCTTTTATTTACAATCAATGGTTTTACGGCAAATTCTGTAGTAAAACCAGATTAGTTTTTAGTTATTTTGGTTTAACTACAAAATTCATGGTTAAACCATGGTTATTGTAGTAAAATCATGGTTAATTTTGTAGCTACTATTATTTTAATACAAAATTCTTAGTTAAACCATGGTTATTATAGTAAAATCATGGCAATCTTTTAATTACAATGGTTTTACTGCAAATTCTGCTAATTATTTGGTTTTACTGCTAAAATCACAGTTAAACTATGCTACTGTAGTAAAGCCATGGTTAATTTTGTAGGTACTATGGTTTTACTACAAAACTGCATGTTCAAGTCAATAAAATGTAGCTACAGTCTCAGTAGGATGTTTAATTTTGAAAAACTGGAACAAAGAGCTCATATCAATGAATCATATACTGAAAAACTGTTTCCAGCAGCAAATTAGATGTGACCAATATCATAAATTTAATTTTTTGGTGATTATAACATTTATTTGCACACAAACATTCATACATACATATTTACAAACAGCCATATGAGCGTTCTTCTAACATAAAGAAACGCCAAATATTTTCACTTTATCCTGCGAGGAGCTAAATGTGAATCTGAACTTTGTGTTTTGAGATTTGAACAAAAAAGGGTTAATCTGAAAGGCATTCAGAGATTTAGATGCCACAGAGATTGACTTTCCAGCTTTTATGACGCATATTAATCTTTAATAAGGCATCTTTGCACCCGCTGACACTGGGAGGAGTTTTTAGCTGGCTCTCACTGGGTTAGATTTCTGATAAATGTGGCCCGGTGGCACAGGCCCAGGTGGAATGACACACTTCCTGTTAAGTACTGTACATCTGACATTGAGCAAATGGCTCGCAGGCTATTCTCAGCGGCGGCTCCATTAGCGCCTCATTAGAGCTTGTTGCTTTGATGTGGACTTCAACTGCGTTTCTTAAAATTCCCATTCAGATTCGGTTTATGTGTGAAGGAATACAACTTTTAAAAGATGTTCAAAAAATGTCATTGACCCTCTGAAGTATACAGTGACCCTAAAAAGTATTCAGACAGTTAAAGTCTCAAATTTTCAAAGATGGGCCTATTCGAGTTTTATATTTCAGTCGTTCTACATCAAAATTTCATGTTTAATTCGGTTACTTGCAGTTTCTTTGTAATAATTTGTGAAATTTACTAGCTATTTCTGAGCGAAAATAAAAAAAAATCAAATAAATCTAAAACTATGAGTTTTTCTCAAATAATTTAACTTTTCTGAGACAGTTTTGCATAAATTTTTAATGAACTGTTTATTTTTAGTAGATATGAAGTCAGTTTCTTCTCAAGTTCACATTCAGAGTAGGTGTAGTTCATCACATTATAACATGATCCACTAATGTTTGACAACCACAAAGTAGCACAACACTTTTTGTCTTCATTTTCAACAGTATCTAGGCTACTTATCATCTAAAAAAAATAAGAAAAAAGCATTAAATACAAAGGAAAAATAAGCATTTTTAGCTTGAAAATGTGCTCAAGCATTTCCCCCAAATAAATGACACTTAGTTTCAGTGAGAGCGAGCGTCCAAATCTCTGAATGCCTTTCAGATTAACCCTGTTTTTTTTCAAACTACACAAAATACAAAGTTCAGATTCACATTCAGTTCATTGCAAGATAGTAATGAAATATTAGGTATTTTGTTGCCACATATTGTCAATTTTATAAATCTAAATGTTTGTGTGTAAATGTTAAAGTCACAAAATAACAACAGCACATAAATGATATTGGTCACATCTAATTTGCTGCTGAAGCCAGTTTTCAGGATGTGATGCATTGGCTTTTCCTAAATTCCACTTAAGTTTTAATGTTTTTATTAATCGCTGTGACATTCGTACATTTTTAGCATGCCTCAAGTGTCGAAGCTTTTTGGGGGCCACCGGCCACAGTAGGAAAATTTAACTACAAGTAGCAGAAAGTGTGCAAATTCCCAGGTCCAGAGATAACCGGGTGGGCACTGGGAGAGGCCCTCCGTTTTCTCAGCAAATATTTTCCAAAGGGCCAGCGCACGGACACATCTTTCTGATTAGCCAACAGATGTGCTGAGATATTTTAGATAGCCTGGCAGGTCTTAAAGAACACTTCTGTTTCACACATGGTCAAATACCTCACAAGTGCACATCGCTTCATTCTATCAAAACTTGGGAAAGAAAACTTCCCAAAGCTTTGTGCTTTAGCCGGTTGAAATATAATTTGTGAGCATACTGAAATCTGGTATACTTCTCAGAACCGAATTCCTGAAATTCGGTATTCACACATGAGAGATTAAAGGATATATGATGGAGGGGGAAAGACATGCTAAGATACTATGAATAATTAATAATGTGGACAAGTTATTACTTCCACATTTTAAAACAGTGAGTCTGTGTATGTGTGAACTCTGGTTTCACACGGTTTATTTTTGAGTTTTGAGTTTCATGTACAAAAAGAATGTTAACATGAGAACTCTATATCCGACTCATAACCAAGGATTAGTGAACTTTTATCCGTAGTTTTTAATTTTTGGACAACTGGGAGTTGGCATGAAAAAGACTTAAATACAAGCATAAATCAAATTGTATAAAACTGAGAGTTGCATTGAACATGCACATTCCAAACTACCTACTTTAAATTATGAGGCATACATTGCAAAGCCATTAAATAATGAACAATGTATAGTGTCAAATACAGTGGCGGCCTTTGCAAATCAGAGGCCAGTCTTTTTTCGAGAGCAAGCAAATGCAAATGCTTATGTTAGGCCCATTTCAGGTGAAATGGAGAAAGAGACAGAGAGAAAGTCCGAATAAACTAAGAGGAATGTATATGTTTAAAATATTAAGGGCAAGAACTACTACAAAAAATAGATGTATATCTGTTAAAGGGGTAAACCTATGGAATAATTGTGATTAGGAATTAAAATTGTGTACTTTACTCTGTAAATTCAAGAAAATGTTTAATAACAAGGTGATAATTATATAACTCAGTATGAATAATGTGTGTACGTCATGTAATATCTGATATGTGTACCTTTGTAATCATGTATGTACATCTTGGAAATTGTCTTATGCAACTGTTTGTTTATTTTGAATGGATCAAATCCAGAGAGGAAAGTGACGCTCATTAAAAAATTATGTATAAAGGGTAGGCATAAATAAGCATAGACTTCAGCCTACACCTTTTTCGGTTATTATGAATAGCCTATATATTTTTTTTCTTTACTTTGGAAAATTATGTGTGAGGACCGAAATACATTTTTGTTGTTAAATGGGTGAAACATAGCAAAGGGTGCTACTGGTCATATACATGGACATCACATTTAAATTTTACTTTCTTAATTTTACACACATTATATTGTGGGGAAATCAAATATTTAGTCTGAACTTCTGCTTCTTAAATTTTGCTTTGGTTGAAGTTAAAACACATTTTTACATGGGTTGCAGACCCTAGGCAACATAATTGACTTCATTTGACAGCCAGTGATCATCTGAAGCAATTCTGAGCACTTTTTTGACAGAGGTGTAGTAAACTAGTCAGACAGAGATATGTTTTATTGTGGGCTGTAGCCAATTGTATTCTTCTATAAGGACACATAGGCTACAAGTTGTATATGCAAATTGTAAGAATACAGTAATACAGGTAGCCTAGTTACTATTTCACTCAGAAACCTGTTCAGAATGTATTACTGCATGTTAAAACTAAAGTAATAAAGAACTGTGAAAATAAAATGACAATAATATAACAAACGAAAATTTGTTTGTTGTTGTTGTTGAATATTTGCGGATCTTTGTCAGTTTATAGGTGAATTCAGGTTGATTGGCACACTTTTTGCTATTGAGATGACTAGGGAAAAGTGTCCCATTCAACCTGAATTCACCCCCTATGTCAATTTACGTTAAACTCGTCACCAACAGTCTTGGCCATATGAAAAAGTAATTTTACTGTGCTAAAAAGTAGCTTGCACGAGCGGTTATGTGAAACAGAACAGTTTGGCAGATCAAATGTTTGAAGTTTTTGTACTACAAATGGAGCAAACGGCTGCACACTATACTACGTGAGAGTGTGTGTGTGTGTGTGTGTGTGTGTGTGTGTGGCTTTACACGCCAAACTGCGGCGTGTGATGATAGGCGAGTGCGCTGCGCAGAAATTGCAGTCGTCCGGTTCCCACGGTACAGCTTCTATGCGTGTCACTCAAGTTCCTGCCCCGCGCATGCGCATAGTGGGCTGAATCTTCAGGTTTGACTGGCGGGCGCATGCGTGACACCGGGAAGTTTGTACACCGCGCGCGACGCGCACCTCTGTGGACGCGCACAGGAAGTCTCACAGACTGTGTTATTGACTTTAAACAGCTGGAATGGCTGCTTCACAAGTCTAATGGTTCAGAGAAAGGTGTTTCGTGTTACTTTTTAGCAACCCCAATAAAGAAGCGGTTATTGCCATTTGGTGTAGACAGGTAGGAAAGTGATCTATAACAATAATTTTAAAAAATCTGATTTTATCTGAATGACAGTTAAAAAATAAGAAGAAATGGATCCAGATACTTTTTGAAGCCAAGTTATTTTAAGGTTCAGAGAAAAAATGTCTGGAAACCACAAAGTGGGTCTCTCTTTATGTTTTATACCGTAATAACAGGTGAATATTTTCCATATATAATACCTCGAGATATGATTCCAAATTGCGTACGGATTGCTTTTGGCAAGATTTATATAAGACAATATTGTCGGTTTCTGAATAAAAGCCCAACCCAAGCCTTGCTGTCGAGTTATGTCCATCTTTCAAGTGGTTGTTTATATCAGTTAAAAGATTTTTCCTCTCTCAAATGTGTGCATATTAACACATAATAACCTAATAATGCAGTCACTGTGGGATGTTTGGGCAACGAGACACGCCCATTTCTCAGTTTCAACGCGTGGCCACTCCCCCAAGCCAACTCCTCAGCCAATCAGCATCGCACAACCCCTCCCATTCCACAATACTTGATTCAATAGAGACGTTTTGTTATGCAAAGTAGTTCGTCTAAAATATCCCCCTGGCAACGCAGCTCTGGGCAGAGAATTACTGGGACCGCGCGACGGACAAACAGAAGCGGGCAAGCGGGCAGTTATTTGAGTCACTTCTACCCGTCCACACGTAAATAGGCAAGTACATCTTTACTTGTTCAGTTTTAGATGGAACGTGGGATAGTACTTTAACAGTTTCTGTGTTTATTTCAGTCACGCTTGCCAAATAAACCACAGCGGGACGTGAGAGACGCATTTCCTGAGGTAAATTTACCTCAGACGTCTTTAAACCTAACGGCCCCTCGATGTGCTTAACCGGAGATGCCGCCGTTCACACGCCTCCTTTCTCACACTAAATAACTCCATATTCTGCCGTAACCTGGTGCTGCTACTGAGACACACACACACACACACACACGGAGACTTGCACCTTGTGGATCATTGAACTTTCTCGCTAGGTCTTTGGATTTATACACCATAGTCAGTGACTGCATTTGCACACCAAGTGTGTCGTTTACTTGTCCTTTTTGGGATATACGCTAGTTTCACGCGCCTAAACTGGTTTTAGTCCAGTAAAGCCGCGACTATATCCAAGTAAGTTACTCGAGACGGTAACGGCGAAAAGAGGCGGTTAAAGCATCATGAGCCAGGCGGAGATATCGACGTGCTCGGCGCCGCAGAGAGTCTTCCAGGAGGCGGTGAAGAAAGGCAACACGAAGGAGCTCCATTCGCTTCTGCAGAACATGACCAACTGCGAGTTTAACGTCAACTCCTTCGGCCCCGAGGGACAGACGGCTCTGCATCAATCGGTCATCGACGGGAATTTGGAGCTCGTGAAACTGCTGGTGAAATTCGGTGCCGATATTCGGCTGGCGAACCGAGAGGGATGGAGCGCGTTGCACATCGCCGCGTTTGGAGGACACCAAGACATCGTGTTATACCTCATCACCAAGGCCAAGTACTCCTCCGGCGCGCGGTGATCCGGTAGAAACACGCGGAAAGACCGGGCACGTTTGAAACTAGCATTGATCTGCCAAGCTTTGACACCACAGACGGCGGCGAAGTTCCCTTGTACCTTAAACCAAAATGAGGGCTGTAGCCTTTTTCTTTCCCGTGAGTAAAGTATATGGTCAGATCTGGCGACGAGAAACTGTTTGGGGATGTGCGTTGGTACTATAGCTTTTTATTGAATGTGTAAGTCATCAGATCTGGACTGTGTGGCTTTACCCAGGGCTTGACCTCTTGGCCTGTCCACCTGGAGAAATCGAGATGGCACTTGATGCTCTGGCTGAATGCTGGAATAGTTAAACTCCAGAATGAAGGCCATCATCTGTTTTGGCTAAACACTGTCTTTAATACAAACCGTAAGTCGTTTCATCAATCAGATCGTGTGGCATTGGTGACCAGTGCTGAAATATGTCCTCGGAAATAACATTGACTTATTCTTAAGTACTGTACACATAGCTTTACTGTGTTTCTCTGTACAAGTAGTGTATTGTGCTCTGCCTTCACCTAGCAGACGGCTTCCACACAGCTTTCAGGCCAGTGCGACCCACGTCTATGGTTAACGTGTTACTAAAAACCGCTGCTTTCGCTTTTTTTTTTTGTATCAAAACGTCAGGAAAGTCGCCTTTGGGACACACTTTATAATCTTCTTTTCAGTATTTTTTTAATTAACACCCTGGTCATCACTGTGAATACAGGCTGGGTTTGTCTTTTTATTTATGAAGGTACATTGAGATGATGCATTTAAATTATGTTGTGGTTATTTTTAAGACTATAGCCTAAGTGTAAAAGTATGTAGGGTGACCTAAAGCTGCTTCGGACTTGTTACAGGCTAAACTGTCCCGTGTGGAGATTCTGCTCCACGGTCCCCCTACGTGTACAACTTTTATTTTTTTCCCGGGAAATGCGTCCCCTTCTACTTTTATTCTGGTTCTCTGCATCAGCTACCTCGACTTGAAAGTATTCGACAATATCATATGCTCTCTTTCTCAAGCCTTCTCCTTGGCCCTTCTCAGTTACCCACTAGTGCTCAACAGAATCAGTATGCCCTTTTTGGGTAATTGTACTTGATGTTTTCTTATTGCCATCTCGTTTTTTTTTATTTTTTTTTTTATAATCTTCACTCGGGACAATTTATCTCCGTGAACCAAAATTAAGATCCATTGGTTATTCGAAAAAAACATTTTTTTCCTTTCATCAAGCATGGTTTGAGACATTGTAGGTTTTATTTCAGCCAAGTGCTTAATTTTGCATTGCCATTTTTTGTTTCCATTTTAGTTACAAAAAATGAAATGCGTTGCATGACTATTAAATGCAGGGAGTTTTGTTGCACATATATGTGGAGCCTTTTACGCCCCCTAGTGCCTGGTCGGGTAACTGCAGGAGCTGAGGCTTACCCAAAAGTTACTACTGAGCAGGACTATGTGAACATTGAGAAGACTATGACTTCTGTTGCAGGAAACATTGACAGATTCATTCAAAAAGACTGCCTGCCGCCTTTAAGACTCATGGCACCTGATGTTTGTTTCAATGCTGCTTTTATGTAAGTTTTTTTTTTTTTTCTTGATACAATGGCCAACGGTGAGTGAATGAGGACAAATATCAGTTAGATTCAGTTTTTTTTTGTCGTTGTTTTTGCGAGAAGCCCCATGCAGTTGTGTGAACATGTGTGATTGTACTCATGCCACAGTTCAGTGGTGTTGCTGATGTTTTCAGCCCCTGTCGCTCAACCTGGTGACCCAGGAGCTCCTCTTACACCTGGAGACACAACAGATGTGATTCTCACGATCATCTATTCGATTGGTATAGGCAGAACAAATATGCATCGCTTGTCTTAAACTTGATATTTTTACTCTTGTTGAAAATATTGCACTGATGATGACTGTTGTTAATTCGTTGACTTCAGGTCAACATTTTATTTTTTCTAAATAGAAAAAAAGGAACACAACAAAATACTATTGTATAAAAAAAGCTCCAGGTTATATTGTCTCTTTTTGTGTGTTACATCGTATAACATTACGTTTGCAAAGATGTTTGTATCTCTGTGATCGGGTGTATGTGCATACATATATGGTATATATGGATATATCGACGCTGATATCTCAGAGCACTTTCTTATTTGAAGTGCTCTCCTCCTGATGTTAATAAAGGGGAATAATACTTGTGATGGTAAGATCATTGTAACAAAAATAAATTGCACGATGTATAGTTATTTTATCCCACTATTTGTCATAACATTTATGGCATGGGGGTTAAATGACTGGATAGGTGTATATGAATGAGTAAAAGTGCTGTTGTATTTTTTCTTTTCTTTTATCTGGACCAAGTTATTTTTCATCTTGTGTCTCCAGCGAACAAAAGTTTTATGAGTGATGCGAATGTTCTTCTGTGTTGATTTTATCTTTTCCTTTTTGTGCGTGTTTGTTTTGTTTGTAAGTTTTTTTGAACATTTGTAACACTGTGATTCATGTGTGGTGAGAATATGAGTGCTGTATATATATATTTTTTTGTATGTATGTATGTGTGTGTGTGTGTTTGTGTGTGTGTGTTCAAGCCAGTAAAGAAATAATTAAACCTTCCTCAATGTGTGGCTGTGAGAGTTTCTTTCTATCTTTAAGGAAGAATTGGGCTGGTTTGGGCCTCCTCTCTGGGCCAACCTGACCCCAGTTTCCATTCTCTCCTTTTTGTCATTCATTTGGCCTAGTCCTTTCATATGCTGGATAAAAGAGTGCAGGGGGTTGTGGGTAATTTTGTTTTAAAGACAGATCCCCTCCCCGTGTGTTTGCGTGGGTTTTATGTTACTCTGTGCATGGAGCAGCTCTCTGCCCTTCTGTTCTTTGGGAGTCTCGTAGCATTTCTTCATACTTTTACAAACTTAAGAAAACACATATCAAGCACTTTTAATTGTTCATTTTCATGCTTTTCTGCCTCAGTTTCTTTTGGACTTCCAACACTGTAAAAAGTGATCAGTTGACTTAACGTGAGGAAACCCATTGCCTTAAAATAAGAAATAAACTTCATGCGTAATTAAAAAAAGTAAGTAATGTGAACTTGACAATTCCACATAACAAAAATGTTTTAATTGCACATGAGGTTTATTTACTTAACTTAAAAAAGTGAGGAAACCCATTGCCTTAAAATTGAGTAAAAAAATTGTGTAATTGAAAAAATGAAGTTATGTGGAATTGAGAAGTTCATATAACTTAATTTTTTCAATTTCTTAATTTTAAGGCAACAGGTTTCCTCACTTTTTTTAAGTTAAGTCAACTTGTCACTTTTTAAAGTGAAAGTGAACTTCGAAACACTTAACAGCGTTAGAAATTAAGTCATGTATTCTGCATTTCATGCATTCATGAAATGAGTGAGTTGGTGTGGTGATTCCTGTTTCTGTTCTGATTTATTAGTGCAAAGTGTGGAATGTCCAGGTTGTGCATTTCTGAAATTCACAAATAAGCCCAAAACTTGATCTGACATCGCCCAGAGCTTGCTTTATTGCAACGGTAATCCGAACTGCAGTAGAACACAAGGAAACCGCTCTGAGTGCTTGGTGTTTTCTGCAGGTAAACCTAGTTTACTGCATGCTTTTGAAGACAACCCTCACTAGAAGACTGTGACCTCAATGGCATCCTTCTCTGTTTCCACCCCCCTCCATGCTCCCCTCCATTCCCCGGGCAGGATGTTATTGTTGAGCTGGATTTCCATTGTCCGGCGGCTGAGTTGGCCACCTTCCCAGAGTGCAATAGAGAGGCCCCCTAATAGATTCTTCATGTGCCTCAGTTCCGACACACATCATCGCAAGAATTTGGAAATGATTTTAACAGAGTCCCGTCGCTCTGCGCGCTAGCCTTCCCCCACCGCTAGCTAGAGAGGGAGGGATGTGTAAACCCAACAATGTGAAAAAGAATTTTGTGAATGTACTTGAGAGCAAGAAGGAAACATGCTCCTCTTCTAGAGCGGAGAATGTGAAGTGGAGGCTTTGAGTTGGAGGTTTTTCTTTTTTTGTTTGTAGTTAGGTGTGCAGGAATGTTTTGTTTTCCCGTACCTTCAGAGTTTTGGAAATCCACCGCAAGTGCTTCAGAGATCAAAACGACCTCTCCGCACGGACAGATTCGCATCAGTAGTTTCACATATTTTCCTGTGTAATTCCACAAAGGCCCCCACAACATTGCTTGCCCTGGTGCAAGTACACACATGCCGAGAAAAACATGTTTGTGGCCGCAAAAATTGTTGCGAATTCTCAGAAGGCAGGGAACATTATAGCCAGAAGGGAATGAAGATGAATGATTGTTGCAATGGCTTAGTCATGACCACAACTATTACCAGGAAAAGTTCCTTTCAAACACAGTATAATCCAATAAATGCACTCGTCTGCTGGTGGGAATGAGCTATAGTGTTAAAGATGCAATGGTTTTATTGTTGTTTTTGGTACTCAGACCAACATTGTAACATTTTATAATCAGACCAACATTGTAACATTTTATAATCAGACCAACATTGTAGTTTTGGAGCATCAAATTTACTTATTTAAAATAAAATATTATATATAAATAGTCACTTATATGTTATTAATTGTGCAGACCCATTTCTCTCTTTTGGTTCATTAAACTTGCAATGAAATGTAGTTACACGCTTTATTCTCTGTAAAACTATTTTCAATTGCACTGACTGATTGCTCAACTTACAATGTCCTTGTCCTATATATGATTGCTTTTGGCATTTAAAAAAAAAAGATGTAGTATGCTCTAGGCTGACTAACAGGTGATATAAGCGGGAATGTATATTTATAAAATCAGTGATCTTGAACACTGTCAACGCAAAAAAAACCCTACTTGTTTAATATGAGAAACCCACTAATGCATGCTGTTAAATATGTAAAACAAAGTTGTCTCGTATTGAAAACCGAGAGGAAAAATATAGAGAGAATGAGACAGGTGGCAATGCCTGTCCTTCCTTACCCTCCTCTCCTGTTTGAACTCTCTTTCATTCTTTCGCTCCGCTCTGTGCTTTTTCAAGCACATTCATTCTCTCGTTCTATTCTATACTATCCTCTTTTTTTTGTCAGCCTGCTGGATTCTGCTTCATCGCTATTCAGCTCCCAGACGGACCACCATTGATTAGATCCCCCCTACATTTACCCCCTCCAAAACATACTCACACACACACACGCACACACCAGCCGTCTCCACCTCACACACCCTGCACTCAGCAGCTGCTATGCTAATGAACCTCAGGAATAGAGAGATGGGGAAATGACAGGGAATCATAGACACGACTCTGTATCATCATAACAAACTGAGGTTTGGTATAGAGCTGAGAAATATCAAAATAAAGATAAAGGCATGTGAGAAGAGTAACAATATTCCGGCCCTACTTTCAAGCAAAGATCTACTTAACACAGTGTGTGTGTTGGTCTTCAGTTTTTACGTGGCGGCCCACACCTTTACCATCTCTCCTGTAATTGCTAAAACAGGATTTCCCAATCCAAGGCCTGAATATCATCCAAGACACATATTGATTCTGGCTAGAGTCTGCAGTTAAATGTCCACTACTGTTCCTTAACTATAACTATGCACAGGGCTCTGAAGTGCATTAAAAATGAGTGTATGCCTAATTAAAGTCGCTGTCATTCATTAAAAATTTCTGAATGTTGCAGACAGATAAAAAATCTGTGATTATGAGGTTAGATGCATCTTTATAAAGGATTCTTCCTATAAAAAAAAAAATGAAACTAGTCCGACAAAACAAGCCTAAAATAAGTGACTTGCAACAGTGAGAAACATCATCTCGCCTAATAATAATGAAGCAGCCAAAATGTAATGTGATATGGTCAAGCACTAGTCCAAATATGTGACTGTATTCATTTATAATTCCAAAAAAAAACTTATTTATAAGTGACTTTATGGAGAAAACAACAAGCCCCAAGCTGCTTATAATAGCCGAACATGAACACTGATCTTGGTTTTAAACCTTAATATTAATGCTTTCAGATGTAAAATACAGCCAATTACGCCAAAATGAAAACTTTTGTGAGTGAATTCTTGAATGACTTCTACTGTCGTCTCATTTAACACATCAAACTATGATTTGTCACTACTATACATACCTTTGCATGTAGAAACCGTTAATAAAATCAATATGGCACTCAAAGTGTATATGTAACAACACCCTTAAAGCTACATGTAAAAATATTGGATGCACATTATTGATATTTTGCATTCATTTATTGTTTACATTGTGTCAGCATTTATTGCTTGTTTTGTTTACAGTAATTTCTTTGTCGTGTCTGTATAATTTGCAAGGGTGCTCTGGTCAAACAACATTTTGCTTTTTACTACAGATATATACATTTATCTGCTTTTACTGTACTTTTATATCACTGGAATGTCAATAAACTATTTTAAACTTGCTGTACTTCAGCAGCCTAAATGCACAAACATGTTGTGTGGTATCCACGAGAGAGAGAGAGAGAGAGAGAGAAGTGTGTGCACGGTAAGCATGATAGACAGAGGACAATCGAGCAGAAATCAGCATGGAGAAGTAAACAAACATTAAAAAAAAGAGCTCCAACAAAGCAGGAGGGGAACCCGGGCGCTTCAGTGCATGAATATGGTTGTGTATATGGAGCAGGCAGCTGGGGAGAGGCCCCATCCTCGCTCCTGCTCAGCTATTTAGACGTGTCCCCGAGCGGCGTGACCCAATGGCCTGCGGGGCGGGGCCACTCATGTGACATCTGCCTTTCTGCGCGAGGGAGCGCCCATATGGAGCATACGCGCATTAACACTCACGCACACATGCATACGTACACACAGCCCTCGCCCTGTCACATCGCTGTACCCTCCTGCTGCCTGCACCTTTTGTTCTGCTATTGTGCGTCTCATTCACTTCTGTTTGCCTCATTCCTGAACAGACCATAAAGAGGGAGGGTGTGGGTGTGTGAGTGTGTGTTTAGGAGGGCATGTCTGGTCAGCGACGCATTCGTGCAACAGGCTTCAAGGGCCGGGCGCTCCCCTGCACACACACACACACACACACATAGAGGTGAGGTTAAGGAGTAGGGTGCGAGCACTGGGGTCAGACTTTCTCCTCTCTACACATGTTCAGGTCTCTGTAACCAGAGGGCACTGACCTCACCCAGCTGGACGCTCTGATGCGTCTATCGTGCGTGTCTGGGTTCATTGATGTGAGGGAAACATCAGATTTCAGAAAGTCAGATTTCACTAAAGGTAATTAGTGAACTTATTAGTGAACTTACAGACATGAATGATTCCTCAAATTGTTAGGCTTGTTCAGAAGAGCTGTGCTTTTAATTTTCTAGGCAATCCGAATTACAGTTTTCACCCGGATAAAATGAGGAAAATCCCCCCACCCATGTGTATTATTATTGGATGGTGATCGGTATACAGCAAGTATATGTCCTAGGACCTTATTTTGTTGTACCTTTAGCTCATCAGAAACAAAAGTTTTACGATTTTTTTTTTATCCTACAGTCAGAGTGACAGCCTCAATTTCAATAGCTTTATTTTTTTGACAAGCTATAACATGAATGATACCTCAAATTGTGCAGCTTGTTAAAGAGAGCTGTGCTTTCACTTTTCTAAGCAATACAAATTACAATTTTCACCTGACGAATGATAAAATGAGGAAAACTCTAGATTCTCAAAAAGAACATGCTATAAATTAACTGATGTGCAAAAATACACACTATATCATCTTCTGGGTTTCATAAAATGTCGAAGTATGTTAAAGTGAAACGGATTATCGTAAACAAAACAAACAGGGCTGGACTTGGTTCTATCCATCGGTCCATCCTTGCTTGCATTCTATATTAAGAAAGGGGCGGGGTTTAAGCAGACAATGATTGGAGAAGTCTGACATATATCACTAGAGAGAAGATTGTCATTTGACTGGAAGATCAAGTTGACATTTTAATTAAAATGTACAAGGTCAAGAAAAAGAAATTAAACATTGTGGATGAATCGTTTGCAGCAAGATCAATAACATTCATTTAGAAAATAGATTGGTGAGTTTCCATTTCACGCCAGCTTTAAGAAACTTGCGACCAACAGTGTCATTCCATCAGCAAAAAATTTTCTTGCTTTAAAATCATCTTTTGTTGCTGACTGTGTAAGTTCTTCAGGTTTGAGAGTGTCCTTTGCATTTGAAAACAACTGCTTGCAACAAACCTCTTGACCACCACGTCAACACTCTCATGTCTTCAATTGATTCTGTGATCATTCCATGTGACCATGTACATGTCGACACAGCACTAGAGAGCACTTTAGATCTCGCTCACCAGTTCCACTTCTGCTCCACATTGAAGCTGAGTATACGCTATGTGTGTCACCCCAGTGCTCCTCCTGTTGATTGTGGGTGAGTGCGTGTACGTACGTAAGTCTGGCCATGCCGTCACTCCTTTTGGGCTACACAAGTGTGAGTGTGTGCGCTGGCAAGTGATTGTGGGGAATAAAGCCCTGGTTGTTTGCAGTGAAACTATGGGTTGTAAGTGAGTGGGGAGATGCGTTTCTGTTTGACTGGGCAGGCTGAATGGGACTATTCAGTAGACCCCCAAACTGCAACCCTCTTTTCTCTCCATTGTCATCTCCCGTTCTCTCTGCTACCCCATACAGCCCAAGACAGAGCGAGAGAGAGAGAGAGATGTCTGGGTGGGAGAGGGGAGTGGGGGTTGGGATCAACGAGGGAAGACCGAATGGGGACAGAGAGGAGTAACAACTGTAGAAACCCCTAGTAGGCTTTCTTACTTATTAAGGGTCCCTCTTTCACTTTTGGTTGTCTTTCATAATGAACGTATGTATTATTAATGGATGGTGAAGGGTATACCCCAAGTATATGTCCTAGGACCTTTTTTAAGATTTTTTTTTTTTTATTCTACAGAGTGACAGTCTCAATTTGAATAGCTTTATTTTCTGTACAGAAGCAGTTTCTTTGTCTCAACAAGATATACTAATAATAAAAAAAGAAAGAAAATGGCATGAACACCTCTAATATTGTCAATACATTGCTAAGTTATTGTTTAATAAAAGAAGCAGTCACACATGAAAGGAAGGTCAAATCTTCACAGGAAGAGGGCATAGCTTTGATCATATGCAAGGGAAGTGTTTGACAAAGTTAATTCTAACCTGCTGAGGGCTTTATTATGTACACAACCAAGCTGACAAATGTGCTTGAGTGGAGACTCAATGACCAATCAGTGGCTTCGCTCTTCCTGTGGTCACGGTCGAGCTCAGAGCCTGTAAGGAGACGAAGAAAGGAATCCAAGCACCCTTTTTTTTCACCCTTCCGTGTTTTTGCTTGAACTTGTGTTTAATTGCTATGGAAAAGAGAGGTGCAATTCATCTCTGGTCAATCATGTTTTGTGTGGTTTATGATTTTCTGAAATGAGTGCTTGTGGTGATGCGTGTATTTACATAGTGAAACTGGCTTAAAGAATTAGTTCAAACCAATATGAAATTCTTTCATCATTTAATCACCCTTATGTTGTTCCAAACCCGCATGACTTTCTTCTGTGAAAATCAAAAAATTCCAAAGACTTTTTCCATGCTATTTCAATGGATGGGAACTGGAAAGGGGGACAAAGGGATAGTTCACCCAAAACATTTACTCAACCTCATGTCATTACAACCCTCCATGACTTTGTTTCTTCTGTCGAACAAAAAAGAGGATATTTTGAATAATTTTTATTGTTTTTTTGTCCATACAACGAAAGTCAATGGTGTCCAAAATAACACTGGACTTCATTAACATTCATTGTATGGAAAAAAGAGACATTCTTTAAAAAAAAATCTTCTTTTGTGTTCCACAGAAAAAAGAGTCACACAGGTTTGGAATGACTTGAGGTTGATATATGATGAGAGAATTTTACATTTTTCTGCGAACCATAACTGTAAGGGTGTGTGTGTGCTATGCAATTCTGCATAGCTGCACACTCAACGTGGCCCTCTGTGGGAAAGTCTGGGTGTGATTGAATATGTGTGTGAAAATGTATATGTGTGTGACCATGTGTGTATCTTGAAGGAGAAATGAACCCTTCTGTCTAAGCTGACTGGCTTTGATCCTGTTCAGCGGTCTGAAACCGTTTTTTTCTGAGTTGCCAACAGACATGACACATGTACACACGCAGATGTTCACACAATCTTTTCATATTTACACACCAGCAGTCTTCCCACAGCAAAGAAGCACCACAAACTGGTCCCAGTCTCACGCATACACACACACACACACACACACACACACACACACACACACACGTAGATGCACACAAGATTTCTTATGTATCCTTCACTTACCAGACCACTGCAACCCTGTGGGAAACATGCATATCAAAGGTTTGCAGGAACTCTACAGCTGGTAGATTCATCTGACTTCATGACTCAACATGTATATAGTAAGAAGGCTCATTTATGTGTAACACCTTTCAGCTGTGCCAGAGTGTGTCACCAATGAGCCATACGATATAAAGTACATTTATACATTTTCTGAGGAAAATTTCCAGGGTCTTACTATACACGTCTTGTGTTGTTTTATTGTATTAATGCAGTAGAGTTGCTAATGTGTTCTGGATCATTTCTAAGGTGTTGCTATGCAGTTGCTAAGATGTTCTGGATGGTTTCCCGGGTGTTACTATACACATTTTGTGCAGTTTAATTGTATTACTGCTGTGTAGTTGCTAAAGTGTTCTGGATTGTTCCCAGGGTGTTGCCATGCAGTTGCTAATGTGTTCTGGGGTGGTTTCCAAGGTGTTGCTATGCAGTTGCTAATGTGTTCTGGATGGTTTCCAGGGTGGTGCTGTGCAGTTATGTGTTCTGAGTGGTTTCCAGTGTGTTGCTATGCAGTTGCTAATGTGTTCTGGATGGTTTCCAGAGTGTTACTATACACATCTTGTGCAGTTTGATTGTATTAATGCCGTGGAGTTGCTCTAGTGTGTTCTAGGTGGTGTCCAGGGTGTTGCTATGCAGTTGTGTTTAGGGTGGTAAAAGTAATAGATCTCTTCAGATCTCCTCTTTTTTTTTTAAATCCCAAACCCCAGCGAGTATGATCAATAGTAGCATGTCTTAAAGTAAATCACTAATAAACATTTATACTCAGTAGGTGAATGCGGGTTTGAAATAAACTGGTAGTGAAGACAGGGGCGGTGGCTCACATTTGTGTTTGCATTTTCACACAGTGCTTTTTGTGTAAACACCTGTAGCGTGTGACAAACGAGAGTGTGATTTCTAAAGAAGTTCAGATTTTGCAATGTATGTGCGGTTGGGTAAAACTGAAAATGTGTTTTGTGAAAATACATGTGCTGTAGCTTTGTGGGTTTGTGTTTGCTGCATCAGCATGTGTTGCTAAGTGCGGATGTTTGTGTGTTTATATATGTACACACTACACGTCTTGCGCAGTTTTATTGTATTAATACTGTGGACAGTTTTGTTGTCAAACGTTTACTGGATCGAGGTTAGTGGAACTGTAGTTACTCTGCTAGGACACCGGCATGAACTGACTTCATACAGCCACTTAAATCGTGAAGTTAGTTCTGAGAAAAAACTTCAGCAATGTTTGAGCGCAAACTTAGTTTGATATTTGGAAACTAATGCAATGAAATCCAGACATTTTAGGCATGCATTAAGTGTCCAAATAGTTTTTGGATTGGAGCCACTGTACATGCTTGTCTACGGCTTCAGCATATTTGTTTCTGTGTGAGGGTGTGTGTGAGCAGGTGATGTGGCCCTGGCCGGAAGGTCACTGAAAGCCGTCAGTTCCTTTTTCCTCTCCGGATATTCCCAGCATTCTCACAGCAACATCACCAGCCGTGAATTCTGAGAAACAGCGTGCAGGAAGCCTGGCAGGCCTGCTGGGGACTTTGCTCAAACTTACATAGTACCAAACTGCCTCTATGCAGGATCAGCTTTATAAGCCTGAATGTAATGCTTCAGTATTGTTACAAGAACCATAAAACTCGTCACAGATCAGCAGTGAAATCAGATCAGCAAGCAGTTTCACACAACTCCAAAGACTAGAGCTGGTCAGAGGATGGCCTTCAGTAGACAACACTGACATCTCCTGGACACTGTCAGTTGGGGAATCCAGGGAAAATATTCAGAAAATAGAGCACATCCCTAAAATTTAAATTAAATTAAATTAAATTAAAAAAATATTTAATTTAAATAAAATTGTTTAATAAAATAAGATTCATTTTATTTTTTTTTATTTAATAAAAAACAACCACAACAACAGAAGCACAGTATCTTAAAATGTATAAAAATAAAATGCACAACCAGAAAATTTAACAGGTTTCTATTTATTGTGTTAATGTTAAAGTAAATGCCTTTTGGAAACAGATCCATGTTGCACTTTTCTGTTTGAAAACGAAGTAATGCTCCTTTCTTATTCACACCATTCTCAGTTCACAGTGAGAAACTCGTCATCTCCTGCAAATAAACAAAAAACAAAAAAAAACATCACAATATGAGCTTTCTCTTTACTTTTGGTAATAAGATAAATGGTATTAATAAAAAAAAGAAGTGTTGTTGTTTTCCCCCAATGTAATGTGTGTGTCCTACCGTTTCTCATCATGACTCCGCAATACTCCTCACACTCCTTCTGGCTGTAGAACTTGTTGCCATTTCCCTTGCAGCCTCCATATTTGAAGGACACACACTTTCCCGCAGAAGAATCGAAGGCCCACAGGTCTACGAATGCTTTACAAGGACCAGTGTCCATAGGCAGTCTACAGGCAGCTAGATGGACAAAATACAGTGTATATATTAGGACCACACCACGGTGAAGTGTGTGCTGGGTCACTATGGGCCTCTCAGCTGGGCCGTAATCCATCTTTGAATCACACACACAAAAACACAGTCTCATAAACACACACACATGTTGGCACTTATCATTATGAGGACTTTCCTTAGGCTTAATGGTTTTTATACTGTAAACTGTATATTATCTCCCCTAAACCTCACCCTAACGCTGTAATACCAGTGTAATACCCATGTCATTATGCACATTTGTGTCCTCATCAATCATATAAAGCACACACACACCCTCAGTGCGACAGCTCTGCAGACAATCCTTTTCTGTCACAAAGTTGTTCTGGTTCCCCATACAGCCTCCATAGGTGAACATCTGACAGGTCATGATGGACGAATTGTAATGGAAGCGCTGCACCATCCCGAAGCACGGACCGGAATCTGGCTCGGACTTACATGCTTCTACACACACACACACACACACACACACACACAGTAATCAAAGCAGTATCAAACTCTAGTCTTTAATCATGATGTTATTATACAAGAAACTATATTTTTCTATATCAAAGCTATGATCATTGACTTTCATCATTCCTCACTCTGTGTTCCCTTTCTCACGTAATAAAATAATGTAAAAACAATGTAAGATACACTACTGTTCAAAAGTTTGGAGTCAGTAAGATTTTTGGTTTGAAAGAAATTAATACTTTTATTCAGCAAGGAAGCCTTAAATAGCTCAAAAATTACAGTAAAGACATTAATAAAGTAGATATTTCAAATAAAAGCTGTTCTTTTGAATGTTCTACTCATCAATCTTGAAAGAAATGCATCACAGTTTCCAAAAAAAATCAGCAGTATATTTCAGCAAAACTGTTTTTAAAATTGATAATAATAATCAATGTTTCATGAGCATCAAATCATCCTGTTAGAATGATTTCTAAAGGATCATGTGACACCGAAGATTGGCGTAATGATGCTGAAAATACAGCTTTGATCACAGGAATAAATTGTATTTTAACATATATTACAATAGAAAACAGCTTTTATTAAATTGTAATATTTCACAATATTACAGGTTTTACTGTATTTTTGATCAAATAAATGCAGACTTTAAAAAATAATTATGAAAAAAAAGGACATAGAAAGGGAATCTTTTTATTTTTCATAGTTTTAAATATATGTTTTTGAAGCCTGCCCAAATAAGTAAGACACATTTCCACAATAACCATCCAATCAGGAAATATATTCCAAAAAGTAGGCTATTTTAAACTGCATTTTTTAAATTTTGGTTTAATTATTAATTCATTATTTAACTTGTCTTTTTATGGCCTCAATACTTTTGTTATTCCTACTGACATGTTTACTACATACATATTAAATGAAATGGTTACCATCCAGTCACAAAACCTACAAATATACCCAAAAATATATAAACTTTCTCTTATACAGTGCTAAAAAAAATTGTCATACGTTTATTTTTTTTTAGCAATGTATAAAAGTTATTTGAGAACTACCCACTGATTGTTTCCTTCTAAATATGAAGGAAGCCCATAAGTGGCAGCGTTACTCACCAGGTCCTCTGAACATGGGCGTGTCGTCGCCCGATCCCTCCTCAGGGGGCGCCACAACCACACTCCTCCTCGCCCTCTGTAATGAGCCAGTCAGACAACAGCATCACAGGTTACACTTCATTTTACAGTATGTGTACTTTCAGTGTAGTTACCCAAGAAAGTACTGGTAATATAAGGTAATTACATGGGTTGAGGTTAGATTTAGGGTTAGTGTCGGCCCAAATCCGGGCCACATCTGGTACATATTCCACGCGTCCCAGATGTGGGACAGATCTGGGCGAAACTAAGTTGCTGTCTGGGAAGTACATAGTATTTACATGCGTAACAGGACTGTAAAATAAAATGCTACCGGATTATTAACGAAGCTTCTACGAGTTAAACGAATAATTCAATCAAAACTACATTTCTGTCATTATTTACTCCCCCTCATGTTTTGCTTGTTTGTTAGTTAATGAATGGCTTCAGTAGAGGTCACAAGCACTTTTATAGCGACCACTAAATTGTTCAAATGTTATCAGGATTTTAATTTTTAAAATTGAGAGTAACTACTTGAAAATAAAATAAACAATATTGATTGTTTAAGCTGCAAGTATTGTTTAGATGTCTTCACCTGGATCTGTGGCTCTGGTGTGACCGACTCGCCTGGAACACACTCCCCTGATGACACAGAGAAGGACAGAAAGGCAAAAATAATGACATATCGTCGGAATAAAAGGAGTGTTTGGCAATGGTCCGTGTCATGAGGATACCTTTGTTCTTTTTGATAACTATAGTGTCATCACTCATTCCCTGTTCAGCCACCAGAGTCTTGAAGTCTTCGATGATAGTGGGCCGCAGTTGCATGCTACGCCCTACAGGGGGAGTATAACTAGATCATTATAGTTCACAAGCACAAACATGTGTTCACACTGTTCAGAACTGAACGCTAGTTTATTACTTACTGAATACTGTATTCTGCCTCATATCATTATATACAGAATAATGAACGGTAGTTCTTCTGAATAATTACTTCACGACTATTATATGAATGTAATCCACATGTAGCCTACTACATTCGCCATTGTCATGTGACCTACCAGCGTCAGTTGCATCACTTCACAGCCATTCACAAATCCTCTCTCGTGGCCTCATGGGACACTGAATTCGGACACTACTCTTTTCTTATACTGCTTTTCGCCTCCCAGCCAGCAACATATTGTTGGCCCAGATCCGGGCCACATCTGGTAGGCTACATGTGGATCTGGGCCAACACTATTTTGCTGTCTGGGCTACTATATTGTACGGAAGTATGCAATTTTGGGTGCAGCCCATTAAAACAGCAGTATGCCATGTTGTAGTCAAATGAACCACAAATTGCATGTGAATGGGATTCATTTATTTAAAAATACTAAAGTTTTTTTTTAAATTAAACAGCATTTAGTTCTATGTGATGTAATTTAAACATACAGTAGGCCTTTATAAGTTCTGAACATAGACTAAACACACACATATAATGACTATGTAGTATGTTAGTATTCTATTTTGAACATATTCATTGAACTAAAGTCATTAAGAGAGAGTTTGAGTAGAAATAATAGATGGAAATCATAGAACGGTGTCTTACAACACACTTCTTTGTCTCATACTGTTATCGTTCGCATGTTAGCATTAAGCTAACTTAATTGTTTGTTTCCGTACATTTAAAACTTGTGGTGGCAATTTTGCCTCACATTCCTCGCTATTTTCTTCAACTGAAAGGCGAGTCATCAAACCATCACAAACTCCTTATCATCCTGTGTGGGTCATATTAGCGCCCAAAAAAAAAAGTAAAATCCCCAGAAATATTTTATAATGCATGCCCATATTTGGCATGTTATTTTTTAAAGTACTTGATTTGAGGTCAAAGCTCATTAAGAAATTATGGAAATTGTGAAAAAAAAAAAAAAAAAAAAAGGAAATGGAAATGTTTCTCAAGAAGAAAAGGGTTGTTTTACCGTAGAGTTTCACAGATGTAGATTTTTCCCCGCCTGTTTTTTGTTTATACGACACCACCAGCGCATACTCATCGTAGTTTGTGTGAACCACATACGTGTCCACATCAGCGTTCCACTCTACAGGCCGAAAGACACCCAAACCACAGTCAGATAACAGTGACATGAACTGACTGATTGACAGCTGTGCTGTTGTACCCACTCTCAATGTGGTAGTGAAATCTTCCTGGTGTTTTGGTCAGCTGATATTCTCCACTGATGGACTTACAGGTGCCATGCCTGCAAAATAGACGAATAATACTGGGTCTCATGACACACAAACTGCTTTTGAGGGTATGAAATAAAAGAAAGTGAGTTTCACACACTGGCTGCATTGTTCCCTTGGTGTAATATTACTATTGTTAGTTGCATGAGTGTGCGGTACCTGAGACCGATGCGGGTCATGCTGATGGTCTGAGTCGAGACACTGGACTGCTGGAGCTCCATCGAGTCGATGGATGCCTCTCCCTTATGACGCTTGACCCAAGGGCACGTGGACGCCATCGCAATCCCATACCATTTTCCCATGAACTTCCAGAGGTGGAGCGGAGGAGGACAGATAAGGAGAAATTTAGAGGTCAATTAGATCAGTGGATCTCAAACCTTTTGACTTCAGGTTACCTACTTTCTAGAGTAACTACACTGTAAGTACAAGTACCGTAAAATAAAGTGTGAACTTAACAGTTTTCATGCTTGTTTTGTCATATGGATTTTTGTTGAGGAATAATAATAAAATTATCTGCATATGCATAACAGGAAGGAAAAGAAAAGTGTCAGCCAAATGTAATGGCAACAAAACGTGGTGCAACAGGGCAAAATATTGCATAATTATTTACATGTTGTGCAATAGCCAGAAAGTCATTTAATGCAGATTTCACCTTAACACTGGTGGTAGATCGAGAAAAAAAAAGGTTATTGAAATGTGTATAAAGTAACCAATTAACTAAAACCTATAAAGTAATATTACAATATAATATGTTTTTTTGTTTGATTTGTTAGCAATATATTTCTACTGAACATTTTGCATAATGTCAGGTTGGTCAGCAGCACAAATGTTTTACTTGTAAAAATTGTATACAATAATTATTATATTAATAAAATGAATTATTATTTTGGCTATTTCATGATTTGCTTAGTTTCTATTTGTTTCATGTTATAATATATATTGTTTTCTCAAAATATTGTATTTTAATTATTACAAAATGAAAGATTGCTAAAATGCAAATAACAAGCCTTATTTTAGCATAATTTTATATATATATAAAAAAAAAAAAAAACATAAAAAAGCATAATTTTTTGTTTCATATTTGTTTCATGTTTAAAAGGTTGTATGTACTTTTTTGTTTTATATTTTTTTTTCTCAAATAATATTTTATATTATTATAATACAAAATATAAGTGAAGTGCAACGAATCCTTTTTAAATATATATATATATTTATATTTGTTCTAAAATTAGTGTCAATAAACAATAAGTTCACATTGTGACATACAGTGTGACCATTGGGGCATGTTGTCACAAAAGGTCAAAAGTCCTTTTTCCCGACCAATAATGGTTGAAGTGTTCAATACATAATATATGTAATCAATGCATTTGAGTTTGTGTGTCTATATTGAAATCCACTATATCGAAACTGTAAAAATTATGAAAACTTGTCCTGGTCTCCTATGCATAAACAGTCTCTTAAACTTCCAAAAGGAAACACTTACCCGTTTTACATCAAAGTTCTCCTGAGTCTGGAGGACGGGCTCATCGGGCAGAGGCCCAGCATGCAACAGTCCCAGGAGGGACAGCAGGAACACCAGAACAACACGCATCATTCTGTCTCTGTCTGTGATCCGAATGAAGTTCTGATCCCAAAGCCAAACGAGAACCACTACCACTCCATCAGGACATCGACCTGCAGGCCATGTGTGCAACACCACCCCCAAAACCAGTCCAACAAAACAAATAGAACAAAGTTCTTCTTATCGGTCTATTGACTCCAACATGTGCCTGTTTGTTTCGGCTGAAACTCATTAATCACATGATTCTGTTAAATAATTGAATAATAGACTATTCCTACAATTCAGTAGCCTATGTAAGAGTCAAAAAGGTTTAATCTTCAGTTTTTTTTGTTGAGTGACTTTGTAGAATGAAATGAATATATAAACATTGTCTGCTCTGCAACAAATAACACCCTCACAGAATTAGATTTTTATTTACTATTACCAAACATCTGTCACAAATATTGGCATGTTTGACAGCTTGAGGCCGTCCATACACCATATACAGGTCCTTCTCAAAGAATTAGCATATTGTGATAAAGTTCATTATTTTCCATAATGTAATGATAAAAATTTAACTTTCATATATTTTAGATTCATTGCACACCAACTGAAATATTTCAGGTCTTTTATTGTTTTAATACTGATGATTTTGGCATACAGCTCATGAAAACCCAAAATTCCTATCTAAAAAAATTAGCATATCATGAAAAGGTTCTCTAAACGAGCTATTAACCTAATCATCTGAATCAACTAATTAACTCTAAACACCTGCAAAAGATTCCTGAGGCTTTTAAAAACTCCCAGCCTGTTTCATTACTCAAAACCGCAATCATGGGTAAGACTGCCGACCTGACTGCTGTCCAGAAGGCCATCATTGACACCCTCAAGCAAGAGGGTAAGACACAGAAAGAAATTTCTGAACAAATAGGCTGTTCCCAGAGTGCTGTATCAAGGCACCTCAGTGGGAAGTCTGTGGGAAGGAAAAAGTGTGGCAAAAAACGCTGCACAACGAGAAGAGGTGACCGGACCCTGAGGAAGATTGTGGAGAAGGACCGATTCCAGACCTTGGGGACCTGCGGAAGCAGTGGACTGAGTCTGGAGTAGAAACTTCCAGAGCCACCGTGCACAGGCGTGTGCAGGAAATGGGCTACAGGTGCCGCATTCCCCAGGTCAAGCCACTTTTGAACCAGAAACAGCGGCAGAAGCGCCTGACCTGGGCTACAGAGAAGCAGCACTGGACTGTTGCTCAGTGGTCCAAAGTACTTTTTTCGGATGAAAGCAAATTTTGCATGTCATTCAGAAATCAAGGTGCCAGAGTCTGGAGGAAGACTGGGGAGAAGGAAATGCCAAAATGCCTGAAGTCCAGTGTCAAGTACCCACAGTCAGTGATGGTCTGGGGTGCCATGTCAGCTGCTGGTGTTGGTCCACTGTGTTTTATCAAGGGCAGGGTCAATGCAGCTAGCTATCAGGAGATTTTGGAGCACTTCATGCTTCCATCTGCTGAAAAGCTTTATGGAGATGAAGATTTCATTTTTCAGCACGACCTGGCACCTGCTCACAGTGCCAAAACCACTGGTAAATGGTTTACTGACCATGGTATTACTGTGCTCAATTGGCCTGCCAACTCTCCTGACCTGAACCCCATAGAGAATCTGTGGGATATTGTGAAAAGAAAGTTGAGAGACGCAAGACCCAACACTCTGGATGAGCTTAAGGCCGCTATCGAAGCATCCTGGGCCTCCATAACACCTCAGCAGTGCCACAGGCTGATTGCCTCCATGCCACGCCACATTGAAGCAGTCATTTCTGCAAAAGGATTCCCGACCAAGTATTGAGTGCATAACTGAACATAATTATTTGAAGGTTGACTTTTTTTGTATTAAAAACACTTCTTTTATTGGTCGGATGAAATATGCTAATTTTTTTAGATAGGAATTTTGGGTTTTCATGAGCTGTATGCCAAAATCATCAGTATTAAAACAATAAAAGAACTGAAATATTTCATTTGGTGTGCAATGAATCTAAAATATATGAAAGTTTAATTTTTATCATTACATTATGGAAAATAATTAACTTTATCACAATATGCAAATTTTTTGAGAAGGACCTGTATATATATATATATATACACACACACAAATTCGATGGCTCCAGTCACGTCGGCGCTCCCGTCATTTCCCGCCATTTTGGAATGGTCAGCGTGCCACAACATCACATCCCCTGATTGTGAAACTGCAAAGATTTAAGTTCTCGAAGAAAGGATAACCTTTCACATGTGAGAATGTGTTGCTTTGTGTTGTTATCTGTATTTACTCAAAATTACGGTTTTTATACTATGGTAACTTTAAAAAAAGAAATTACTCCTACAATGGTAACTTTTTAATGTCATGTCAGCTGACGCCTTCAACTTGCTGTATTGCGTTGGTTTAACAAAATCATCTGCTGAAGTCTATAGCAGATTCATAGGCTACATGCATTAACTACGGTAGACGCAGCACTTGCTCTCGAATGTTCATGCACCGGCTTTGACCGATCCAATATGGCGGACGGCTTAGACGCTAATGAGGTGTTTATGTATATGGTGTACACTGGACGCGACAAAGTGGATGCGACAAAGCGAACGCTGCACATCACCACATCATGTTCTTCGTCTCCGAAGTAACAAGAGCGCTTGAAGCACGTCAGAAATAGAACTGGGCATCAGTTACTGCCGCGCTGCTTCCAGTGGCGTCCAGAAGGCGTCACTGATTATAATGGGTTCTGTTTGCTTATTTCGTGTCACGTCTAGGATACAATCGTTAGCACATGTAGGCTATTGTAACTGTATTCTACACACATTAACATTCCCACATATTTACACATTAACTTTAATTTCTTATGCTAAACTATAATGGCAGATGGGAATAACAACAACGTGAACAAAAACCAGAGTGTTTTATTTTTCGCCAGTCAAGATTATCAGAGAAGTGACCTATTTCTGTATTTCCACTCTTCTGTCTAAGTTGAATGTTTTGTCAGCTTTATAGCACAGCAAACGATTGACTTTAGTTACAGTTTCACAAACTGACATCATTTTGGCACATTAAGGTAAGGATGTGTGTCGTGTGGCCTCCAGTCCAGCTCTAAATGGGATTAGGAACTGAAAGAGAGACACATCAAGCCTGATGAGAAACACTATGAAACATTTCAAAACTGAATGAATACTAGTGAGGTTGTTACTGATGAGAAAATGGGGTTTGAAAAACTAAAGCTCTCGCTTACCTAATTTCCTTAAGGACAGTCTTCTAAAAAGAAAAGAAACAAAAATTAGAAATTTTGGGAGAATTCTGCTGAAAATACTATTATTTTAGACAATAAATAAACATTTAAATGGTTTGTGAAGAAAAGTTCTGTCACACATCGATGATCCCTTGTTGTTGAGCAAATATTTGTGTCACTGTATACATGCATAGTCTTGAAAGAAAAAGTATTTGGACACTTCGGCTATACTTGTCTCAATGAGTTATGCCTGCAACAGACTTCGGCAATCCTGAACATTAATTCCAATCACGACATTGATCTAGCCTATAAACCTGACATGTATGTAGACTGTACGATGACACCGATTGAATCGTAGGCTACGACACAAGTGAGTAGAGAGGAATAAAACGTCCTCAGCATGTGCGGTAAACAAATAGAGCAAGATGAATCACACTTTGGCAATTTTGTGTTTAATGTGCAATGAAAAAAGAGAAGGAACGAAAGAGGAGATAAGGAAAGAGGCCAACTTGGCATGCCAATCTTGCAAATGGACCTTGAAGTGAGTAGTTTTAAGTTTTAGTGTCATATCGTGTTGATCAATACAACATTTGTAACAATGTGTACCGGACATTAGATATCAAATCAAATGTCAAACTATGTCAAACCAAGTGTCCTATTAGTGAACATGATCCACCATTTGACAACTACAAATTTCCAAATACTTTTTGTCGTCAATTTGAACAGTATTATTTTATTATTTAACCCTAAAGAACCTCTTTGTGAAATGTTTTGTTAGAAAAGTGTTCTTGTGCTGTCTTTCTTTAAAAGAAATGGTTTAATATCGTGTTGTTTGATGCATTCAGACAGTTTTAAGCATGGCTCAAGTGTCCAGATAAAGTGAAGCTTGTAGGTGTGAGTGATTTACCTGTTTTCCCAGTGGCTGGTGGAGTCAGGATGGACTCTTTGGAGAATCCGCGAGCTGTGGCATACGCTCTGAACTTCTCCATCACATCCGCCCTCAACCTCTTAGTACGACCTACAGCCAAATTACAGGCCGTGAGAACAAGCCAGAAGAACAAAAACACCTTCCCAAGATGCTTTATTTGAGAAGTTCATGCTGTTGTTAATCTCAGGCTCACCGTAAAGAGACACTTGTGTGAACTCCTTGTTGATCTTCTTGTGTTTGAGGACCAGCGCATATTCAGTATAGTTCGTCTCCACCACAGTAACATCCTTCACCCTTCTATGACCTTCAGATGACAGTACAAATCTGAACTGTAGTATCATTTTCTCTGTGTCTGATAAACATTCTGCTATGATGTCTCATATCTACTGTTGACTCACGAGTGCTGTAGTAGTTGAATACGCCGGGCACAGACGTCTTCTCATAAACGTAGACCTTACGCTGACAACCAGAAGACCTGCATATAATCACATGCAATCATCACACAATGTCTGAGTATAATAATATAATTCATATATTTTAATATAATATAATTTTAGAAACTATTATTAACAACTTTGAGATCTGAGACAAGAATTACCACAGTGTGTGAATAACAAAATAAAAAATAAAATAAAATAAAATAAATATTAGGAACTATTCAAACTATGAGATATGAGAAAAGAATAATGAAACTGTGTGATTAAAAAAAAAATAAATAAATAAATAAAATATTAGGAACTATTCTAACTATGAGATATGCGACAGAAATGATCAGTGTGTGAATAAAATAAATAAAAATAAAATATTAGAAATTATTCTAACTATCATATATGAGACAAGTGTGTGCTGTGTAAGAACTATTAAATCTTCATTGTGAATCAAAACTAAAACAAATTAAATGGCCATGTTGTGTCTGAAATGTCAGTTTCTCAATATTAACCTGTAATAATAATGTATAAAAGCAATATCAGTCTAATAGTGCTGTTCTGAATAAATTGGGTGAATGTAAAATACATATGTATAATTATTATTATTCTTTTAACCTGTTAAAATAAAGAATGAATGAATTATATTATAGTATTGTCTAAACAGTCATAGGTGAACACGTGTCCCTCACTTCAGACTCCACATGGTCATGTTCACGTCCCCATTCTCCGTTGGCTCCACTACTCCCATAGAGACAGTGAGTCTGTTCCTGTACGGCACAAAACCTGGAGAATCATAGGCCAGACCCACGCGATACCACTTCCCTGCAAACTGACCAAACACAAGACAATACGCATCATTTCACAGGGAAAAAGAGCTGAAATATTTACCCTGATTACTAATGTCCAATTGCTATTAGACAGCTGAACCGTGTGTAGTTTGTCTGTTCATTAACCGCCAAAATATTTGTCTCAGTGTCTCAAGAACCAACACTCTTCTTCATAAAGTCCCATGAAGAAGCCTGAAGAACTTGGTAGAAGTCAGATGTTTCTGGTTGCAACACTGAGCGAGTGACCTTTGCCCTGAGGTCTGTTTGTCTGCACTGTCTCTGCTGTTAATGCAATCGCTGGCCCTGTAGAGCATTACCCTCCTCTACACATCCACAGCTTGTGCATGTCAGTGTTTCAGCCTTTAAAACAACAACTCAAACAAACCTCATATATCCAGCTGTTTAACTCAAAGACAACACCAGCCTGCTCTCTCTTTTCAAGTTTTGATACTAGTCCATAAACTGCAGCATCACTACTACTGCCCGACAGATAAAGGCACGTCTCCAAAAACATAAGGCTAAAGTTCTCACCCTCTGAAGGTCAAAGTTTTTCTGCGGCTGGACTTTGGCGTTGATGCCTGTCGGGATCATCAGCAAAAAAATGGTCACCAAGGCGATCTTCATGGTTACCTTGTAGAGAGGAACACAGCCAGGGATTGTGGACTATTCAGTGTGCCAACCACATTAGCTCCGCCCCCTCAACAATCCAGCCAATCACACGCACCTAGATTAGACAGAAGGACCATTCATTGAAAGTCATGCTTGAAACTTAAAAATATTAAGATTTCCAGCCCACAAAGCCATATAAATGTCTCTTTATGAATCTTACTTAAAATGACTAAAACGTCAACTAAAATGAAAACAGAAATTATACAAAAAAAACCCCAACAACCTCAAAATAACACTGCTTCATATACAAAGTAAATAAACATGAGCAACTGCAGAGAATTAATATATTTTTTTATTAATATGGATTCTTGGATGCCATTGTTTTTGAAAGAGCATGATTTACAGCTAGTCTTTAAGACAAGAGGACTTCAGTGTGACGCGGCACACCTCACACACCTCCTCTACATAAACACACACACACACACACCACCAGCTCACTCATAGTTCCCACCTCTGCATGTTGTTCCTGAGTACTGAACAGAAATAGACAAAACAAAAGTGCATTTATGATCAGTCTTTTGAGAAGGGTGACACATCTGTACAGTTTATAAACAAAACTGAGGGGGGGGGGGAATCCCTAACTAACAAAATGCAAAATCTTCATTAGCTTTGGTGCTCAATAAAACAAGATCAAAACAATATAACTTATGATGCTTAATGGTCCCTTTGTAGCTTTAAAGCCATTGACAGAACAAATAAGAACAAAAAAACACAGTAAATAATTAGTTTAAACATAAAACATCAGAGATCCCTTATCATCACTGAAAACATACTGGTGCAATAAGATTTTGGATGGCAAATAGAGGGAATGTGAACGAGCACCACAACCTAGTGGACAGACATGAGAACAACATCGCATTTCATGCACAACATCATCTCGAAAATAAACCGACACACAAACAGATCCTTTAAAACATGTTCGGAGTGAAAACAGACTGTGACTGTTTTTATATGGTGCAGTGGGGGGGGGTTAAAAAAAAAAATAAATACAAAATTATTCACAGCACTGGCTTTTGCATTTCACACTGCTAATGCCTTTACAATATATGAAAAAGTCATTAAAACATAAATAAAATGCAGAAATCTTTCTCAAACCAGACATAATTGATGTGGAAATGACTGAAATTGAAGGTTGTTTGTGTGTCTGCAATTGTGTGTCTTTGTATGAAACTTTAAAGGGACGGTACCGTCGAAAAATGAAAATTCTGTCATCATTCACTCCCTTTTATGTTGTTCCAAACATGTACGACTTTATTTCTTTTCTGGAACACCTAAAATAATCTTCATTCACATTCTAAAAAAGACAAAGCACGATAGAATTAGTTGTAATTTACTGATAATCTTCTCTGTTGAAACTGGCATGTTAATGCACCAGGATGATGTCAAGGTGATTTGCATTTTTAATATGCAAAATGGAAAGGACATTTGAAAGCTGAGGTGGAGGTAGATTATCAGTTTACTCACATAAAAGTATCATATGGCTTCAGAAGACTTGGAATAAGTCATTTGGATTTTTTTTTTGTCCTTTTTGGAGGTTTGGAACGAGATGAGAGTGAGAAAATGCTCACAGAATTTCCATTTTGGGGTGAACGGTTCCTTTATCTAACAGAAATAATAAAGAGAGGCCTCAGCAAAAGCATCCTGGTGAGGATTCTTGCGGTCATAGGACACAAACATCAACACATAGTATATTGTGAGAGAAAAAAAGGTTTGTAGAGAAGATTTGACATCATAGTGTGTCTAAAATATAACTCAGTGCATAAGATACGCTTTCCCTCTCTTTCACACACAGAGCAAAATGAAAAAGAAAACAAGCTTAACAGAAATAAAGCTCAACCCATAACAAATCATTACACCATTCTTTTACAAAATTATTTGTTTAAAAATCCAAGTAAAAGGAAAGGACGAACAACAGAATAAAAACAGGAAAAGAATATTGATGGAGACAACTGCATCTGATTGGCTGACTAACCAATGACATCACTGCTGCACCCTTGGCTAGAAGTATCAATTGAAGAAAAAATGACCTGTACAGCTGTGTGGTAGACACTTCATTCCAAAAGAAAAATAGATTTTGAATGAATAAAAAAAAATGAAGTCCTATTTACATTGTTGAACTGAATTTCATTTATGCTAATTCTAATGAAAAAATGTCCTGACAAGAACAATATTTCTTGTCATTACATTCACAAGAATATTTTTTATGTAAATTCGTTTTTTTTTTTGTCATTACGGTAATTAGAATGAGATCTTACTGTCATTCCGATAAGAATTTTTTTTTTGGGTCATTAATTCACAGTAATGTGAATTTGATTTTTTTGTTATTAATAGTAATAAGAATGAGACTTTATTGTCATTACAATAATAAGAATTTGATTATTGCCATTACGGTAATCAGAATGAGATGTTACTGTCATTGTAGTAATGGAAATTAGCATTTTATTGTCGTCATGGTAATGAGAATGATTTTATTTTGTTACGGTAATAAGATTTTCTATTGTCAGTATGGTAATGTTAATTACATTTTATTGTCATTATGGTAATGAGCATTAATTTGTTTGTTATGGTAATGAGAATGACATTTTTAATGTGAATAATTTTTTTTGCCATTATGGTAATGAGAATGAGATTTTTTGCATTACAGTAATGACAATGGGTAATGACAAATCCTTATTTTTAATGAAAATAAATGGAAAAACATTGCAAAATAGGCTTCATTATTTTTATGCAAAGTATAAATCTTTTTTGGTAAAGTATGTTCCTCATGATACTCGCCCATATAATGTCAACACAGTTCTATGTTTTCCCACATCTGTGCCGTACATTAATTTATAGTGGCCAAAAAAGTGACGGGAGAAAATCAAGTGCTGTCACACAAAATCATCTCATCACACGTGCACACACACTTAAATACTTGCTACGATATAAATAAATAATCCGCTGTCAGTGGGCGAAGGAGAACAGGAAAGGGAAGAGAGGAGCAAGAGAAGATGGTGCAAAATACACATGGAAGGGAAAGGATGCCCATAGATGTAGTGCCGGACACTTTGCATGATGGGAAATTTTAATGGGAGGGGAGTACGAGCTAGGTTTAGAAAATAAACTAGCTGTTAAGGAGACATCCAGGGTCAGTTAGTGTAATGATACAGGGCAAAAGCAATAACACTACGTACGTGGTGACCTGACAGTAAGGCACAGTGCTCTGTTTGCATCAATCATTCATGCTGCTGAAAGAAAAACTAAAACCCAGATGACAGATAGCCTACATCACTTTCCCTTCATTCTACTCTGCTTCCGTTCTCTTCACGTCAAGACGTGTTTTTTTTAGGTCTGGCGCCACTTTGCAGACGGGGAGGATGTTCACTCTTTAGTACCAGAGTAGTTTACTACTTTCATTCACCTCTATGCAAAGTCCACTATAGTGTCCTGTAGAGTCCAGGAGGTCCTCGCCCGAATCTGAACGGTCGTCATGTCTAGCAAATCGAAGCGAACCCATGAAGCCCCCTCTGCACAATGTCGCACCGGGCTGTTCGGTCTATAGACATTAGCGAAAAATCAGCTTTCATGATTGACGCTGCACTTTAACGTCTGGAGAGGTAAAATAGACACAGTAGCAGTGTGATCATGGATGTCTTCAATGCAGCATATAGATTCAGAACTTGAAAATAGATGAGCTATTCTACAACTTAAATATATTTGGTGCACATTTAAATAAACAGCATTGATCAAGTCATGGCAGCTGACAAGTGCGCAGCCAGTGCTGGGTTTGTATTGCGTGTCGATCCGCATGGTTTGGTGGCGCATTTACGATGGCAGTCGCTTGTCAGATCCGTCAAAATGAACGCGTGTCAGTCCCGAATCCTGTAGCCAGGTGAGCATTGTGCAGCTGAGGCAAAGGGAAAGCTTTACCACTTGACAGACGTGTAGTTGGTCCTTGTGCCTTTCCTTGCGGTGCGATTTTTGTATTCTTGTTTGCTAAATTGCTTAACTTTTTGTTTTGTTTTCAAGATGGCTGAACACCACCTCAGTCCCATCTCAGTTGTAAGAGAGGTGAGCTATGAGAATGAATATGGGGCTTGAACAAGTGTCCAGAATGCGTTCCTGCGGCCCCTCACCATGTTTGTTGAGGTAACGAGGGGCGGGGTGATGAGGCGGGTGGGGTTTGAGGGCTGCTGAAGGCGGGGTGGTGAGGGAATGCGTGGAGGTTGGCTGTAGTCTCATAATTTCTGCTTTCCTGAGACAATGCTGCGATGGAGCTCTACGTTCAGCTCCACATATTGTCCCTTAGTGCAGTCCAGGAAGTAGAGTTTGTCAGTGATGACACTGGGGTCGAATCCCTCCCGTCGCATCTCTGTCTTCTGGAATTTGAAAGTCCCTGAAAGAAAACCACATGCTTAGCATTTTACACCATGAATTGGCACACTGCACATCTTTTGGCTCAATTATCTGTATTGCCCCATATATCAAGTTCAAGGGTCCACAAGTCATTTTTGGTACAGTAAAAAATGTTCAAATTTTAGATTTTGTTAGAACCTTAGACTGACATGTTCAGGTTTACATTAAATATGACAATTGGGGGAAATTTTCAGAGTAAGGCTGCACCAAAATGGGCAGAAGGTGTAATATAACTGGGCTCAATCATCTGCACTGTCCAACACGTCAAGTTAAAAGGTCTATAATAAAAAATAAAAAAAAAACAGTACAAAATGTTCAACCTTTGGATTTTGATAGAAGATTAGACTGTATGAAGGCCCAGTGTTTTACAGAGTATCTGCAGAGTTTTTAAAACAAATAAAATTAATACTGTATGTCCGGGCAGAACAAACCAATATAAATACAATCTCAAAATAAATAATGTATCTCAGATTCTTTTACTTAATTAAACAGGATGTATATGATATATAAACAGGATATATCAATAATATATCAATCAGTATATCAATACATACAAATTAGATGTTGATAGATATATTCTAACCATGTTATATTCTGATATAATAATAATAAATTTAACGTCAGGCAAAAAACCAGAAAAAAAAACATATGCTAATACTAGTAAAATCTATACACTGCATTGCATATTCTTAAGGGTATAGAAACCAAATTTAAAAGAGTCTGGAGCCCCTTCTTAATATTTATTGAACATGGTGATATTAACAATATAACAGAGGAGGATCAAACTGCTTGATGTGTTACAGCACATTTATATTGTTAACTTGCACTACCGAAGTACATATTGTAGTAACCCATTGCTGGTTTGTTATTATGATTTAGGCTGTGTAGTCCCTTGTGTTGTGTTTTTTTTAATTAATGTACAATGTTAATTGTGAGTGCTCACGAAAACTAAAAAAAAAAAAAGCATGAGAAAAAAAAAATCTATATTCACAGTACAATGTTCTTAATCTTTCCTTCCAATGACATGGTGGAATTAAATGCCAGATACAGTTTGTTTTGTGACTAAAATACCAATAATATTCAGAAAAAAATGAAAAAGCAGTTCTTTTCATTTTAAATAAGCCTAAAATACACCTGGGGTGCTCCGATCAGGATTTTTGGGGCCGATCACCGATCCCCGATTACTGTATCACCCGATACCGATACCGATCCCCGATTACTGTATCACCCGATACCGATACCGATCCCCGATTACTGTATCACCCGATACCGATACCCGATTACTGTATCACCCGATACCGATACCGATCCCCGATTACTGTATCACCCGATACCGATACCGATCCCCGATTACTGTATCACCCGATACCGATACCGATCCCCGATTACTGTATCACCCGATACCGATCCCTGATTACTGTATCACCCGATACCGATACCGATCCCCGATTACTGTATCACCCGATACCGATACCCGATTACTGTATCACCCGATACCGATACCGATCCCCGATTACTGTATCATCCGATACCGATCCCCGATTACTGTATCACCCGATACCGATCCCCGATTACTGTATCACCCGATACCGATACCCGATTACTGTATCACCCGATACCGATACCCGATTACTGTATCACCCGATACCGATACCGATCCCCGATTACTGTATCACCCGATACCTATACCGATCCCCCGATTACTGTATCACCCGATACCGATACCGATCCCCGATTACTGTATCACCCGATACCGATCCCCGATTACTGTATCACCCGATACCGATACCCGATTACTGTATCACCCGATACCGATACCCGATTACTGTATCACCCGATACCGATACCGATCCCCGATTACTGTATCACCCGATACCTATACCGATCCCCCGATTACTGTATCACCCGATACCGATACCGATCCCCGATTACTGTATCACCCGATACCGATCCCCGATTACTGTATCACCCGATACCGATCCCCGATTACTGTATCACCCGATACCGATACCGATCACCGATTACGGGGTCTATTTGAAGCCTTCTATTTATCATGTAGCATTATTTATTAAACTATATTTAATAACAATTTACATTAAGTATTACAATTAAGAGATGACATGTATCATGAATTGACACCTGTGTATTTATTTGCAAGCAACATGTCCAGCATATTAACTTAGCAGCCTGTGCTTGGTTATTGGGAACAGCTTAGGGCTTGACATACAACTTTCCTGTAGAATATAAAATAAAAAAAGATAAAAGAAAGAACATCTGAGTCTTTAAATTTAGCTTTAGACTACTTTAAACTAAAAACGGCAACAAAAAAGGCTAAAGCCAAAATAATGTTTTGAGTTAGTCAGCCATCAGTTTTTCTAATACACTTAAAGGACCACAGGTAGTAAAGTGCACAGCAACAAAAAATACAAATAACTAACAACTTCCATATCTGTATCTATCTATAACTTTGCTTTTTTCTGGGATGCTCAGTCAGATTTTGTGGGCATTTAGAGAGGAAGAGAGAGGGAGAGTGAGGTAGAGAAAGAGAGAGCGGGATAGAGATTATTAGATTCATTTCTCTCCCGAAGCTTACTTCTTAAGCATCAATATTTTTTTAAACAGATTAAGAAAGCCACCACTACTGGTCACATCTATGGTTAGATTGATTGGTTTAGATCCAGTGAAGTCGTGTCCCACCACGTTTTCTAAGGATCGATATTGACCAATTTTTGTAACATTGAGGCACGGATGTACCTAATACAAATAAATAAAACATTTCCAGTTAACTAGTAGAGCATTCATTTAGTTCACTATTAAATAAGAAATCTAGCGCTAAAATGTGGGTTTTTTTTTTTTACTCAAGCTGAGCGCTCGTTGCCGCGGTGATCAGTTGCATGGATACAGTGTTCTCTGTGGCTCACGCAGTCTTCACTCGGACACGCGCTTCAATCTATTGGCGTTGCGGACTCTATTCATTCCGGTGAAATCACAAAATAAAAAGCACACAAACGTGTCCCTGCTTGATATAGACTGTAACCACTGATGAACATATTCAGTTTTGATAAGAGAGAAAAAACTATACGAGATTAGAACCCAGAACCTCTGACACGCTTGGCAAAAGATCTACCACTAGACCATTTAAGAACTCAAACGTAGTTTGCGGATCGATGGATTTATTTACGGGTTGAGCAGAGAGGCTGCACAGTTTGACAAGCGGGCAGCGGCATGGTACACACATTGCAGATTGATTGCTAATGAATTGTCTTTTTCACACACCTTGTAGAATTGCCAGACCGGTGAAGCCATTTTTACCAGGGCATAAAAAATTGTCTCGCGAGTTCTGCGTCATCTGATCCGGAGCACCATTAACCAGAACTCTATGATTTCCTACTTCCACCAGCTCATTTAAAAATAATAGATAAAATATGCACTCTTATAACCATCTACAACATATTACAATATAAACACCGCGACATAAAGTGTCATAATTCATTAGTCATTTCATCATTGCTCATTATCATAAGCAATTGCTTCACATAAATGTGCAGTATTCATTGATGGCAAACTGACCTGAAACCGTGAGCCTGTAGAACGTGCAACATTGCTGCGATTTTACTTTGCATGTGCAGCCCTCACATTTATTTCATTAAAGAAAAAATTTCTTCATGCCTTAAAATAGCTTGAATGATATTCTACACCCTTCCTTCATTTAGTATACGCGGCTCTATGAATATGCAAATTAGCCCCGCCTCCACTCACTCACACCAGCTCAGAGATCCACTTACAACAACTTGCAAGGTAGTTTGTGATGTCAGAAACACCAGCGATTTCAAACCTTATTTTTGAGACTGTCTTTGGTTCACTGCAGTTTTAAGGAGAAAATACTCAGTAATGGTGCTGACTTATGAATTTGCACATGGTTTGTCTTAAAGCATATTAACAACATTAAAAACTTGATTTTTCACCACAGGGGGACTTTAAATCACAGCCTTCTGAAGTTTAAAGGTGCTCTAAGCGATGTCGCGTTTCCCAGTGAGCATAAACAACGGCTCCGTCGTAAACAAATTTAGTCAAAGTTGTCAATAGCCTATAAATGAACATTCAAATTCATAACAAACAGTGGGTGAAAACAATCATTCACACAAACTGTCACCCTACTGTGAGTTTGCTTGATCATTTCCAATAGAGATCGATCACTAGCTGCTAGAAACCTATATGTTGTATTCACCAAAGTTCGCACTGACTGCATAGTTCTGGCTAATTATATCCTTAATGTTGGTTAGGTGAACATGAACGTCCTAAAAATTGATTTACCGACCTGTCCAGCAAAAACAGAGCTACCTTGTTGTCGGATTGGAAGCCCTTCTGCCGGCGGAGTTCTTGCCACCTTTCGAAGGCTTCTCCGATGTAGCCTAAATTCGGGATTTCACGCGTTTCTTATCCTTTTCCCTCTTTGCTGTTTGTTCATCGGAACATCGTCTCTTTGGTCGTGTGTCGGCCATGTCAAACTTAAAGAGAATATAATTCAAACTTCTCTCTTCATGCTTCTCTCTTCCACACCCCCCTTCATGTGTACGCGCACTAACCCCCCAAACCCCACCCCCAGATCCTTCTTGTCGTTTATTGGCTGGAGCTCTGTTTGTTATGTTTCGTGGCGCGGGTTGCTACAGTTTGTTTTTGTTGCCGTTTGTGGAGCCTGGGGTGTCTGCAGAGACTGTGTTTTTTTACAGTGTGTTCAGGGGACAGGCAGCTAGCGGATAGTGAGGAGATGTTTGCTGTAAGTGACAAAAAATGTTTTGGCCTAAAAAACACGTGACATCGCTTAGAGCACCTTTAATGATTACATTAGATAATATCGCAATACCAGTTTTTTTCTGTCCACAAATTTAAGATATCCTAAAATAATATTTAAGACTTATGCTATACTATTTAAGATATTTAAGACCTTTTTTATGACCTTAAATTTGATCAAATTGAATATGAGACATTTTAAGGACCCATAGGAATCCTAGTTATATGTAACAGAAAATCAGCACTTTAAATCCATTTATGGGAAACAATGCTTTAGATATGGACATAATTTACCGTTGCATAATTTAAGGTTAAATGGAAAGCACCAATAAGTTACTGGTGAATAAAAACTTGGCACATGCAATATTTACATTTTGGATTCCGTTTTAAAACAGGACAGGATTGTTTCTGTGATATGCAACGTTACCAATCTTAGTCAACAATATTCATCAGACGGGTCAGTTGGCAGTCTGTGGGCTGTCTGAGGCTGAGATCAGATGTGTCATATCTCACCTGTTTTGTTCACTTCTGGCAGGAAGCGCAGAAACACGGGCCGGGCATAGGGCGGCAGGGCTTTCTCCAGGTCCCTGCTAAACTTCGCCAGGTCTGAGCTGTGGTCCGGGTCAGCTATGGCCGCCATCCCTGCCTTGCCTTCAGCTCCTGAGAAAAAAAAAAAAAAAAAGTCCATATGAATCACACAAAGGCAACCTCAAATTACACAACACAAAGATGCGATGCATTCTCAGCACTGCCATAAGAGGAGATATACCGTCCATTTGTAAAAACTGCTCTTTTTCTCTTCTGCAGTTAGTTTTCTATTTGAGGTCAATTACAGTAACTTAGCAAGTTGGTAAAAGTTAAATTGCCAACATTTAAACTATCTGAATAATAACATCAGGCTTAATGGAAGTACAGATGTTTGAAAACAAAGGTGGGATCACATTAGCCAAATTTCTTAAAAACGACCTTTCCCCGATAAAAACACAGTTTAAGTAAAACTAGATTAACACAGCAAGGTTTTTGCCCATTTTCCTGATTCGGTTTGGTATGTGAACACTTTAATTGTTGTTCTGTCTGCTTTTTCAACATTTGCAGTCTTGTGTGTCTGTTCATGCTAAAGTCAAGGCTAAAGAAAACCCTTACGATTTCAAAATCTCACATAAAAGTTTGAGTCATTGGTTTATTGATTTGCATTTAGACTCTTGAAACATTTTGATGGTTATCAGCCTATGATGTACACGTACACCTACATGTTGTAGACCCACAATTCCAGATCTGCTGATGACTTTGTTTTGAAGGTGACAGTGTATTTTTCAGCAGGCAGTCTCAAATGTAGTGAGCTATATTCAGCACTCTGCCGCCATTTCTTTATAGATCTAGAGTAAGCAAAACCAGAGCCAGGCCAAGAGAAGACTTTGTTTTGCTGTGCATTCCCAGAATCCTTCAGGAGCTGCTGCAGTCAGCTTTGTTCAAATTAATTATTCTCCTCTCCACAGACTGGCTGGGCACCCGGTGATTCATGTTACAACACTGTCTTTAGAGATGCTCTCTTTATTGTCACAAGATCATTTTAACTTGAATCTTAAACTGTATCATGTGCATTTATTTCTTTGCCAATTAGTCGTGTCAACAGGGTATCTGCAGGGTTATTAAAACTAATAACAATATATAAACTAATAATAATAATAAAATTAAAACCATATGAGTGGGGTAGGGTAGTCTATGGGTAACAACCAAAAATGGAAAATTACCACGATTTAAACTTCACGTTAAGATTATAAAATGCTAAACCTCATATTTCATCATTTAAACCCTTTTTTTAAGAAAAGGGATGAGTCAAACCTAAAAATAATATTATAATATTAAAGATTTAAAAATAATAAAATAATTTAAGACTTTTTAAAAACCTGTGGGGATTGTGTGTAATTATTAAGATTGCAAAATAAACCTCTTCAGCATGAAACTCCTTCCGATTTTTGTTCACAGGATGAAATGTCATTGGTGGAAAGACAACGAGAGAGAAAGACAGAATACAAACAAACAGAAAAGGTGGAGAAATGTGCCGTTACCTGGTACCTCCACTCCATACACCACCACATCTTTCATGTCCAGCAGACGGCTCAGAGTTCCCTCCACCTCGGTGGTGGACACGTTCTCTCCTTTCCAGCGGTACGTGTCACCTGTGCGGTCTTTGAAATACATGTAGCCATAGTCGTCCATCTCCAGCACGTCCCCTGAGAGAGGAGAAGCAAACAACTTCTATTATCTATGTGTATGCAAGCAAGAATGAGGTTGTGTAAAGTGTTTCAAAATACAATACCTGACAGATATGCACTGTCTCCCTTTTTGAAGACATCGTGGGCAACCTTCTTATTAGTGGCTGACTGATTGACGTAGCCGTCGAATCGTCTGAGGGGGTCGTTCTGAATGATTCGGCCAACCAACTGACCAGGTTCTCCTGAAAAACACAGTAAGGAAATGGACGTTAAATTATATTTTTGCATTTTCTGTAGTGGTCGACTGATATAGATAGACAGATTGTTTTATTTAATGCCATGTCAGCATCTAAGGCTATTTTCATGGCAAAAATGCAATTACAAAAATACAAATATCATATAAATACAATAAAACCCAAACAAACAAACACAAGAAGTCATATTATACAATTTTTTTTAAACTAACATGATAAAAAAAAAGCCAAAACCTTTTCAGGCATAATCTTACTAAAGTCCTTAAGTGAAATAACTTCATAAAAGAGCATTCTACTTGTATTAAACCCAGAACAGTCCAATAAAATATGTTTTCGACTGATATATATTTATTAATTAAGAGCTATATATTTGGCATTTTTAAATTAAAGGTAAAGGGCCGATGAGTTTTTGTGTTTGGCTGATAACTGTAAGAAGTGGGACTTTTATTTTGACAGCGCTAAGAAGGTCAGTGCCTGAATGTCTAAAGGCTGGGACATACCAAGCTGATGTCAAAGAACTAGCGGCGAAGAATACTGACTGTGTTGTCTAAATATTAATAAATATAAATCTGTTTATTTACAGGTTTATTTTTTTAAGGTCAAATAATTTTTGAATATAAATATCCATATGAAGTTATTTTCAGTTTTTTCTGATTTAGTAAATATTAAGTCTAATTAATTCATTTCATTGCAGCATGTATTATTTACTATCTTTAAATTGAATAGTGCGATATGTGTGTGTGTGTACAAGTGCTTGTTAACACAAATATCTAATCAGCCAATCACATGGCAGCAACTCAATGCATTTAAGCATTGTAGACATGATCAAGACGATCTGCTGAAGTTTAAACTGAGCATCAGAATGGGGAAGAAAGGTGATTTAAGTGACTTTGAATGTGGCATGATTGTTGGCGCCAGACAGGCTGGTCTGGGTATTTCAGAAACTGTTGATCTGCTGGCATTTTCACACACAACCATCTCTAGGATTTGCAGAGAATGGTCCGAAAAAGAGAAAATATACAGTGAGCGGCAGTTCTGTGCCTTGATGATGCCGGAGTTCAGAGGAGAATGGCCAGACTGGTTCGAGCTCAATCAACTAATCACTCATTTCAACTGAGGTCTGCAGAAGAGCATCTCTGAACACACATCAAACATTGAAGCAGAAGAGCTACAGAAGCAGAAAACACACCGGTGACACTCCTGTCAGCTGAGAAGAGCAAACTGAGGCTACCATTCACACAGACTCACCAAAATTGGGCAATAGAAGATTGGAAAAACGTTGCCTGGTCTGATGATTCTCGATTTCTGCTACATTTAGATGGCCGGCATTAATAGAGCCCCAGTCTTACAGATCATTAACTAAAAAAAGTTGTTTTAGGGTTTAGTTACCCTTTAAACACCACAGCCTACTTGAGTATTGTTGCTGACCATGTCCATACTTTTATGACCACAGTGTATCATCTTCTGATGGGTACTTCCAGCAGGATAACATGCCATGTCACAAAGTTCAGATTATCTCAAACTGTTTTCTTGAACATGACAGTGAGTTCACTGAACTCCAATGACCTCCACAGTCACCAGATCTCAATCCAATAGAGAAGCTTTGGGACGTGCTGGAACTGGAGATTCACATCATGGATGTGCAGCCGACAAATCTGCAGCAACTGCGTGATGCTATCATGTCAATATGGACCAAAATATTTGAGGAATGTTTCCAGTACCTAGTTGAATCTAATCCATGGAGAGTTAAGGCAGTTCTGAAGGCAAAAAGGGATCCAACCCGGCTCTAGCAAGTTCTAAACATCAGAATTGGCCATCAAAAAAAAATCCTTATCATCAACTGCTAACTTTCTGTCTGCTCACCTGTGTGCTAAGCATGAATGTGAGCAAGTACTGTACCTGGGCCACATGGGATACAGACTCCATCGGGTCCTCTGATAAGCTCCATGGTCTCCTCGTCCACTTTGACTAAGCGGATGGGGTAGACGTAGGGAAGGATCCGGCTATTGAATCCACAGGCCCCCGTCTGCAGTCAAAACATCATATGTTTATTATAATCACCTCACACTCTTTAAAACTAAATACTGTGTCGAGCTAAATAAACAGCTAGGTGCATTTATTCTCAGCACCATAAATAGCCCATAACCACCTGTGCTTGATTACTGAACATATTGTAGATGGTAGAGTGGTAAGGGTAATACACAACGCTAATTGATGCAACCCTTAAAACCCTATATATCCTTTTCCGCATGCATTATCCACTATTGTGTAGGTTTACAAGTGTGTGCTACTCAAAAAGGCTGTTTACAGACACTTAGTCTAAGGTGTGCTTTTGTTTGGACAGACCTGGTTGTCGAAGTTGCCCAGGCTACAGTTGCACTCGGTGGCACCGTAGAACTCTGCGATCTGTGGTATGTTGAAGCGGTTGGTGAACTCCTCCCAGATGGACTGGCGAAGGCCGTTTCCGAGGGCCATGCGGACCATGTGTTGGTGCTCCATGTCCTTCTTTGGCTGGTTCAGCAAATAGCGGCAGATCTCGCCAATGTACTGCACAATCTGAGACCAAAAATGATAAGCTACATTTCCATGCAACAACTACAATTTGCAATCCTACAGCTACAACATTAAAGCTGAGGTCTGGAAGTATGTAAAATATATTGAATATGATTTTGTTTGACTTTGTCTATTAAACCTTTGACAAGTAGCCAAGGCTATGATCACAGCGACCATTCAGATCTGCGTTGGCACTGCCGCTGATCAAGAGAGAGCAGTTGTCATGTATAGGTATGAAACAGCTTCACAAACAGTCTTTTCAACCACACAGTATCATTTTTTCTTTTTTTCCCAGATTATCACAGAAGTAATGGGATGAAAGTTCAGATATAAACACTGATGTCTACGGTAGCGATCAAAATAGAGCAAATCATCTTTGAAAGTAACTTGACGCTTTAAATAAAGGTGATATCAATTACACCAGTAGATGGTGATAAGTGACTGTTAAAAATTTGTCATTTAATCATTCATTATGGAGTAAATATAATGCCGCATAGTTTTGCAAAAGAATAAAGTATGCAAAAGAAAATAAAGTATTGAGCAATGAAAAAATGTTTTACTCACAAAAATAAAGAATGGCAAAGGGGGGGGGGGGGGAGGGGGGAGTACTGAGAAAAAAATTTGTTTTGCAAATAAAAATAAAGAATTGCAAAATAACAAAAAAAGTATTGCAAAAAGAAAGATATAATTAATTTCAAAAATCAATGACAGCTGTGATCCTATTTTATATCTGCAACATATTTTCCATACTCACACCTAACTAAGTTATTTGCAACGCTGCTTTTATTCTGCGTTTCAGTCCAGCGTGTGCTCGCAATACCGTTTTTCCTTTGCGCTTCACTTTTCTCTGCGTTTCTCTTCATGGCGCTGTTTTGACGTGGGGGTGGAGTCAAGAACCCCCGCGAAGCCGCGTCATCAGCAGGAGACGCAGATCGCAACAGTTAAAGTCACCATGGCAGAGGGATGCTGGTGAATTCCAGGTATGTACAGTTGATTTTTTCCCTGTATTTCACCAACATTAAAATGTGGGTGTTTTTTTAAAGCTGAATATGATTAGTATTAACGACGATTACCAAAGTTTAATTGCTGGTGGCGGTCTTTTCATCTCTTTTCATCTATTTTTCCTTTTTTTTCTTTTCTCTCTTGTGTGTGTAGTCCGAGCCAGTGTTGTTTGTTTTGTGTTTTAACTTGAAAAATCCTTTAAAATAAAGTATACAAAACTGTACATCGGTGTAATTTGTCCCCACCACTTTTTGCCAGGGTCGATATTGTCCCCCTACACTTTTGAAACATCTCGCGGCACTGATGTAACTAATACAAATAAATAAAATATCTCCAGTTAACTTGCTGAGCATTCATTTCATTCGTTTGTTAAATAAGAGGTGATCTAGCACGCTGAAATGTGTTGTTTTTGAAATGAAGTGATCAAAGTGCTCGTTTACTCTGCGATCAGTGGTGCAGAAACAGTGATCTCTTGTGGCTCGCGCACACCGCACAGTCTTCACCCGGACGTGCGCTTTAATCCGTTGCGGAGACTCTAGTCGTTCCAGTGAAATCACAAAAAGTGGTTGATATACAACCACTGATAAACATAATCAGTGTTAGTGAGGAAAAAAAACTATGAGTGCGGATTAGAACCCAGAACCTCTGACACGCTAGGCAAAAGTTCTAGCACTGGACCATTAAAGAACATACAAAACACAGTCGGATCTATTTATTTCTTCACATGAAAATTCTCGCCACCAACACATTACATCTCATTAAACACAATGTACTATTTAAATCGATTGCTGGATATCGGTAAGTTATTGTACATAGGTACATCTGATTTATGATTTAATATTGTATTAGCAACCCCACCCCACCTGTCCCATCCAATTTTTAAAGCAAAGTTATGCCACTGCCCGGAATTCACCAGCATCCCTCTGCCATGGTGACTTTAACTGTTGCGATCTGCGTCTCCTGCTGATGACGCGGCTTCGCGGGGGTTCTTGACTCCACCCCCACGTCAAAACAGCGCCATGAAGAGAAACGCAGAGAAAAGTGAAGCGCAAAGGAAAAACGGTATTGCGAGCACACGCTGGACTGAAACGCAGAATAAAAGCAGCGTTGCAAATAACTTAGTTAGGTGTGAGTATGGAAAATATGTTGCAGATATAAAATAGGATCACAGCTGTCATTGATTTTTGAAATTAACTATATCTTTCTTTTTGCAATACTTTTTTTTTATTTTGCAATTCTTTATTTTTGTTTGCAAAACTATTTTTTTTCTCAGTACTTCCCCCCCCCTTTGCCATTCTTTATTTTTGTGAGTAAAACTTTTTTTCTTTGCTCAATACTTTATTTTTGTTTTGCGAAACTTTATTTTCTTTTGCGATACTTTATTCTTTTGCAAAACTATGCAGCATTATATTGACTCCATATTCATTCATTCATGTTTCAAAAACTCTGATTCATACAGTAATTAAACAATGATAATATCCAGAATCAATAGAAGACTTCCATTACTTTCTGTGAATCAGTTCTTTTAAACAGTCTGATTCAAAACACTGATTTAAATATGTATTTGTATATTGGACTCAAAAGGAAGACATGCACATTTATATATAGTAGTCAACATTGGAAGTGGATCAAAACCTTTCATCAAAGTTATACATGAATTTTGAACAATACCCATTCTTGTCTTGTCCACTTCAAATGTTGACTACTGTACATGAATAGAATACTGCGGTTTATTATTACGTAATTATAAACGTAATTAAGTAATTATTATTTCCTGTGATCAAAGCTGTATTTTCAGCATCATTACTCCAGTCTCCAGTGTCACATGATCCTTCAGAAATCATTCTAATATGATGATTTGATGCTCAAGAAACATTTCTGATCATTATCAATGTTGAAAACTGTTCTGCTGCTTCATATTTTTGTGGAAACTGTAATACATTTTTTTTCTCATGATTCTTTGATAAATAGAATATTCATAAACAGCATTTATTCAAAATCTAAATCTATTGTAGCATAAATATATTTACTGTCACTTTTGATCAATTTAATACATCTTTGCTGTAAGTTGCTGTAAAAACTACAGGCAAATTAATTTCTTGAATATTCCATAATAATCCATATATTCCATTACTCACCGTGCAGTTGTATTTGATACAGTCATCCCAGAACTTTGATGCACTGAACTTCTTCCTGATCACTACAGTCATTCCATGGATCAGGCACTGGCCAACTCCCACGATGTTTCCTGCCACAGAGAACAACTCTGACCTCAGAACAAACCTATTGATTACTCTCACAAATATAAGTTAAACCAATCGGTTAAACCAATAAAATATAAACAAACTAATTTATTTTTCTCAATACAGCATTGGACTCGAGGATCTTATGTAGACATCCATCAAAACAAGCCACAAAACTAGCACAAGGAGTAGCCTGAACCAGACTGTGACAGGAAGTGCACATATCATGAAGGTGTAGAGCAGTGATGTGTGTTCAGTGATGTACCTGCTGAGTGGTAAAGTGGTAAGCAATCATAAAGCACATCCTCAGACTTCATTCTGAAACCATAGTACACCAAGGCAGCCATGCGGTAATACCTGAGGAAAGACGGGGTGAAAAACAGGGAGTTTGATTCATTGAGAGAGAAAAAAGAGAAAGCAAGGAACGAGAGACTGAGAAATTGAGAAAATGAACACTGTCATACACTTACCGGCTATGTACAACGATAGCAGCTTTTGGCATCCCAGTGGTTCCCGACGTGTAAATGTAAAAAAGGCGATCTAGAAGCATAAGAAGAAGAAAAAACTATTAAACATCTAGTTGGTAATGTGATATATGGGCCAGATTTACTAAGAGCTTGTGCCAGTCACTAGTCAATTACTATGAAATACTAGTCAAATTGACTAATGCACTAGTCAATTTACTGGTATTTGCACCATTTTTTACCACCCCAAAAAAGTATGCCTTAACCTATTTTGCACTTGACATGACGGCATCGGTGTTCTTTAATTTGTGTATTGTCAGTTGATCAGGCTCAGAACTTTCCACTCCCACCGGCACTTTATGGGATTTGCGGGCTCACACTAATTTGCCATGTTTAGTAAATCTGGCCCCTGGTTGGTAATGTGACTTCACATCCTAAAAGGCCTGTTTAAGTCAAATGCAACAAAACAAAAAGAATGGAAATATTCAGACTGAGTTCAATGCCAAATTTTCATAATTCTCTAAAAATAAGGCCTTAAATTTCATGTATATACACTATCGTTCAAAAGCTTGGAGTCGGTAAGATTTTTAATGTTTTTAAAAGAAGTCTCTTCTGCTCACCAAGGCTGCATTTATTTGATTAAAAATACAAAACAAAACAAATACAAAATATTATTTAAATGTAAAACAGCTATTTTCTATGTGAATATATAGTAAAGTGTAATTTATTCCTGTGATCAAAGATGAATTTTCAGCATCATTACTCCAGTCTTCAGTGTCACATGATCCTTCAGAAATCATTCTGATATGATGATTTGATGCTCAAGAAACATTTATCATTATTATCAATGTTGTGTGTATGTTCACACATACAGTCAAACCAAAATTATTCAGACACCTTCAACATTTCTCATATTATCACAGTTTATTCGCTATAGACAGAATAAAAACTATTATTTAAAAAATGTTAAAAAAATATGACAAGAACTTGAAGTTATCAAATCAGTTGATATTTCACTGGTTTTGGCCATCCTTCTGTGAAACTGACTCACAAATGAATTAGGTTGAATATCTGTCAGCTGTTAAATTTAACTACACAATTAGATAACACCAATTTACGTCAACCAATTTCCAAGCAATGCTTCATTTTGTTCAGTCTGTGCAAAACACTTAAGCAAAACATGGTCAGGTCAAGGTGTCTGAATAATATTTGGCCCCAAATTTTAATACATTTTACTGGTAGAAGAATTTTTGGGTATAATATGTCACAGTTTGCTTTATTTTGCTATCTTCACTTAAATAAATGAACTATAGTGTCCTGCACGCACTAATAAAAAAATATAAAAAATTATATCTGGTGTCTGAATAATTTTTGGTTTGACTTCTATCTATCTATCTATCTATCTATATATATATATATATATATATATATATATATATATATATATATATATATATATATATATATATATATATGCACGCCGCACGCACACACACGTCATGTGTGGGGATCATTCAGCATATGGGGAGAAAAAGCTTTGAACTAAAAAACAAGGTGGCTCTGTTCCAATGGACAGCAGTTCATAGGCCTTAAATTGTGGCAAGTCTATGTTGGATTATCTTGCCTGTGAAGCTGCGATCTGGTTGTCTGGGCTGGTTTGTAGGTGTCGCCTCCAGCAGTGGCTCTAGATGCTCCGTCCCTTCAGGAATGCGCTTAGGGTCCCATTCTCCAGAGCAGAACAGCTTAACAGTCTTTCCCATGGAGCTGTGCACCTCACACAGCGCTGAGACATTTAAAGAGCGAGAGAAATACGTGAATACATCACAGACACAAATAATGCAACAAAATGAGCCTAGAAAATTCTTCAGAGAAAGCACAGGACAAGCAAACGCCCGACAATGTGAAATCGATAAGAAACGAAGCTGACTCAACATAGCATGCTTTAGGAGTCAGTATCCAATTACTTAAGAGACAACTAGGAAACTCGGTTTCATTAGGATTTTGCTTCCTTTCCTGACCTCAGTGACATTCTTTCACTATGAGTTACACGCAGTGACCTCTGCCCAAGATAGATCTTTACTCTATGCTACTTATTCATTGTTTCTCTAGAGTTCACACACTAATCTTTGTCCAAGTGCCACTTCCTTATTTGCTTCTTGTGGTGCAACACTTCTGAACCGCTGCCTCAACCGATAATATATAGAGGCAAATCTTATTCATAAAATGCAAGCCTCATGCTTAAAGTCAATATGAAATCAACTGACACTATTGACATTCAAATACACATTCTTGGTATATTATTGTGCTAGATGCACCAGTGCACCTCATAAAAAAAAAAAAATACAAAGACATTTTTTTATTTAGACAAAATGTATTACATTTGTCCACCTCCAAAATGTCTTTTCGATTGTCACCAACCCAATTTTTTTCTAAAGTACCCGATTCCATTTTGGTATGTTATGAACACAATCCAATTAGTTCCAGAGATGGATAAAAATGAATATCCTACGGTGGCCGAGAGAGCTTAACGCGCTGCAACTGAAGGAAACACATGCCAGTAAAAAAAACACCAGCAAATGAAGAAAACATCTTAATCAGTTTGACAACACATGTGCTGCAAATACTCACAACGCAACCAAATACAGAAACACACTGCAAATACTCACAACAAACATACGATCAAGTTTCTATTTGATTGAGTTGCAAGTATTTGCAACGTGTTTCTGTATTTGGTTGCGTTGTGAGTATTTGTGGTTCAGTTGATTCACTGTTTCGAAGCGCTCTAAACTGCATGCGCTGATGAACTTTGGGAGTTTAATACGTGCTACGAATCACTGGTTCGAAACAAATGATTCGCTGAGGTTTCGCCGCTTCACAAAGTGAATTAATCATTTCAAATTTAGAAATAAACTGCCTCCGTAACAGCCAAATGCAGTTTGCTACATTTTGTTAGTAGCAGCATGGGTAGGTAACTAATTTATCAAAAGTGTAGCTTGACTGTGGAATAACTGATATAAATTAGGAGTAGTTTCCTCATCTCTGATAACGATCAAATCACTTCTCACCATCTGTTAGCTCACTGCCGAAGACCACCGCTTTGGCGCTGGAGATGTTGACACAGTGAACCAGGGCCTCCAGTCTCAGGTTGAAGTTGATGAGCGCTGCCTCCACTCCGATCTTGGCCATGCCCAGCCAGAGCCCCACGTACTGAGAGCGGTTCTCCATGAACAGAGCCACCACATCGCCTTCCTTGAAGCCCCTCTGGAGAAGAAAGTTAGCCACGCGGCTGGAGTAATCGTCAAGCTCCTTGAAGCTCCATTTCTCGCCCGTTCCTTCGAAAATCAGAGCCGTCTTGTCACCGTATTTCTTGAGGGACTTGGCAAAAAGTTTGGGAATGGTGTTGCGCTCACGTAGGTGCTTTTTGACATTCAGCTTCACCCTCAGCAACACACTGGCTGCACTGTAAAAGAACACAAAAGAATTGATGGTATTATTCTGGACAATTTTTAAAACATCTACTTTGAGTTTTGGGTGAACTCTTCATTTAAAATAGATACACTACTTTAGAAGTTCGGAAAGATTAGGATATTTTATGTTTTTGAAAGAAGTCTCTTCTGTTCAACAAGGCTGCATTTATTTTAATAAAAAAAAAATACAGTAAAACAGTAATATTGTGAAATATTATTACTATACATTTAAATAGAAAACAGATATTTTAAATTGTAAAATGTAATTTATTCCTGTGATCAAAGCTGAATTTCAGCATCATCACTCCAGTCTTCAGTGTCACATGATCCTTCAGAAATCATTATAATAAAAAAAATACAGTAAAACAGTAATATTGTGAAATATTATTACTATACATTTAAATAGAAAACAGATATTTTAAATTGTAAAATGTAATTTATTCCTGTGATCAAAGCTGAATTTCAGCATCATCACTCCAGTCTTCAGTGTCACATGATCCTTCAGAAATCATTATAATAAAAAAAATACAGTAAAACAGTAATATTGTGAAATATTATTACTATACATTTAAATAGAAAACAGATATTTTAAATTGTAAAATGTAATTTATTCCTGTGATCAAAGCTGAATTTCAGCATCATCACTCCAGTCTTCAGTGTCACATGATCCTTCAGAAATCATTATAATATGATGCTCAAGAAACATTTCTGATTATTATCAATGTTGAAAACTGTTGTGCTGCTTCATATTTATGTTGAAACTGTGATACATATTTTTTTCAGGATTCTTTGATTAATAGAAAGATCAAAAGAACAGCATTTATTTGAAATATAAATCTTTTGTAACTTTAAAAATGTCTTCACTGTCACTTTTGATCAATTTAATGCATCTTTGCTGAATTAATTAATTAAAATCTATACAGTATATATATATATTTTACATACCCCAAAAATTTGAATGGTAGTGAATCATGGTCATGCACAGCAAAACGGTTTTAAACATTGATAATTATCAGAAATGTTTCTTGAGCATCAAATCGGCATATTAGAATGATTTCTGAAGGATCATGTGACACTGAAGACTGGAGTAATGATGCTGAAAATACAGCTTTGATCACTGGAATAAATTAAATTTTACAATATATTCACATAGAAAACAGCCATTTCAAATTGTAATAATATTTCATAATATTACTGTTTTACTGTAATTTTGATCAAATAAATGCAGCCTTGGTGAGCAGAAAAGACTTCTTTCAAAAACATTAAAAAAAAATAATATTATTATAATTATTCCAAATTTTTGACAAGTACTTTACAACATTTTCTACATTTAATGTGTAGGTTTAATGCATATAATCATGTTTAATGATAATGACAGTTATTCTGGTCTCATCAACTTCTTGCTTAAGTGACAAATAACAAAGTGGTAAGTGGAAGGAAGTAGACACTCACATTGCTAAAAGCAGTGATCCCTGTCCCATAAGAGTTCTTACATCCATTAACAGCTATCCTAAAAGCCTCCATCCTCCAATTCAGGCACTTACAGAGTAATCTGTGCTGTATAAAAAGATAAACACACACCTCCAGGTCCTGAAGTGGAACTGAACTCCATAAGCCCCAGCACTTGCTATAACCAGCGGCAAAACTGTGATTGTTAGAAGTTTTGCCTTGTTTGCTAATCAAACATAGAAGTTCAGGGGGGGAAAAAAACCCTCCTCAAAGCCTTAAGATACTTAGCAATCACGCTTCAAATTGCTCAATTCACAGTTGAAAATCTGCCAGGAATAACCCAGAAACCCACTTCAACCACTTGTTCCACTTAAACTCATAGCTCGTAATACAGGAATGTGCGGTTGTATTTGTTGAGGAACTAAGGGTGGATTCCCACTTGTAGTTCGGTCTGCTTGGTTTTCTCGTTTTGTCCGGCCCCCCCTCCAAAAAAAAAAAAGTGTTCACATTTTTAACACCGAACCTAAATGCTAAATGTGCTCGGTGTATGTGCGTCACACAAATGAAGATCTGCTGTGAGGAGACGTGGCTCTGATGCCTGAACTGAACTGTGATGGGCAACATCATGACTATGACGAGAAAAAAAGGTATTCTTTAGCATACATCTTTTCAGTGGTTTCGGTCCTCTTGTTTGGTGCATCAGGGTTCAGATGGCAGAGTTCACACTTACTCAAATGAACCGCACTAACAGAGCAATCGCACCAGAGTTCGCTTTAATCAAACAAAACATGCCACGTGTGAACACACACTTGATGTAACTGTTCAGCCTGATTGAAAGGGCCCAGAAGAATATATTATGTGATCTTTATACACAAAACCACCAATCAGATTTCTTTTATAAACGTCTTTATAAGTCTGTTAAGACGGTCAACATTAATGTCAACATTTTTTACTTTTAATACTTTAAGAATAATCTAAATATCTTCCCCTTCCTCTTGCAGCATCTCTTTTCTTCTGTCGTGTTTACTGGCATGAGGTCGGGGCAACCTGTCACTCACATGAGATCCACCAATAGCAAATCACAACTATCCAACCAATTCCCCACGGACAAAATCAAGTCACGTTTTACATTTGTTCTGGTCCGAGAAGCAGTTTCACATGGATAAACGTCACAATAGGGAGGAAATTTTTAGCACAACTATTGTTTAATGCTAATTTAAGACCCATTTTTCCTAAAAAATCTAAAAGTTAATTTTTAACTTGATTAAATAAATAAATAAATAAAAAATTCTCAGAGTAAAGAAATATTACAATTAGATAAATTACGTTTGACAGACAGTGAGCTCTGACATATTGCGAGGGTTTTGAAACTCAATATGGTTTAAAAACATCCAAATAGTTGGTTGAGAAAATGTCCAGAGCTGGAATCTAAATGAAGTGTGGAAAGCTAAAACAAGATAGTTTAGATTTATTTGACTTGTTTTTTGTCACTACAGAATTTCCATACTTTTCACTGCATTTCAGAGTTTTGATGACTTTGAAAAAGTACATAAAAAGTATATTCATATTATAGTATTTAAAAAAAAAAAAAAGCACGCTAAAATGGATATTACAACATATAAACTTACTGCAAATCGCGATATATGGTCTTTGAAAACACATGGATGGACTTCCATCCTCCAGAACCCAGGTAGAAAATGAAAATGGATGGTAGGACCTGGAACCAGGGCAGGCCGGCGAACAGCCGGAGAAGGAAGAAAAGAGCCGTGGAGCACGCCAACCGCAACATCCTGACACACACAAAACACACACAGCACCACAGTCATTCAGACAGCAATTTCAACATCATTTATCAACATTTCATTAATTGCATTAATATTTTATTGGGCCTTTTAAAAAAAGACTGTGATAAAAGTTATAACAATCATTATAAACCTGATAATTACTATGGTTGATATGCAAAACTCTTGCCTTAAATCTACAGATTGTGAGATTAACAAGATAAGACACTTAATCATATCAAGATAAGATAGGAAACAGATCTTTGACCTTGTAAATGTATGTTAAAGGTATACCAGTCCAGAGTACTCTTGAGAAAAGTCAGTAACTTAGGTTTCCAGATTTGTTTGTTTGGACAGTAAATCCAACATTTGTTTTGGATATTATTACACATAATGATGGAGGATAACCGGACTGTTTTTATGTTTCCATATTTCTGATGTGCAATGAAGATGGATACAAACAAATGTGATACAAAAAAGGTAATTCATTAAAATGCTCCTTTACATTAAAGTGTATTGACGTGTTTCTAGGCCTTCTTGTCCACTAACACACCTGTAAAGTAACTAGGGTAGATTAAATGTCAGGCAACAGAGATATTTGATCTGTACGATCCTTTCCTACAGCTCATCTGAATGCAGCAGAAGCTTGACCTGCTGAATTACCAGTCACATCACATGTTCTCTAAGGCCAACTATATAGGGGACACCGGGGCTAGTTGTCACATAGGAAATCTGCCACAAGGGCTTTCTTGCACTATCTGTTTTAGTGTTTTATTGTTTATCTGTTTTACTGTCACTATCTTGCACTAAATGTTTTGAGTCCAAAGAACAATTACACAAATGTATGGTTTTTTTTTTTAGCCGTGGTTTTGTTCCTTGCTTTCAAACATCTACTTCAAAACAGGAGATAAATAGGAGTTGTTTTTATCTACTATTTTAATCTACTGACGGCCTAAAATGTAAATTTTAACTTAAAAACACAAGGTGTACGGTCTTTGCAAAACAGATAGATGGACTATAACTATATAATGAATTTTGATTTTATTATTTATTTATTTAGAATTATGGATGCAGCTTAATAATTATACAATTTATTAATTTATCAATTTCTGTTGACCAAAAGTTTGTAATCTTGTCCATTTTTACAGCTTCATTAATTATTTTTGTTTCATATAGGTTTTACTGTTCAAATTAGCAGAAAAAGACAGTTTCCATTGTGACAACGAACTAACCCCAATATAGTGTAACAAGCCACGTTGTAGGTAAACAAACTGTATAACAGTGGAAATAAATAAAATGTAAATACTTTGCATTCAAGAATTCTATACAGAAACGGAATTAAAACCTACTCTGTGAAATGCTCACTGGAGTAGAAGTGTGACAACTAGCCCCGGTCTGATTAACCTATAGATAATAACCCATCTCATTCACACATTCTCATTCTAATGACGGACAGAAGTGATGTTAACACATCGTCTTATCACCATCATCATACGTTTTCGATACAGCAGGAAAATCCAACAATGCGTGGCTGTCTATCGTGAAGGATGCTGGGGAGAATCCACCCGCCCCGCATGGTAACGTCTGCTCGGTCCTGTGACCGTGAGTTGTTGTAGCAAGACAAAACGATAGACGTGCTGTGGGTGTGGATGGCTTTTTAAGCAATGCAGAAGAGCCATCATCATAATCATTACCGCAGAGCCCTGATTCGTTGCTCCACCCGGAAACCTGAGCGAGCACATTGGATTGTACAGCACTAAGGTATACTGACTAATTTCCGCGATTCGGCTCTTTCAAACAGTTCAAGCGATTCTCTCACGCCATGATCACACGTTCGCGGTATTACATCCTATTGCTGTTTAGAACACAAATATAACTTGCATTTACAATAAACAATACTAAAATTGGCATCTCTCAGTTATGTTTTAGCTTGTACATTCCATTTTTTATAAACAACTTTCAAATATGTGTTGATACAACTGTCATTCAATCAAATGGCAAACACGTTTCTGTGGTATTTCTGGTATTTTGGGCTCATTCTGAATCGGACAAAAGATTGAGTCTGTGAGTTGTTGATTCCAGAACCGCGAACGAACAACTCAGTCCGTTTTAGTCATTCGGTTGAAAAAACGAGTCGTTGGAGATTCGAACATCACTACAGCACTGCAGTACACTGAGCTTCACTCGACTGATACGGTTACAATCACAATATATATAATAAGGATTTTACACAGTCAGACTAACGTTATACATTATAGCATGTGTCTATACGACCAAGTTTATACAGTAGTAGGCCTATCAGTGACGGTTACGCTGCGTTATTTGATGTGCGTGTTTTATATTTATTTATTTTAAAAGCCCAGTGCGGATATCTGACATCCTATATCCCTTTATCTGGATTACCAGCAATAAACTGTTACATATGACACCGCATCCATCAGCAAACATGAACAGGACACAATGTACACTGTTGTAATTGTAAAAATCGGAAAATGCATCTTTAACTGGCAGTTGACATCTGCGTTCATGACGATTAATGATACAGGAGATGCCGGAAATGGACAATGGTTAAAATGTTTGGCATGTAGGTGTCTGTGGTCCAGGAAATACCTTAATATTGGTCTCCGTGGTCACAACAACGTGTGTATAATGGCAGAAGTGGAACCTGTTCCGTACGATCCCACCTTGATCGGCTTAAGCGAAACCTCCACCGCGTTTACCTGCGCTGAGACGCACGCGCCGGTGTGTAACGGCCGCACGCCTGCCTTTTACCTACCACAGCTTCTTTGGTAGACTTTGCCCCCGTTTATTTCATTTTTCATTATTATCTGTTATCGCTTCATTGTAACGATGGCTTGTAGCGCTGATAATTCCAATGACCTTATAATTTTCTTACTTGAGCCCGCCTTCTCTCTATTCGCCGGTGCAGTTGCGTATACATTGATTGACAGCTCTTACAACCAATGGCGTTCTCGGAGCGCTGCCATTTCGCTCAGTAAAGGCGGGACTTAAAGTCCTGTCAAGGAAATGTGGCCCAGCTAGCGAATCATCACGACAGTTTCCGCTGCTGCAAAGCAGCTCTGCAGGTCCATGAGGCATGGTGGAGGAGAAGGAGGAGGGCTTTTGTCAGATATCTGTCCGTCTGCTGGTCATTGTGATGGCAGAAATTAAAATGATGTAATGTATATGGTATTTCGAATGTGTTATGAGACATGCTTTTTACTTGTGCATTGGAAATGACTATAATGGAGACGAGGATGTTGTTTTTAATCAAAATGCATACACTGCTAATTTAACTTATCTACTGTTTCTTTGTAAACTGTCTAGATTCTTTCTTAATGTGTGTTTTTGTTTTTTTTTGTGCACAACTAGTGCGTAATACTTTTCAGAAAAACTGTCCTCATAATCTTTCAAATAACTGTAAATACCAGCCCTGCTGCTACTAAAGCAATTTACCTTTTTGGCTGACGTCACAAATCCCTCTTATTTTTCAATTATCCTTAAATGGTTATGGATACCATTTTATGTTGACATGCTTTGCCTAACAAATACATTTTCAACTCAACAATTTATGCTTTATTTAAACTGATCACACTATTTGCCGTTGTATACATTATGTTCTATTACGGTGTTTCTCAACCTCTCCTGCAGGGACCCCCTGACAGGACATGTTTTTGTTTTAACCCTGAAATGGCACACATGATTCAATTAGTCAGCTGCACATTAAGCCTTTAATTAATTGAATCAGGTGTGCCATTTCAGGGTTAAAACAAAAACATGTCCTGTCAGGGGGTCCCTGCAGGAGAGGTTGAGAAACACTGTTCTGTTATATCCAAGAACGGTCAGTGGAAATAACAAGTGGTAATAGAAGCAAACAGAAATGTCTTGATTCAGTTTCATTCGGTATATCCAATTCACCGTGGATATCATGTTAGATAGCAAAAAACATTTTACAACTGTCAGCAAAGTGAGACAATCTGCTATCAGTGTAGCAGATGGCTTTATCTATTGTTATCCAAAATATTGACAGTCCATAAACCTCTATCATAACTTCCATAAAGTGTATTTAGTTCAACTTTCACACAGTTGGATTAGTTCTTGTAAGATAAAACCTTTGAGCAACCACACAAATGTGGCATAAACACTTTGAAATACACACATTTGCTTGTTTTACAGTAAAACAATGAATAATAAAGCAAAATTGGACCCAACAGTTATACATAGTTCAATCAATTTGCCATAGCACTTGTTTAAAGGAATCGTTAACCCATAAACGAACATTTACTCGCTGTCACGTTGTTCCAAACCTTTATGATTGACTTTCTTCTGTGGAACACAAAAAGATGTTTTGAAAAATGTTCATGCTCCTCTTTTTCATACAATGAAAGCTTATCGTGAAAAGTGCAAATATGAGTTGTGTGAACACTGAACATTCACAAATCTCATCTCATTTTTGGTTGCACTGAGAAAGAAAGTCATACAGGTTTGAAACTGTGTAATTGATGACAAATGTAATTTTTGGGTGAACTAGTCCTTTAATTCACCAGAATTAGATGACAATCTCTCTAATGCACAATAACACCTTCCATTTGGTTCAAACACAATGTGAGGAAGACCGTGCAGAGATAAACATTGAGGCAACTCTTCTCACAATATTGACAGAAACCTTTCCATTTCTTTGAAGCTTAATATGTATCATGGAATTAGTTTGCCAGAGATTAAGCATGTTCATTTCACTGAAACTTCTTAATTTTACTCATTCAGCACAAGAGCATGAAGAAAACAATAATAACAGGTGTATTTGCTATAAATAAAAAGATAAAACACGAACAGTATTATGAAGCCTTCCAGTTATTCCATCTCCTCTCATGAAGCTCAGTCAGTCTTCCAACTCAAGGCCAAAGTGACTGTATAAGTCTCGTGTGGTCACTCCACGCTGGCCAGCTGAGAGACACAGAGAGACAGTTGTCAGTGGTCACATGGCACAGACCCCCTCTGACCCTCAGACCATCTGAAGTCACAGAGCAGGCAAAAAACTCATCTTGCTGGGAATCTGAAAGGGTCCATTATATCACAGAATACAGTGGTAATACTGGAGGATGCCATTATCATAATCTTGACACTAGAGAGAAATGCCAAGCGTATGGAGGCTGTAACCCACTTATATGAGTGGGATGGGAGAAGTGTGTAGGCCACAAGTGTTTATGAACATGAACGATTATCATGGTATGAAATGTTTTTATGTTGGTATCAGACACCGTTGCATTTACTATTAAACAGACGATTGATCCATCAAGTCTTACCTAGTGTGCCCAGTAAAGTTTGTCCGATGTCTTTGATGTCATTGTATTCGTGCAGCAGGTCTATGTGCTGATCCAGCTCTTGTACAACAAATCCTCTGTAAATACAAGAGGAGAGTAACACAAGCTCAATTTAATCTGACAATAAATAACAATGAAACACTGTGATGAAAAATGTAGTTATCAGCAAACGATCTAAACGGACCATATTATGCGTGATTGTTTTAGATTTTAAATTTTTTTTTTTTTTTAAGAAATTGTTCAGCCAAAATAAATTATTACACAGTTACTGTATTACTGAAGAAGACTCAAAATAAAGCACACAAGTCACATTTTAAAGAGTTAGTTTACTTGACATAATTTCTGCCATGACAACTCTAAGAGTGTTTGGCATGGAAATGGATATGACAATGTTGATATGTTTGGTCTTGTCGGAATAGATCTGCTACGCTGCTGTTGTTTATTGCTGCTGCTGCTAATTAAGTACGGGACTTGCTACTGCCAATACATACAGACACGCTGCTGTGAGCAAGTAAGACATGCTGCTGCTGTACAATATAGCGACCATGAATTACCAGTAGCAGATCTATACAGGTGGAGGTGGGGAAGGTGGAGGGTTTCTGAAAGTGCCCTGCAAACTGCTACAGCAAATGCTGAACAAGTATTTGAAGGTTGAGCAGCTCATTGCCTACTGATACTGCAGGAACCAATCAGCTGTGCCCTAGAGAATGATGTGATTGCAAGCAGACTGAGTTAACGACCTATCAGCCATCTAGAGTTTCATGACAGAACTTAGGCCACATTTACACATAGCCGGGTATTTAGAGAAACTAATATTTCCCCCCCCCTCCGTTTTCAATAATAACATCGTGCACACAACATCGTTTTTAAACAAGATGTCATTTACATCAACCCGCATAAATACGCCGTCGAGTGCCATCATAACTATGCCAAACTGGGCGCTAACATGACGTTAAGCATTTTCTGACGCATAATGTGACGTTTGAGAACCTAAAACCCCGTTTCTCCAAGTTGACACGGCAACACATAACCAGCGTTATCAGAAATAATTTTTTCCAAATTTTTTGAAGAGACACGACCGCTGATGAACAGATTTAATTTAGGCTTTTATTCAAATATAAACATTGATCAGCTTATATTTAAACAGAAGTTCAAACGTGTACCTCATTGGTTCTTGCAGAAGCTCAAACGTGCTGCGTTACACGAGAACGAACCTCATTGGTTCTCGCTCTCTTCCGTTTAACATTACATATGTACACGAGTGCATTGATCAATGTTTATATGTGAATAAAAGCCTAAATTCAACCTGTTCCTCATTTAAAGCGATCGTGTCTCTTCAGAAAATTTTGACTAAACCTCTCAATTCATATGATTTTATGATCTCTTCATTAACTTTTCAAAGTGGTAGTGTAGACTGTCAATGGAGGGACAGAAATCTCTTTAAAATATCTTAATTTGTGTTCTGAAGATAAACGAAAGTTTTACAGGTTTGGAACACATTTTTGAGTGAACTTTCCTTTAAGTTATTTTAATCCTGTAAAGCCTGACCTATGAAATAAAAGTCAGAAAAATCTACATTTTTGAAATACAGTTTTGATCATGTTGATAGATTAAAGGCCTAATATACATTTGTGTATAAAATATGATACAGTAGGCGTTATAGTGTTAATGATGCTGCTTTCATTATTTTATTTTGGAGCTTTTGGAGTTTTTTGGGTTCCACAGAAAAAAAAGAAACATTAGGATGAATAAATAATAGCAACATTTTATGGGTGAATTATTCCTTTTTAAAAATATGCATATGATTTTTAAAACAACTTTAATGAAAGCCAATTAATATGTCTCAGTCTCACGTTGTGTTTTTGTGACCTCCCACCCACCTTAAATTGAAAAAATAATTCTAAACCTCATATTCTTTAGTATCTTCAGGATGAACAAACAACAGCATCTCTTGCATCTCTCTTTCCCACATTCACTACCTACTCTTTTTCCAACAAGGCAATCTCTGAATCCAGCAGATCAAGTGTTTTCTTTAGCTCTTTGACTTCTTCCTCAGGGCACAAGGGAGATTTCACCATAATAGGCTTCTGGACCTAGACAGACCAAAGACAACTCATCACATATCCATATAAACCTTAATTCATCTGTTATCAGTTATCAAACTCCCATGAATATTGCTTTCTACCTCTAGGCATCATATCACAGACTTCTAGTCTGCTAAAATCACATAGTATACAATAGTCCTCTTAATACATTTGATTCAATAATAGACTTTACGTACAGGAGATTTAAAACCTGAATTGACGCTCCTAACGTTACAACTGGAATCTGCAGGTCTGCATGGAATAAACAAACGTTGCTAATCATGATAAAAATGACTTTCTTAAGATTTCAATTTTTAAATCTTTAGAGTCGATATATTTGTTTACCTTCTTCTTACAGACACGCCCCCGCCTTGTCTTGGAGTGACTTTGTCGTGCGCATCGTCTACAATGGATTTGGTTTTCATTTCTAGTTCAGCCGCGGTCGCATTCATTTCTTCAAAATCCACGTTTGAGTGTTCTAACGGGTGGATTATAATATTTTAATATGCGAACAACTGATTTATGCGAGTTCAGAGCATTTATTAATGAGACGCTCTTTAGCCGTAAACACTGAATCGCGTGTTGTTTCTGTTGAATAAATTCGCGCCTTGTAGCGTCACCATACGCAATCGCTCTGATTGGTCCGCTCTGGTATGAGCGTTTGGATTGGTCCATTGATGCACTTCCGGTGCACAACTTGCTGACAGATGTTTTTTCTGTAAACAGATGTCGGAAACTTTGTACTATTATGTTTAGTTGTATTTATACTAAATCATTTTAGTCTTCATTTTTCAAATTAATCTATTTTAAAGAGTTTTTACAAAATTATTATAAAAACTGGTACAATGGTCTTGTTTATGGATTGTTTCGGCAAATCATATACATAGGGTAAAATATATGTAAATTGTACTATATTGTTTTCCAGTGACTTATATAAATATATAAATGTATTTATATAAAGATCAATAGCATCTTTGCTATTGCTATATGACTGGGGATTTTTTTGTAAGATGTAAAAGGCGTATTTATTAGATTGTTATGTTTTGTAACTGTATATTAATTTTTAATGTATGAATTTTATATATCATTACACGGGGAATGTTAAAAGTTTGGAAAATAACTATATGGGTTTTGTTATGTTGCAAATCAATAAACATTACAGACTGGATACATGAGTAGGATACATAAACCAGTTCCATATTTTGTCGGTAGATGGCGGCATTTCACAATTTATGCAAACGAGTGACGATGGGGACATTAGGTCATGATTAGTATTTAAAATATCTAATTTGGAAAGAAATTATTAGTTTATCAACATTTTAGAAATTAAATCACAAAACAGTGTTTAAAAAAGAACATAGGCCTAGGTCTAGTAAAACACTGGTTACAAGAGACAAAAATGTGTTGTATTGTATAGTCTCACTATAGTGAGTAAAGTAATGGCAATTGATTTTGGGATATAAAGTGTGTGACAGTCACCTTAAATTGTTGAAAATGTTTTCATTGTGCACCAAACATTAATTTAAAAATGCTTCACTTATACATTTACACTCATAACCTGAATTACATCCAAAGACAACAGATAATGAAATGTGAATATCAGTAATATATAGAATAGCTAAATCTCAATCCATGTTAAATAATGAAAACACAAACTGAAGACTGTCTTGTAAGAAATATTTCAGTATGCAGAAGTAAAAGTGGGGTCCATTGAACAGTGTTTGGATACTGATGAGGGCACGACACCACTGACACCAATGCCTCTTTCTGAATCACTGCACACAATTAAAGTGTCCTTTAATTTGATTAACAAACTGTATAATGTGGAAGGATAGTATCTTAGTACAGCAGCAGGTAATACAGGAGCTAAACTTTACACAAAGAACTATAATGGATAAAATCACATTGACACTATAAGGTGTTGCTATGTGGTTGCTAAGGTGTTCTGAGTGTTTTTAGTTTAACACGTGGACTGCTGCAATACACGAGTGATATGAGTTATTACACGGTCCTTTGAGAAGACTTCAGTTTCAGAGGAAAGAACCAGGAGGTGGAAATTTACTTTGTGCTCCAGATTTCCCCTGACATTTAGATGTAGTTATCGGGGAAGCTGTTAAACTTTATCACCTATGCCAGTGTTTCAGAGTCTCTGCTGCACAGGGACAAACAGCAGGAATGAACTGTGTTAAAGACAGTAGTACATCAAACACTCTGGATGAGCTTAAGGCCGCTATCGAAGCATCCTGGGCCTCCATAACACCTCAGCAGTGCCACAGGCTGATTGCCTCCATGCCACGCCACATTGAAGCAGTCATTTCTGCAAAAGGATTCCCGACCAAGTATTGAGTGCATAACTGAACATAATTATTTGAAGGTTGACTTTTTTTGTATTAAAAACACTTCTTTTATTGGTCGGATGAAATATGCTAATTTTTTGAGATAGGAATTTTGGGTTTTCATGAGCTGTATGCCAAAATCATCAGTATTAAAACAATAAAATACCTGAAATATTTCAGTTGGTGTGCAATGGATCTAAAATATATGAAAGTTTAATTTTTATCATTACATTATGGAAAATAATGAACTTTATCACAATATGCTAATTTTTTGAGAAGGACCTGTACATATACATATGGACTTGTTTTTGTAAGATTTGCTCATTGAGCTGCATTAGTGAAGTGTTTTATGAATTCATTAAACATTACTGGAAAACAACTACAAAATATGAAGTATTTTAAAAATAAATTCCCAATTCTGCACTAGGTTATGATGTAACATGTATGATGTATGGTTTCTGATGTAATCATATGCAACTAAGCAAACCACTTACCTTTCCTATGTGCTGCAGATTTATCTTGCTCAGGGCTGTTTGAGACCAACAGAGTCAGCGTTCACTGGACACATAATATCTGACGCTGAATATCTTGTGATCTTGTGGCCATTTCAAAAGCCGTCCAGAATTTATTGATCTGCAAACTCAGTTAGACTCCGTGTATAATAATAAGGCAGAGGGCACTTTTATTCGCTCTAGAAGAAGGTGGCTAGAGCAAGGAGAACAAAGTACAGCATATTTCTTCAGAATGGAAACGAATAACTTTATAAATTGAACTATTAACTCTTTAAATTTAAACGGTACGGTTATTTCTGATCCTAAGGAAATCGGCACATTTTGTGCAAACTTCTCAAATCTTTACAACTATTGCAAAGACTCAGCTTTGTCTTTTTTCCAGTCTTTGAAAGATGTTAGGACATTATCTAATGAAGATAAGAGCACCTGCCATAGTGATATATCCATTGATGAAATAATTGAGTCTATTGAAGCTCTTAAGAACAATAAGTCTCCGGGCACGGATGTGCTGACAGCTGAATTGTACAAAAGTTTTGCTTTAGAGTTAGCAACTTTCCTGCTTGAAACGTATTTGGAGAGTATTGCTTCTGAGACACTTCCACCATACTTTATCACAGGGATTACTTACTTTAATACCTAAACCTAAGAAAGACATTCTTTTGATTGATAACTGGCATCCAATCTGTTTGTTAAACTGTGATTATAAGATATTAGCTTTGTTACTGGCCAAAAGACTTAAACGGGTTCTGGGTACAATAATAGACGAAACTCAGTCAGGTTTCATCCCAAAGAGGCATATTGCTAACAATATACGCCTTGTTTTAGATTTGTTGGACCATGATGAAATGATTAGAGATGAAAGTTTTATTCTTTTTTTAGATTTTTATAAAGCCTTTGATTCCCTTCAACATGAATTTATTTTGCAGTCCCTGTGTGAATTTGGTTTTGGTGATTTCTTTAGCAAAACTGTCCGAACGTTATACAAAAATGGTAACTGCTCAATTAATCTGTTTAATGTGTTTAGAGGGGTGCGCCAGGGTTGCCCGGTATCGCCTTATTTGTTCTTGATAGCCGCTCAACTCCTTACTACTTCCCTGTTGAATAGTCAAATATAAGGGGTTAATATAGCAGATAAACACATTATTATAACTCAGTTAGCTGATGATACCACACTCTTTTAAAAAAATGACTTGCAGATCCTTATTGCTCTTGGTCTTATTAAAGTGTTCTCAAAAGCTTCTGGTTTATCTTTGAATTTAGATAAATGTGAACTCCTTCCCTTAAGGTCTTGTTCTGCTCCATTCCTGCACAATATTCCTGTTATGTCTCAAGTGAATTATTCGGGTGTTACAATTTGTCAAGTTGTCAATGCGAGAGGGAAATGAAACTTTGATCCAGTAATAACTAAAGCTAAGAAAAAGTTAAATTCCTGGCTCCAAAGAGACTTGTCTTTGCTTGTCTCCTCGCCAAAGCAGAGGGTGTTTCTAGATTGATCTACCCTGCTCTTTCTTTGCATGTGGACAAGACAATTTGTGTAGAGGTTGATAGAATGCTTTTTGATTTTTTATGGAAACACAAGAGACATTACATAAAAAAATCTGTTGTCATAAATAGCTTTGAACATGGGGGTTTTAACTTTCTTGATTTTGCTTCTTTAAACAATACGTTTAAGATCAATTGGTTGAGGCAGTTCTTGAATGATTCTGATTACATAAGGAATGCTATCCCCAATTATATTTTTTCTAAAGTTGGTGGTCTCCCCTTTCTGTTAGTATGTAATTATAATATCTCTACATTGCCCATCAAATTGTCAAATTTCCATAAGCAGGTGCTATTGGCCTGGCAATTGATTTACAAACATAATTTTAGTCCCCACAGGTATTTTATTTGGAATAACCATGATATCTGAATATATAAAAATATATAAAAATAAAATATATAAAAATATATAGCCTATAAAAATAAAACACTTTTCTTTTCAGATTGGTTTAATAATAATATTCTTTTGGTTTTTCAACTTGTAAATTCAAATGGCCATTTGTTTTCTTATTCTGAACTCTTAACTAAATATTGTATTCCTGTCACTCCACAAGACTTATATTGATGCATGTCATCCCTAGTGGAGCTATTGCACTTTTAAAAAACTCAGCTGATTCTTTACTCTCTTCTACCTCTTGGATACATCCTTGCGAGACAGCAATAGGGAAGATTTGCTTTTTATATAGTCCCTCTCTTAGGAATAGAAAGATTAGACAACTTTTTCAGAATGATATTATTACTGTCCCTTCTGTAATATCTTATTGGAGTAATTGTTTTAATGATATTCCTTGGAAGAAAGTGTGGTCTCTTTCCAACAAATATTTAATCACTAATAAGGTTAAAGAGGTATCATTCAAGTTGTTGAATTTTGACACAATGATTTTACCCAGTCAATCTTTATATAAAAAAAAAATGTTTCCTGAGTTGGATCCCCTATGCTCCTTCTGTGGAGTGGAAGAAATTTTGTCTGTTTGTACGTGCTTCTTTATTAGTCCATTTTTCTTTGGTGTTTAAGGATGTCTTATTTGGATTTTATAACTCTGACAAGAATCTAAAAGACAAGTATTTTCTTATAAATCTATTTATTTTTCTAGCCAAGTTTTTTATACACAAGTGTAAATTTTAGTCTGTCAAACCTCTTTTTATTATTTTTTTGCAAAGAGCTGAAATGTTATTTGGGTACTATTTCTGCTTCCAACAATGTCAAAGCTTTAAAGTCCGTTACATTGTGCACAGAGTATACTATTTATGCTTTTTTATAATGAAAACAAAACGGGAAGGCATTTCTCTCTCTCTCTTGAATTTAATTTATTTTAAATTCCATGTTACCCCTGGCTCAATTTTTTTATTTATCTTTTTTTGTTTTGTTTGTCTGTTTATTTTCCTTGCTTTTTACTTTACTTGCTTTTACTGGCTTTTTGTCTACTGTGTATAATTATATTATTGTTTAATTCTGTTTTGAGTTGTAACTATGTATTTGCTGTTATATTTGTTCATAAAAAAAATCAAAAGCCGTCTGCCTATGGTTGAATGGGCAGTGTCAAAGGAAGAAGGGTTTAAATAAATAAATGAAAGGAAAATTACAAATTAATCCATTTGGACAGCACTCCTCTTGAGCCATGTTTATTTACTCTCAGTCTCTCCATACAAAGAGCTGGAGGATGTGAGTGGATAGAAGGAAAAATCCTCCTCTATTCCTCCAGATTTAAACTAACAAGCCTGGCTCTTTAGATCTCACACTAAACAAATCTTATTTGCATGATTGTGTCTGTCTATGTCTGCAGAATTGCAAAAACCTGCTGGATAAGACCAGCAGGAAAGGCAGTTTTATACTGGTTACTGTTGGTTTGGTGCTTGTCTAAAGGCCTGTTCACAGCAAACACAGAACGTTGGCACAACCTACCCAACCTTCTAACAACGTTTTAACAACATGTCCAAAAGGTTGCTATAACTACGTTGTGTGGTTGTGTTACAGCGTTGTCACAATGTTGACATTAAACCACCGTTCAGGGCCATTGCTTAAGGTTGTGCCTAGGTGACTGGACTACATATTATGTAGCCTACTCCTCTCTTCCCTGAAGCGCGAAAATCAGCCTTTTAAATTTCAACCGACCGTTGGTCTCATTGTGCTGCCTCATTCTTCATCGAGCAAGGATAAGAGAGAATTGCGTTTAATTTACCTCACCTAAATAAGATACGTAATTATTCAAACACAACCTTCAACTTCCTTATCTAATGTGACATTTATTTGTTCAGTCTAACTGAAGGGACAGAATAACGTTAGCTGATAATTCATGGAGTTTGCAATCTTGTATAAATTACAGTACTAGTGTATGCTAATGTTAGCTATATTTCTTTTAGTATTCAGATATCCTTTAATCCTTACCGTTAGGAAAAGTGTTGAACATCTTCTGGTCAGGTATGACAAATATTTAAACTTTATGCCAAAAGTTATAAGCCATAATGAAGCCAAAATGACTTTAATGATGAGTAATTGACATTTCAGCACTCCTTGATGAACAGACAGCGTTGTTGCACGGTAATATATATATACCCCCCCCCCCCCCCCCTTTTTTTTTGTTGGTAACGCACAGAGGGAAAAAATGTTTGTCACCGCTCGCACACCTGCTTAGTAAAAAAAAAAAAAAAGAAGTAACCTCATAACATAACATGCTAAATCTATAGCATTAAAAAAAAATGTCAGAACGTCATCTCTCAGTTGCTGAATGTCGCGCAACAACGTTGCTACATCCCTGTTGCGTCTTACAATTCTAAGTTGTTACAATGTTGCGATCATAGATATAATAAATACATAGACGCCCTATAGACGGTTTCAACGGCAACAACATAAACAAACGTTACTGCGCATGCGCGCTTTTGTGGCCCAAACTTAACTTCCGGTAGAATCAATAACAACAGAGTTCATCTGTAGAAACCAATGGTAGAAACAAGGAAATTACATTAGCTAGCAAGTATGTCCAGCCAGTATTATTTGGGACTACCAATAGAAGAAAAGAGCCGTTACTTGGCCAAACTTAAATGTGACAACGTTACACTATCAGACCCGTTCAACAAAATTTTGAGGCAAACATTTTTTTCTACAGACCTCTCTGATTTACCGGAGGTCAGTCAGGTACTTTGAATACTTAGTCGAGAAGGAATGTGTGTATACAAGGGAGGCGTTCAAGGCATATTGCAGCTTGGATGCCTATAACTATTTTTATTCCGGAAAAGTAAAAAAAAAATTAACACACACGGATGGAAATACCTGTGTTATAAAGTCAGAATTGCGTGATGTAAACTCGCAATTGTGAGAAAAAAAAGTCAGAATTGTGAGATAAAGTCTAAATTCGGTCTTTTTTTCTCGCAATTGCGACTTTATTTCTCAGAATTGCGACTTTATTTCCCACAATTCTGACTTCTTATCTCGCAATTGTGAGATAAAAAGTCGCAATTATTATTATTTTTTTATTCTTCAGTGGCGGAAACAAGCTTCCATAATTATCTGTTGCTATCATGAGTTTGTTACCTGTAACGAAGTGAGTGCTACAGATCCTTGAATTCTTGCCTGGCTGCAGTATTGTGCCAGAACGCGTTCATTGAACGATAGTTCATAAACTCGTTCATATTTTGGGCGAACGTGAACTGAACGTACTGAATTACTGCCTGATGAACGTTACTGTGAACGCGTTCATTCTGGTGTCTGTGAACGCACGCTCTCTCAGTTTAACTTCGTTCAATAGGGTGCCAGATTTCTATAGAGCCTACCAGGCGAAAAACCCGGCTAAAACACACGTAAACAGGCCTTGATATGTAGCGGAAAAAACACCCAATCTGGCAACACCAGCCACCAGTATGGCACCGCCGCATGCGTCATCAAAACAAAAAGCAGCATGTAGTCGACAAAGCATCAAGGAGGCGTCGTATCGTATGATCAGTTTTAAGACCAGGTCGGTGAGGATGGGAAAAATCTTACATTTCTGTGCAAACTTTGCCCGCCGATAAAATAATTGCTGGCTGCGGCAATAATAAAAAATAAAAAGCTCGCAGCAACATATGGAAAAAAAAGAACTAACGTTAACTAGTTCATTTTTTGGAACTGTGAACTTAGTTCAAAATTGGGAAGTATGAACTATGAACTGAACTAGTTCATTTTAAAATTTGTGAACTGAACTTTGAACTAGTTCATGTAGAAAGTGAACTTTCCCAACACTGCCTGGCTGCCAAGCCTCTCTTCGCACAGCGGTGATCCATGCTCGCCGTCTCCCTTCGTTTTTAGGAAACATTTTTATTTTCGATAAGGTATTTGTTCCAGAGGTCAGGTTGCATCCCACAACACAACAACCTGAGCCCAACTTCAGTCTACTCATCACCTTCATTTTCACTGCGTTTGTAGTCGGCGCCATATTACCAGAGAATCTAAATCTCGATAGTTAGACTTATAAAATATTTTTTAATATCAAATCTCAGGCTTGTCATGTATTTGGCTTTTTATTCTTGGATAAGAATTGTGAAGACCCCCACACTGAGATATAATTTAATTTTCACATTAAATGAAATACAGTTATCTTATTGTGGAAAAAGCATTTTCTGTCTTTAACCCGATTTAAGCTTTTCTTGTGCTTAGAATTGACCACCATTGAGAAAATTAAACAAATCTGCAAATACAAATCACACCGGTAGGCTGCTTTCTGTATTTTTATAGCACTAAACTTATAGATATTTACAGATCGATACTCCAAATATACAATAACAAAGATAACATCTCGTTTACGTATGGTAACCATCGTTCCTCGAGGAGGGAACGGAGACGTGAGTCAGAAGTGATTCAGACAAATGGGGATCGCTTGCGAGAGCCTATCTACTTCGAACCCTGAGCACCAGAGACAGGTCCCAAGAGGGTAAAGAGGGGGGGCGAGGCGGATTTAGTCTCCTTGCTCCCCTCCGGAACTTGACGATCAGGTCATGCTTTCCCAATGACTTACCTTGAACTGCATCGTGATGTGCGGCGATAGCAGCAACATACACTTTGAGGGTGGAGGGAGAGAACCTTCGCTCCAACTCATCTTGCAGGAAAGAAAGCACGACTCTGATCGGACATCTTCAGGGGTCTTCCCAGTGGGAAGAGCACCATTCAATGAACAGGTTCCACTTCAGAGCATAGAGGCGCCCCATTGAGGGGGCTCTAGCAGAAGTGATGGTGTCTACCACCACCTGTGGTGGGTCATCTAGAACCTCTGCATCCCGTCCAGAGCAGCTGACTCTGGGTCACCCGTCCCAGGGCTGCTGAGAGAGGTTGCGCAGTGTTCCTGCGAAAGCTCGACGTCACAGTAGAGCTGAGTTTTTGTTTTGTTTTTTCGCAGGGGACTGACACCCTTGGCGACAAACAGACTGAGGGGTAGCCCACGAGTGACTCTGGTGGCACATCGGGACAAGCTCTTGGTTACCTCAGCCTGCTTCTGAACTGTGGAGAACCGCTGGGCACAGTCTCCAACAATGTCGCCAAAAAAGGCCACCTCGTGAGATGGGAGCTTCGAGAAAGCGAGCTTTGGCGATGTCTCGCACCTTTGCAAGTTTTAGCCCTGAGGCACTTCTGGACCACCAGCGTGGACATCTGCGCCCTGCACACTGCGTCCCCAGAGTAGCCCGGGAAAGTGTGGCTGTCAAGTCTGAATCTGATTCAGCATGAGCACACACACCATTACAGTGGGAACTCAGCATCATCTTCATTTCCAGAGTGTAACAGCCCTCTCTCCGATGCAGCGATCAACATCTGATCCTCCCCTGGAGACCCGATTAATATCCTTGGTCCCTCATGAGGAGGACCAGTAATCCCACCCGAAAGCTGCCAGGCATGCGAGACAGTGAACGTGGCCATCAACCTCGATGGCACACGGCACGCTTAGCGCTCAAGCCCTCGTGAGAAAGGCAAGACGAACAACGTGCCGACGTGGTCATGCGTGGTCAGAGAGTATAAACCACCCACGAACACAGTCTCAGCATGTTTGCGATGCGCTAGAGGAGTGAGGGGCCCGAGGAGGTGGTCTCGTCGGGGAACGCTCACTGTAATCCTCAGATCACCAACTGGATCGGGGAATAGGCAAAGGGACTCCACCTCATTTGAGGCACTTGTGTCTCGACCGCGCATCTAAAGCGCCGAACGATGCGTGCTAGGTTGCCGTGACAAGGTAATTCCCCGAGACCTGTTTTCAATTGTGCGGCGATTTGTACAGCCCCAAGCAGCACACGAAGCAGGCATTTTTCTCAATTCTCGTTATGAAAGTTATGGGAAAGTTGCCCTCCGCAATATGGCGGCACCATTGACGTACGATCCAGCAGCCAATAGGGTGTCTATGTATTTATTATGTCTATGGTTGCGAGCACATAGACAGCGACGTTGCCATAGTAGAAATGCAATGTTCCACGTAAATGTGTTTGCTGGGTTCACACCAAGAACGATAACTATAACGAAAACTATAAAGATGTTTATTCTAAGCACGTGCTTGTCTGTCACTTTAAATCGAGCTTGTTATAGCAGGATGGATTCTGATTGGCTGTCTATGTTTTTATTGTTCATCAGCTGGATAAAATCGTTCTGAAAGTGATTCCAACAATATAAGTAAAGTAAATGATGAAAGAATTTTCAGTTTTTTTTTCTTTTTCTTTTAAATAAGTCTTTAAAGCTACAATATGTAATGCTGTCATGCTTATTGATCTAATAATGTTTATGGATGAGTGAATACATTGATGTTTTTTAACATGATTGTGGTATGAAGCAGGGCAAGATTGCTAATGAGAGACAGATATCAGCGCCACACGCGAGTCCTGCGGATATAAAGGAATAAGGACATTTTATTCTACCGAACTACCCGCAAGTGCAGAATTACTACTCACACAGTAAGCTAAATCAACATTAGAATAACATACTGATCATTTCATCATGTTGAGCTATATAACATTGATTCGTTTTATGTACATTTGCTCACCTGTCTAATAAAGTACATGCAAGAGCGACGTCTCGTCAAGTCGAAGTTAGTCGCGGACGTAGAGCTCTCGGCATCTCGAAAACGCCACGCTGATATTGATCCTCGTTTTAGTTTTCCTTTTGTCCCAAAGTCGCTTAACATGGTCCATGATGTTTGAACGAAACAACAACAGTGTGAGCGTGCCACTAGACGTAACGCACTTGTCCACGTCTGTCGCCATGGTTACTATGGCAGTATGAGCGGAAACCAGGGATAACGCGGATATTACGTCATTGACAGATGACAAGTGAACACGGACGAGCCATTATTTAAAATTGGAATTTCTCTGAAATTAAAAATCTTTGGGAACTTTTGGGATATTGTAAGTACAAAACTGCAGGAAATATATCACACTGTGCAAGTAATTTTTGGATATAATCTTACATATTGTAGCTTTAAGATGAATCGAAAGTCCATCTATCAGCATAGTTTTGACTCATTTCCATTGCTGTCCCCAAACAAAGCACTCGCGTTGCTTCATAAATCCACTGGAGTCACATAGTTATCTTTAATGATGTCTTTACCTGTCTGGGGATTGAAAGTGGTAGTTGCGTGGACTGTCAATGGAGGGACAGAAACCTCTCAGATTTCATTAAAGATCTTCATTTGTGTTTCCAAGATGAATGAATGTCTTATGGGTTTGGAACGACATGAGGGTGAGTAGCCTAAATTATGACAGAATTAAATTTTTTTGGTGATCTAACCCTTCAACATAATGAAGAAGGAATCATTTTCATTTATATGCATCAATTAAGTATATAATACTATACACTTCCTGTTTGCTTCAAAATTAATTAAAATGAAAATAATTCACCACACTGACATTTTTGAGTGATGACACAAAGAATACCCTTATGAAAATGAACCATGGTTTTATTATAGTAAGAGTGTAATAACCATATTTTTTTGTTTGATTACCATTTGTATAACTGCAGTTTTACCACAAATACCATGGTTAAACTATGGTTAGTGTAGTTGAATCAGAGAATTTAAATGTGCAGATTAAATTTAACACACTGAATCACTGAAATTATATAGATGTGAACACATGCTCCAAGGACTGCAGCTTATTTGCATTTCATCAGGTTTGTAATGCATATAGCCTCCCACCTCAGAGAAGCATCTACAGCTCTTCCACTGTGTCACTGTCAAGGATCCGACACGCACTCTTTACAGAGGCAGAGTGAATGGAGAGAGGCCAAGAGATCATTGACAGAGAGAATGAGGTTCATCCCAGTGAGGGATAATTCAAGGCATGTCATAAAACATCAATACTGCTCCAGAGCTCTGGCCACCACAGCTGCATGCTGGGAAACATTACAGCCTTAAATAATTCAGCATAGGAAGAAAATCTTACTAAAACCAATCCTTCATTTTACTAAAATTTTACATCTGACTACACACATACATACTGTCATAATATGTCACCTATATGTTTTTAATTATAACACAGTGTCTTTATGAAGCATAATTTCCCCCAAAATTTTTGTGTTAGTATTCAAACTCTTCACTGTGAAACAGCAAAGTTCATATCCTCCATACCTCTCCATTATCATTGAATTGTGAACGTGATTGGAGTGCCAAATTTACTTGATTAGTCATGATTTAGAAATTCTCACATCTGTCTAAACTACGTCCTACAAGACAGATAATGCTGCAGTGACTTTGGCACTGAAAAGTCTTTGAAAGCTCCAGCCAACTCTGAAGCATAGTGAACCCAGTAGACCATGGATTGTTGTTATCAGATTCTCCCAATTCAATCTGACAGAGAGCACATCCAAAACAAAGCTTACACAACGACTGGACTGCTGTGCAACAAAATGAAAGCAAACATACATCATCGAAATAATTGTTGCATAGATATTATGTAATAAAATAAAGAGAAGTTAAAAATTTTTTTTTTATTCTTTTTAGTTACATTTTTTTTTATAGTTTGTTTTGTCCATATGACGTGCCAACAACAGCTAAAAGCCTCATTAGGTTTCTGAAACAGGGGCAGTTGATTGTTTTTAATTGTATACTGGTTAATTTATTTTTAAACTAATTTTACATTCATTGCAGCATGCCGAGTTGAACGATACCCAATTTTCCCATATCAGCCATTTTGGGCGTCGGCCTTTTTTAATGTTGTGGATTAGCACATTGGGGTATCGTTGCGATTTGCGAAACTTGCCATGCCTTGAAAGCACTAATAGCTGTGCCTTTTCACAAGTCGCTGTGACTTCCGTATAAATGTGATGTCAGAACTACTCAGTCACCGCCTTCAGTCCCACCCCGAGCTCAGCCCACCGTCCGCCCTCCTTTTGCCCAACCCCAGACAACATCTTTGCTGAGCAACAACAACATGGACACATCGAGAAAACACTATTTAGTCGATGGATGTCAGGAAATTACATCATTGCACAGGCAAAAACATTAATATAAGATTAAAGACAGTGAAATTGAGTTCACTCAGTCTCGGTGTCTTTTGTTTTGCTAACAGAAACTAACGTTTAGTGTAACTTACTTGCATGGGTAACGTTATTTCAGTTTGTTTACAGACAGTTTAAATTAGCGTTAACGTTCAATCTGCGTGCGGTATTGATGTAATGGTAATTATAATACTCTTACAATAACGCCGAAAGAAAAAAAAAAAAAAAAAAAAAGGGAGGCGTTTGAGGAGGTGGTTGTTTGTCTCCTGTCATCGACAATTCGGGGTCTGAGTCCAGCTCAAACATATAAGGCCGGATAAAATTCCCTCACCAATGTCCATCATTAGTGTTTTATTTCCCTTGTTGTGAGCATAACCATGCCACAGCAGGCTACAGCATAAATCACCCTAGTTACCTGTGGTTTGTCTGGCCGTGTGTCACTCAGAAAACAACAGGCCAATCAGAAGAGAGGCTCATGAATATTAATTAGACGGGCCAAAATCGACCTGTTCTTAGCAGAGCTCCTGAGAAAGGACCTGTAAAAATATATTGAGATGTTTTTTGGTACTTATACCGCAAATATATATTCTTAAGGACATCAACACCTAAAATAAAACTCCAGAAAGGTGTACAATATGGGACCTTCAAAAACTTCCTTTTTCAAACTTCTCCATTTGTCTGATTTTCACCAAAATCGAATCGTATCATCTATATACCATGCCAAATTTTTTGGGGGGAATTTCGTGTCGATAGACGAAACCTTTTTCATATATCGCTGCGACAAATTTGAGAGTATTACAGGTAGAGACATATTCCAACTGGAATCACAAAATGATCCAACAGCTTGTCTAGGAAATATCATATAATGTAGGTTATAAATGAACTATGAATTTCACTTCATATTCAACTTTAAAACATGCCAAAAAGTTTTCAACCAATTTATTGTCCACAGTATTCTTAATTGTATTATCAATTACAGGAACATTTCGGCATCACTTTAGAACAAGAAAAAATATTATTGACCTATTTCTGAAACAAAAATACTGTGATAAAGTAGTGATGCAAAAACAATTCAGAAATAATAATAATAATAAAACAGTTGGTATTAACAGGCACTGAAATGTGTATGTGTGCGCATATGAGAGAGAGACAGTGTGAGATTGAAAAGGGACCCAATGAGTGAAAAAAGAGCTAGGAGAGAGAATTGAAATCACAACACAAGCACATGGTGAACATCACAAAAGTCAATGTCACCTGCAGGGCTGTAGTGTGCGGCTACACACCCAGAGAGAGAAGAATATCACTTTCAAAACTAGAAACTGAACAAATATTCTTGATAATCACCGTCATTATTAAAAAGAAGAAAGTCGGTGCAACACCCCACTTGTTTTCACATCAACTACGCAGGAAATAGGCTAATTGACGCCTCTGTAAGCATGAACAGTAGAGAGAGGGAGAGGAAGAGAAAACCCTTCTGGCTGAAGATGTTCTCTTCATAGTCCAACAAGCAGCGTTTAGAAAGAGCAATTGTAGCCCATGAAATCAAATCACCCTTTGTATCCGTCTCACATCCAGATTTGTAAAAATTTTTTTAAAAAAATTCAGTGGAAATCATAACATGTCAATGCAGGTAAAACAAAAATCTGAACCTTTTCAGATAGGAGAAATGTGAATAAAGAAGAATAAATAATTTAAACATCCAAAACAGAAGAAAGTTTGTAATCGTGAAAACATCTATTAATACCTAGAATCACGCACGGTAACTCAATAACTTTTGTCAGTAAAAAATAATGCCTCTCATCCCATACGTTACCTCAAAATCAAATGCCTACATCATGTTGTTTGCTGATGTCACATTTTGATCTAGCAGTGTTATTGCAGCCGCTTAGGACTTTTTGTAAATTGTCTTGTATATGTTGGTTTGTTAAAACAAAGTCCGCGGCTATATCAGTTAATATCCAGCTAAAACGTCTCGAGCTACATGAATGAACAATACAAAAGTTTCAATTCAGACTGTATATTGAAAAATTCAAGATGTCAGCATTTCTGTGTATTGTTATGTCCCTAGACCCCTCCCACCCCCAGACAAATGTAAGGAAAGCATAAAAACAGGTGTCCCATTGTGTCTTTATTTTCTGAATCTTCTTTTCAATTACTGAAAACAGAAAAAAGGTATTCAGGAGTGAAGCAGAGGGGGTGAGGGAGGGAGAGGGGCTCCGAATCTCTGCTCTCACACCATTTCTGCCTTTATAGTTCCCAGTTACGCACAAACACACTGGGCTGTCTTCCTGAAAACTCGGCACTCTAGGAGTTTTCCAGGGGACATTGTTTTTATGCAGGCAAGTGAATGCTGAATTATGTTTTTCAATGAGAATTGAGTCTGTTGCCTGTGTTGACGCAGTTAGCCATTAGCATCTAGCATAAACCTTTCGGATGGCTGGCTACACGTCGGTGCTAATGCTGCAGCTTCGCGTGAACATCTCCCTCATGGTGACCGAGCGGCTGAGGTTTAGTTTGTGGTAGTTGGGTAGCGGCATCGGCAGCTGGGTGGGCAGGGGGGCGGGCAGAGGAGTAGGCAGCGGGGCGAGCATCCCCAAATCCTGCTGATGCACGCTGCGGTAGCTAATGCGTTCGCCACCATTTCGCAGGCCGTCTGGCTGCTGCAGGTAAAATGGCAGGTCGTAATGCGTACAGGACGGACAGTATGTCTGCGAGCGTGTCAGTTTTCGTGCCGGCGGGGGCGTGAAGAGGGCAGGCCCATTGGGGGTGGTTGCCGTGGGGACAGTGGCCGCCAGGATGTTGTGATTTGAATGCACCGGCGGCAGACGAGACGTGACGGCGAAGTCAGGCTCCTCCTCCTCTGACTCCGACTCCTCCTTCTTACAGCAATAGTACTAGAGGGGTGCAAGGAGAGAGAGAGAGTCAGCTTCGCATTTTCACCCTTTAATGCAAGAATATTTCACTAGTCTTTATTACATATTTGGGTCTTTAGCAACCCGGATCTATATCTAACACGGATGGATCTCTAACTGCCGCAATAGATTAAACCCCATTGATATTTAAATAACAATGACAAAAGAATAAAATAAAACATAATTCGTTACCTTTTGAGCTTCAATTTGATGCAGATGTTTTATACTATCATCGCTGTCCTTGCCAGAGTTCATCTCAAACATATTCTTAAACCTATCATTTTCAAAATCAATATTTTGATCGCTGACAGCTTCTTCACTAGATCCACCATCAAATGACAGTGACACTAATATTTGATTGTAATAGTACTTGCTCTGCAGTAAATCACTGAGCCATTTCAAGTTTAGCTGATGATACTTCCTATTCTTTTGTTTTATGCCTGCAGTAACTATGAGTGAAACATCACTTCATCATTGTGTATTAGAAATTGCCTTGTGGAATAAAGGTGAATTGCACTTATTCAGTCATCAAAGATTCAATTATTGCTGTGCAGAAAAAAATATACTTACACTATTACATACCTCAGGTCACTAGTGTGACCCTATACAATTTTTACAAAAAACAATAAGAAAACAGACATTATTTTTTACTTTTTTTTTCTTGTTATATTGTTTGTCATTTGAGGAATTTTGAGGAATGCTAAGGTTGATGTCTTTTTTTAAAAAATCAATGAGGGGGAGGGTAATGAATGAGGTCCCAGGTCGATAATGACCAGAGGTATGCGTTTAAGGGTTAATTCTTAGTATATATGTAAAATTCAAAAAAGAATTAAAGGCAAAGTTCACCCAAAATTCCATTTGAAATTGTTTTACCATTTTCATTTCAGTTTACCATAAATGCTTGTCACTGAGGAGTAGACTTTAACCAAAAACAACAGAATTATAAAATTACTTTAATTAGTCCTATTTAAGTGGGTCAAAAATGCAATTGTTTTCTGCCCTTTTTGAAATTTAGTACTTCTCAAGTTTTGGAAAGTTACTCCAGTCTTCAGTCACATGATCCTTTAGAAATCCTTATAATTTGATGATTTTCTGCTCAACAAACATTTATTATTATTCTAAATGTTGTAAACTGTTGTGCTGCTCAATATTTTTGTGAAAACTGTAAACCATTTTACAATAGAAAGTTCAAAATAACAGCGTATTTTTAAATATAGAAATCTTTTGTAACATTAGTGTCACGATTAGCCACGCACTCCCTGGGTGATCACGGACTACATTTCCCTTCACGCATCTCCCTGGACTGATTACACCTGCACTGAACTGATTACACACACACACACACACACACACACACACACACACACACACACACACACACACACACACACACACACACACACACACACACACACACACACACACACACACACACACACACACACACACACACACACACACACACACACACACACATACATATAAACCACTTCCACGCACCACACCGGTGCAAAGTCTTGACTTTCCTGGCTGTCATTACCGAGCGTTTCTTCCTGTGGAGTTATTATTATTTTGACCTTGGACTGTGTATCCCGTTTCTGCTTGTTCTCTGCCCGCCCCGACTTGGATGCTTACTGGACCTTGCTTCTTACTGCCTACCCAGACCATTACCTGTTATCTAGTTTGTCTCTGACTTGTCTCCGTTGCCCTGTTTGTTGTTGTTGATTCCTTTGACTACTCTAATAAAAGCTGCAAATGGATCCCCTTGTGTCTGCAGCGTCATTACAATTAGAAACATATTTACTGTCACTTTTGATCAACTTAATGTGTCCTTGCTGAATTAAAGTTTATTTTAAAAAAAAAATCTTACTGACACCAAACTTTTAAACTGTCGTTACTTCTTTGCACCTGAATTAGATTACAAAGAGTGAAAAAAACTTGCACAAAGTTCCATATGAATTACGTTTATACATACATTTGTTACTGTTTCCCACTATGAGATTATTTCTGAATATATAACTTGGTCAATTTTACTGCAAACTGTTTCTGTGTCAATTCAAATGACAAAAACAATATATCTGAAAAACATAATGCTCCCTGACTTTTCAATTCTGATGTGACGTTTGTGACAAGCAGACACATTCTTTACAGAAAACAGGATGAGATCAAACAAGAACTACAGAAAAAGACCATGTCACTACTTCCTGAAGGAAGAGAAGGTAACAAAACACAGCGTTATACCTACAAGACAGACTGAGAAAAACAGACACAGAAGCAAAATGGCAGCAAGAGAGAGTCTCACCTGCAGCCTACAGTAACACAGTACTGCGATAATGCACAGTAAGATTACTGTAGCTAGAATTCCACCTGTGATTACCACTGTCCCGGCTGTCATTCGAAAGGCTCTCCATCAACACCCTAAAAACACAAAAAACAAAGAGAGAAAAGTAATCAGAACTAGGTTAACGACAAATGCCTGTACAAAACTTGCCTATGATCAAAGGTAACCCTCCATACGGCCTCTGTGTGTGCGACTGAACTCCATCAGCTTCAATCAAATGTGTCGGATGAATTTTATGGACATTTCAGCGTGAGAAATGTTTCCTTGCACCTATGGTTTGAATGCCAAAATCATCACCGCACAGGGATGAATGTGAATGGGCAGAACAAATGGGTGGAAAAGAGAGACCACAATCACCCTAGGAGCGATAATGAAGGTCAAAAGAACAGGAAATAATGGAGAGATACCCTTGGACCAAGAAGACTGATAAGTCAAAATAGAATGTCAATAAACAAAGATAAAGTGATGGTATTTTAAAGTGATCTTAAAGTCATAATTCTGCACATTCTACAGTATAGTAGGAAAATCCTTTCAGGTTAAATGTATTGTTCAAAGGTATAGAACAAGATGCAAGAGCAAAATCTGTCTGTTTTGGCAGCCTAGCTTGTCTGAAGTATAAAATCATTGGTTACCCGTAACCCAATCACATAACGTTTGGTTATGACGTGTGTTATTCGCCAGCTCAGCCCATAGACAGTATAAGAAGTGGACAGAGCCATCTCATTGGAACTCAGTTGAGACAGTTGAAGCCCATTTTTAGCGATTTTTGAGCACTTCCGTTCCTGACGCGCAGACTCAAACCGACTCAAACTAAGCTTGATGACGTGAGCAACCTGTCTGACAGACGTAAATCTTCTAGTAGCTGTGCGTGAAAATTGCCAACGTTAATCACTTCATATGTATTCACTTGCCACATACCGAATTATTTCCAATTCCCCAAAAACGTTGTTGAAATATTTTGTCCTGTTGCTTTTATGGACTCATTATCTATGGGCTTCTCCCTTGACAGGACGTCCCCCCGATTGCCTGCGAGCTTCTCCTCCTGTCTATACGGTAATGTCTCTATTGTGCGACATAAAGTTGCGTGGTTATGATGCAATCGTTAGCCTGTTTTTAACAAAAACGGCTTCTACGGGGCCATAACGTAAGATACAAAGTAATGGAGCCTTTTATACATTGTCGTGTTTATTTAGAAATAAATAATGGACAAATGAAGTCTTTGGACGCCTCAGATGTAAAGTTATTCGCTGTCAAAGTGACGCCAAAATGGATGGGAGTCAATGGAATGCTAACAGCAGGTGAAGTTCTGCTACAATGGCGGCTCCCGCGAGGGTTCAACTTTCGGCTGATGGATTACCCCCTTGGCTCGGCCGCATCGAACTTTCACTGTAAACACATGTATGATGCGAAAACGAAACCATCGAGCGAAATACCGGAGTGAACATGGCTGACCGAGTTTTGCTGCCTCCTTAACCTGATCCTCCATGAGTGCAACCAAGGGGGACACAATCACGACTATCGCCTTGCCGGCCTTTGGCCTCCCCAGTTTCTCGCTGACGATCGGTAATATTTGATAAATTAAACTTTTACCAAAACCTGTCGGGAGTAGGGCCACGACATCACCTTCATTCAAAATGTTTACCAAACACTCTTCTTGTTCGACCTTCAGTTTGGAAATGCCAGGAATATTCTCCACAACAGAGCGAATTGCGTCCTGTGTCTCCATATCCGCGGTCGTTTTCGATTTCCCCAATCTTAAACTCGGCGCTTAGCGTCTACGTCACGGCTCTCAGCCCGCCCTCTGTTCGTTGATTGTCTGGCTGTTTTCAGGCCGGAGGAAAACTGGGAGACATGTCGATGTCTCAGACTAAGTACAGAAGCGAAATGAAATTGAGCGGAAGTACGAAGTCTGATGTAGTCAGGCTACCATCACTATACTTTAATTATATAGCAAATTATATACGTCTTTAAAAGCAGTTCACTTCTGCAACTTAGTCTGGATTGCTTTCAAAACCACTGCAGACTGTACAGGCGTTCACATGAACCATACACCAGACAGACATTTGCCCAGAGCCCCAGACAAGCAGGGGGCCCTGATGAGCTGCAGATCTATTTTAACTAGCCTGTTATAAAATGATTGACAACACCTTCCCATGGACCCTTTTCACAGACCTTGATGATGCATTTCCACAGTTAAAAGGCAAGTATAAAATACATTTTAAATTAATTTCAGAAACTATTTAATTTTTTTTCTTCTTTCAGACGGTATAAATGGGTTTTTAAACATTTATATTTGGGGCTCCTTGAAAACCTTTCATTTGTACAATTTTGATTAAGACTGCTACAGAGGTATTTGAATGAGTAACACTATGTTGCATATCACATAAAAATTTCCCATGTCATTCTGGATGGACCCTTTCTAAGTGGACAGTTTTTTTTTTTTTTTTTTTGGGTGCTACAATAATAAGCATCAATGTTGGCCAGTCCTTGTGTGAAATTAGCTCTGACTGGACCCCAGGTCAAGCCAATACTCCTTTAGACATGAAAGAGAAGGAACAGCAGCTGGAGGAGATAGACTGCTCAATGGACAAGGTCAACTGACCCCAAAAGCCTTGGTCAAATGTCACTGTCCTTTGAGAATTGAACAGTTTGTTTTACTGACGCATGCAGAATAACATGTATGCCTTCACATGTTAAGAGAGGTATGGAAATGGGTAGAAAGGATTGGCTTACTGACTACAACGAAAGGCCAGGCCTTTGTAGAAATCAGTGCGTTTCAGACAGACTGGGAATGGAGGTGATGCAATAATGTACAGTATGTGAAAAACACTGTACATGTGTTTTTTTTTTACATTAAAGCATGTTAAAGGGTTAGTTCATCCAAAAATTTAAAAAATGTCATCACTCACCCTTATGTCGAAACACAAAGATATTTTAAATCAAATCTGAGAGGTTTCGGTCCCTCCATTGACAACCTATGCAACTACCACTTTGACGCTTCAAAAAGTTTATAGATATCTTAAAATTAATCCATATGAATTGAGCGGTTTAGTCCAAAGTTTCTGAAGATACACAATCGCTTTATATGAAAATATTTAATTTGGGCTTTTATTCACATATAAACATTCATCAACGCACACGCCAGTTGTGGTAAACAGATGCTCAATCTTGCTTGACTTGCAAGAACCAATGAGGTTAATTCTCGTGTTACGCATCACGTTTGAGCTTCAACAAGAACCAATGAGGTTCATTATCGTGTTACGCATCACATTTGTCAATGGATTTCATTCAAAATATCTTCATTTGTTATTCAAAGATGAACGAAAGTCTTATGGGTTTGGAACGACATGAGTCTGAGTAAATTATGACACATTTTAATTTTCCCAATACAATCCTATTACACCCAATAAACATAATAAGGACTTTTAAAATATCATCATATGGTCTCTTTAATGTTTAGTTATATTGGACATGTAAAAGAATTTCTGTTTAAGTTTTTGTTATGTACCTATTCACTTTGTTAATTTGACTTAACTTAGTTCAGTGGACTTTACTTAATGTCATGTGTGAAATGCTGTAAAAGATAACTCTGACATTTGTTACGTTTAAATAAGACTAGCTGTAATAGTGTGTAATTCAGGTGTGAAGTAACAAAAGCAAAGTAATCTTGTATAATGGCAATGGCAACTGTAATGAGCTTCATCTATCTTCCCTCCACTGGGCTCTCTTTAGACATGGACCTCCATCAAACTCCTAGTTGAATTTAGCTCCAAGACTATTAAGAAAAGAACAGAACGGAAACATTATGTCCTGAATACTGAGGGGAGTTAGTTAGTGAGTGAGGAACGTTAGTTCCTGTACTCTTCTCTAATGATAGGGTCCTGTTGGGATGAGGAGACACACACAGGTCTCATCTCCTCTTCGACTGCCTTGATTAAGAAAATGTGACTTTCTTTCAGCTTCTAGGCTTTTTGTGTTTTAATTTTGAGAGGCATCTGTCTCGACCAATCAGCTGAGCTGTCCTCGAGTAGTTCGTACCTGCTCACAAAAATCTAATTAGGCCTTTGTAATCTGATTCGTCTAGTGGCTGAATGCAATCAATCGATCTGGGTTGGAAATGAAACAGGACTGTTGGTTTTCATTTGATTGTGAAAAAGGCAGCAAGAAAAGAACATAAAAAATGTCAGGGTGATACAACTACCCTGATAACATAATGAGAAAGAAAAAAATCCTGATAAAAAAGACATCTTTAAAAGGAAACCATTTTAAGTAGTTTGGCATACATTTTCATTATTATTTGCTCAACTGCTTAATAATATGTGAAAAGCGTTGTTCATGTGCAGAAACATGCAGAAAAAACACAAAACAGAAAATTATGTCATAAAGAGGACCCTTATGGACTCTCATGAAGTCCAGTCTGGACTTGATTTGCGAGTAATATTGTAATATTTCCATGCTTGGTTCTCAAATTGGACTGTTTGATCACCTCTTCATCGAACTAAACTATGAAATGCCTCTTTCCCGCCTTAGGTAGGGTTGCCAACTTTCTGAATTAGAAATAAGGAACGGGGGGGGGGGGGGGGGGGGAATTTTGGAAAAATAACCCCTGAAATGCATACATTTTATAGCACATTATAATGCAACCTATTAGGCAAAGTTGCATTATATATTTTTTTAGAATTTTATAAGTTGCACTAAAATTTGAATTACAAAGTAGGCCTAATCAATATACAAGACTTAACCACTCAGAAAGGCTATCATGATCATTTTGCCAAAAATTAACCATCTATTTGTTTAGTTCATAATACGTTTTATTTTTAACTGAAACAAATACAACATAACATTCAAAACTCATAAATATAAAGGCTATCATGATCATTTTGCCAAAAATGAACCATCTATTTCTTTAGTTCATAATATGTTTTATTTTTAACTTAAACAAATACAACATAACATTCAAAACTAATCGGCTTAGACTGCATTTGAAGAAAAATAAACACATCAGTTTTCTGTAGCCTTGTGCAAACTTATTCAATAGAATTAGACTTCTAGAATGTTTTTTCCAGTGCAAAAAAATTATATTTTTAATGTAGTAGTTTTTCTTATCATAGCCTACAAATGTCTCATTTTACTCGATTTACTGAAGCCTGTAAAACGCATTTGCAGCTGCACAGCCGTGTGTATATCTATGCTGCAGAGCGTCTGGCTCGCTCATAGGCTGTGCTGCGGCAGCTTCACATCCAATGGCGCGGGCGCCTCTGACGTGCGACCAATGAGCCAACTCTACGTCATTACACGTCAGAGCCCGTCAAGGGGGCGCCAAGTCCCCGAATTTGCCATTATAGCAGCGGGTCTTCGTTCATAGTCTGTCTGACATATATATTAGAAGGTATGCGTCTGTCATGGATTTACACTGAATTGATTTTCAAAAATACGGAACAAAGTGCGTTCCGTATCAGTTCAATACGGAACAAGCCTTTTATGTGTCAAATACGGAACGATTCCGTATTATACGGAACGGTTGGCAACCCTAGCCTTAGGGTGAAATCCATCATAACCTACCGTAACCTCAATTCTGTTAATCCATTACTGTTTTCTGAATCTGTACACACACATCTCTCTGACATCACTGAACACACTAGCTCCCTTGATATCCTTGTCAAATATAATACCTCTATTTCCACTGCTCTTGATTTACACGCCCCTCTTAAAAGTAGATTTGTACCTTCTACACACACACTTCTCCCTGGTTTACCCCTGCACTTAGCAATCTGAAAACTGCTGGAAACTGCTCTCCAGGAAAACCGGTTTGACTGAGCATCTTACTGCTTACAAGGACCATACTGTATATTCAGTTATACAAATTTGCTTTAAATACTTCACACTCTAGCGACTACTCTACTCTTATTAGTAATGCATCCTCTCAACTTAAAACCTGTTTCTGTAGTCAATAAACTTGCCAACCCTCCGTCACCTGACATGGGTAACTCAGTAGACCTATGCCAGTCATTCTTCCAAAATAAAATCAACAGCTCACCGTGACAATTACAGTTTTTACTGTATTTTTGATCAAATAAATGCAGCCTTGGTGATCATGAAACCCCAAACATCTGAATTATAGTGTATCTATAAATAATTTATGCATAAATATAACTATAAATATATAACTTTTTGGAAAATAATGATTAAGTTATTTATCTATTCATCAAATTTATTTTTATTTGTGTTATTCTTTAAAAAAAAAAAATCAATTAGATGCCTAAAATTTTTTTTAGACACTCTTACATTTTGTCAATGACACCCTACTGACTGACTTGTTTATGGCCTTTGACCAATAAAGATCAGTACTACTGGGACTCAGTGATTAAAAAGGGTCAATTGAAAAAAATGTTTCTTCACATGAGCACAAAGTCAAGCAGGTAGCCTATATAAAACACACCATTTACGCACATTGTTCATGTGCACACGTCACTGTAATTCAATGAAGGCAAACATCCATTAGTGTGGTGCAGTCTGCCTCATAAGCCTCCCATGGGGACAGCTAAATTAGATCACGGTATGAAGAATATGTTGCCACATCACAACACATTCATCACATGTAGCTTTAATTACAGCATGTGTGCAAACACACACTCAGAAAAACACTGATATACACAGCCGACCACACAGAAATCCTCCTTGCAACGTACTAGTCAAAGTTCAAGCAATTTGAGCTTATAACACCATTTTATTATAAGAAAGAGAAAGGGGCCAAAAATAAGAATCCGCATCTTTAACATATCAGACATTTTGATTAAACACAACCACATCAATCTCACTGAAGACTGTGCACAGTCAAAAACTTAAACATGATTGCAAAATCTATGACATAATTCAGTGTGTAACAAAACATCTGCTTTAAAATATATTGCATATTTGCATGCAGTTTTAAAAGAGAAACACTGTTGGTATTTGAAATCAACCCAAACAAAAACACCCCTCCCTTCATTGCTCCGCCCCCAAAATGCACGAACACGCAATGCAAGAGTGGATGTTTCTTTATCACAGCAGAAGCGAAGCAAAATAATGCTTTGTAAAAAATAAAGCCAAGATGACGAACAAACGACAAGGGAGAACAAAAAATGAACATACAGTACACAAGAATATATCCAAGCAAGAATTTATTGTTAGTCACAAGCAGCAGCACAGCTAACATTACAACAACAGCATATCTTGGTTCTGTAAAACATAGCAAAACCACTCATCTCCCCCATCATGAGTGGACACGCCCCCTACTGCTGATTGATTCTCTCATCTCCCCCATCATGAGTGGACACGCCCCCTACTGCTGATTGATTCTCTCATCTCCCCCATCATGAGTGGACACGCCCCCTACTGCTGATTGACTCTCTCATCTCCCCATCATGAGTGGACACGCCCCCTACTGCTGATTGACTCTCTCATCTCCCCCATCACTTATGTATAACCCCTCCGGTTCTACGCGTAGTGCTCCGAGCGGGATTTGAACTAGCGTTTCCGGCATGGGAGGCAGGTGTACTAACAAGACCGCAGCCTCTACCGTCAGTTGCTCTTGCATCTCTTGAGGCCAGGGGAGTGAGGTTTACCTGCACAGCTCTTACTAGCTGTTTTCAGGCCTTCCCGCTTCAGTCTCTCCAGCGCTGGAAAGCTTTTCTAATATTAACGCGGGTCCAAAAGCTCTTGCCTGATCCTAAACCTTTTTCCATTGCTATTCCTCTGACCTTGTAATGTCTCAGCCATCTCTCTTTATTCAAATCTCCCTTTTGCTCTCTCTCTCTCCTTCCCCATCATGAGTGGGCACACCCCCTACTGCTGATTGGCTCTCTCATCTCCCCCATCATGAGTGTTCACGCCCTCTACTGCTGATTGGCTCTCTCATCTCCCCCATCATGAGTGGGCACACCCCCTACTGCTGATTGACTCTCTCATCTCCCCATCATGAGTGGGCACGCCCCCTACTGCTGATTGGCTCTCTCATCTCCCCCATCATGAGTGGGCACGCCCCCTACTGCTGATTGACTCTCTCATCTCCCCCATCATGAGTGGGCACGCCCCCTACTGCTGATTGGCTCTCTCATCTCCCCCATCATGAGTGGGCACGCCCCCTACTGCTGATTGACTCTCTCATCTCCTCATCATAAGTGGACACGCCCCCTACTGCTGATTGGCTCTCTCATCTCCCCCATCATGAGTGGGCACGCCCCCTACTGCTGATTGACTCTCTCATCTCCCCATCATGAGTGGACACGCCCCCAACTGCTGATTGGCTCTCTCATCTCCCCCATCATGAGTGGGCACGCCCCCTACTGCTGATTGACTCTCTCATCTCCCCATCATGAGTGGACACGCCCCCAACTGCTGATTGGCTCTCTCATCTCCCCCATCATGAGTGGGCACGCCCCCTACTGCTGATTGGCTCTCTCATCTCCCCCATCATGAGTGGACACGCCCCCTACTGCTGATTGGCTCTCTCATCTCCCCCATCATGAGTGGACACGCCCCCTACTGCTGATTGGCTCTCTCATCTCCCCATCATGAGTGGGCACGCCCCCTACTGCTGATTGGCTACAAGTATGTTGTGCTGCTCACTTTCTACAGCGTTTTTTAGAAATTGCTTACAGCACCTTTAAAGAATACGCACACATTCACCAGTTTGTCCCATGTGTAAGGCATGGGTGTGCTTTTATATCATCCCCCAAAATTTTTTTTTAAATATTTTGAGGTGGCTGTGTTCTGTTTGCTGCACAGCATTATAGTGTCAAAAAAGCAAGATCTATGTTTAGAATAGTTTGTTTAAAGCCAGAATTACATTAACCAACAACATGCATAACTACACGTTTTAAAATAATTGATTAAAAATGATTAAAACTTATATGGTAGGAATGTCAATTTACATAAATTCCCATAGTCAATCATTGTTTCAATTAACCTTAACCTCTTAGCCAAAGCGGGGCGTTATAAAGGCTGCATTTGCATTACATGGTTCAAGTGACCCAATTCCGATTTTTCCTCCTATGTGTCACAGATCGGATATAACCCACAAACGTGTAAGCAGCAAAAAAAACACATGGATTTCGATTTTCTCAGATCGATTTAAGGCCACATTCATATGTGGAAATAAATCTGATATAAATCTGATACGTTCATTTGAGTCTGCCATGTAAGTGGACAGATTGAATATTCCCCTGTTAATGCGAGTCATACGGCATTGAAAAAGTGTATGATGCTCCTCTTTTTTCTTCGCCTTAAGAGAACAATGGTTTGCTAATCTTTAAAGATGGTGCGGATGGATTAACATTTCATCTATGTCCATTGCAAATCGTGTCGTTTTTACTTCCCTTTCAGCCTAAGCTTTTTAGTGTCAGTACGTCTACAGTACCTTTGCTTATTTCGCCAATAGTGTAAATGCAGATATCGGATATGGGTCACTTTTAAAAGAAGATGTAAGGTGGTTGTCAAAAAAATTGGATATAGTCAACAAATCGGAAATGGTTATTAAGACCTGCAGTGTAAATGTCTAAGTTATCAAAATATTTAATTTACTTGTTTAACCAATGCAAAATAGGCGTCATTTCAAAGCTTAGAAGCTTGGCTTTATGGTATATAGGGAATATGACCATCCCTTAAGTGCGCTGATATAATGGAAGTGCTTTATTTTCATCTGTAAAATCATAGTACATAATAGACCTGTATCATATATCGTTGAAAAGGTTTCAACTAGCGGAACAACAATCATATTTCTTTCGGTTAGAGACCAAACTATACAAAGTATTTGCATGGAAAAGCAGCAGAGACGCACGTGTAAACAGTAAACACATGATGCTTTTGCACCATGTTTTTGTTTGTGATGTCGTGAAACATTAGTAAACCATAGTAGATCACATATCTTTAAATGAGCTGGTCTTGATTGAGCCCAATTGATTGATGACCTTCCTTAATTGACCATCCATAAGTTTTATTGAAATTATTATCATTAATCGTTAGCGTCCCTAGTATATGTTGTTGAAAAGTCACACCAATTGAAGGATTTTCATGTGAAAAATATATTTATACATAAAATAAGACATTACAAGAATTGATTATGGAAGTCTGAAAAAAGAAAAGAAAAAAAGGTGTGCTTTAACTAAAGTGCATTGTTACAAATGTTCAATTACAAATGTACTTAATTATATTTAAATGCATTTGTTTACCATTAATGCTTGTAAGTACAAATGGCTGTACATTTCAGTGCATTCAGCTGTAAATTTCAAAGCCAATAGAAATATTTTTGAAATTACATATAAAGATTTACTAATTGCAAATAACATTCAGTTAAGTGTCTGAAAACATTATGTTAATTTTTTTGTTTTTAAAAAATAATCAAGCGCATGACGAAGGAGATATAGGAGACTTTAATTCAATAGATAAACAAAAAAGCATACAACCACCTACAGTATCACAAGGAACTGTAATAATGCTAGACAAGGGACTGACTGAAACAGAGGGCTTAAACGCATGGACAAACGAGATAATCAACAAGACACACCTGGACAGAATACTCAAATCAATTAGTAACCATAGTGACAAACAGAGAGATAAAGGAGAACTGACCCAATTAACAGACAAGATGAACAAATGAGCAAAATGAACAAAGAAACTCAAACATAAACCGAACAGAAAAACAGATCAAAACACAAACTGAAAACATGACAGTACTTCTTTTGCACAAGGGATCCTTCTTTTTTATTTTTCATAATTATCTATTATATTTTGCATTACTCTGAGGTGAAAACAGGCTTCCACAGTTATTCCAAACAAAGGCAAAAAGACATTTGAAGCACTTTTGGGTTTCAGCCCACTAGGTCTAAAACATTTTGTTTCTGCCAATAATTTTCATTTTCATGCATTACTAACTAGTTTTTGGCCATGCCATGAGTGTCTGCTGTAAGCACAGTGTATCTATAGGTAGTTAATATTGAATTTAAATGATGTGCACATTGTTACAGGTGTGCAAATGTGAATATATCTGCCATTTTACAATGGCTTTTACAGACATATTTATAATGTATCAATCTTTCTTGTATTATAGTCCTTCATTTTAACTCTAGTGTTACATAACATGGAGTTGGTTTTGCACTGACGCCAGACTAATCATTCCCTTGATATGAATAATCATGTCTTTTGGTTTGCGTTCAAAACATCAAGATCCAAAAAATAAAAAAATAATCATATCCAATAAAATGAAGTCAAATTTTTCAAGTCACAATATTATTGCGAAATGGACATTAAAAATAGACATGATTATGTTTTATATAACACATTTTAAGGGTAGAATTTACAGGCAAAATGATTATATTATATATAGATTTATTAAACTTGAACACTAACAAACAAAACACACAAGGAAAAACGTGAACAGAATAACCGGAAACTGAACGGACAAAGAACTGAAAGAAACACAGAGCTTAAATACACACAAACCAAACAACGAAATGAATAACAGGTGCACATGAAAATCAAATCAACGAGCAACCATAGAAATGAACTAAAACACGTGCCAAACAGACCCAAAACAGAAACAAATACAGATTACAGTTTGCTTTCACTGGCCCTGTCCCAAATATATCCCTAAGCCCTTTGCGATCTTCCTCCGAGTTTACACTTGCGTGAAGTATTGGTGCTTTGACTGTCGGGAGGAAGGGGGCACTCGCAAGCACCCTTCTGAAACCGATCATGACTAACGGGACACCCTACGGTCTCATGGACATTGTAAGTCCACATGACCTCAAGTGCACATGAAGTGTGCCATTTGGAACAGGGCCACTATTTCCCATGTTCACCATCATACTTTCTTGCTATCAACTTCATAAAATCCCTTTACTGTGACACTATCTGCAGTACTTTTCAAGTGGAGGTCAAAGGTGCATTGAAGCCCTGGTGTGAATCATGTGAAAGTGACTTAAGAGCTCTTGACACAGAAGTTTGCACATTTCTCTGTGATGTGCAATGGCGAATAATGAGAAGGCATTTTCCACTGTCGCATGACAGGGCACACAGGCAAGTCCATTCATGTGACAGCATGATAACACAATCTGACAGGGGACATGAATGTGGAAACAAAAACCTGCAACAAAGGTCGTTCATTACTGCACATGTGATAAGATTGTTAACCGATTCATTTTGACTTGACGTGGCATCAAGTACCCTTCCAGAACAATACATCTGGACTGCATGCACAAAGAGGTTTGAATATGGATGTGTCACACTGCTGACAAGACCACCTGCATACATTTTCATTCTGGCTCAGGCTGGTTTATGCTAGTCAGTGCCTGTTTGGTGCTGATCTTGCTTGGTCATGCTGGGAAACAGTGAAAACGTAGTTGGTGAAGTTAGTCAACAAACTCAAGCCTGATGAAGCTAATTGACCAAAGTAGTCATGCTGGTTAGGCTAGTTTAGAGGTCTGATGGGGACACCAGCATCCAAAATAAAGTATTCTTTTGGCCACATTATATGCAACCACAAAACTGAGTACAGGCAGATGCTTGCATGATTCTGCTTCAGATATGTGTATACATTTTGTAAAAGTAAGAAATTGCTGTTTATCTGTGTACCACCACAACTTCACTCAATAGCTTTTTAACATTGTTTCAGAGGCTTCCAAAAAAAACTTGGTTATCTTGAGATGATTGGTAGTTGTTTGTTACTTTTATAAGATTTAGTTGTATGTTACAACAATTAGCTGTCTGTTACAATATACTTTTGTTGTGTTGCATCATGTATGTAAGCTTGCTAATTGTTAACCTGTGTGTTGCATTATGCATGTTAATGCATGTTGTTACAGTATGTGAATGCTAGCATGTTACTGTATGTGTATGTTAGCAGTTTGCACGTTAGCATTACACAGTATGTCTATGTTAACAGGGCTCATGTTAGCATGTTGTTACAGTATGTGTGTTACGTTCCCCCAAAACGGTAAATCCAGGGGAAGGGGAAGCAACAATAATTTAAAATAACCAGGGCAAAAGAGAACCGGAAGTCAGAGGCATGTGCAGTTGAAATGTGTATTTATTATAATATGGACAAAGAAAAACCAATACAAAATTACTCGCTCACAATGAGACAGCAAACAAGCAAGATAAGGCAAACAATAAACACAAACTAAATAACTGAAAACAAAAACAAGATTCAACATTAACTGGACTACTAAACAATCCTCTCTCCACTGAGGAGGTTAACACACAAACAAACACCAAACACTGTTCTAAACTCACAACACGATGCAAGTTGGTGTTCAACCCACAGGTTGAATAAAGTTGGTCTGCAATTTGGTCACAACTGGAAGGAAGAGAAATGAACAGAACCAGCACACATCTCAAAACAACACACTCAAACTGTGCTAAGAACAGTCGTCTTATCCTCCAGGTACTGAGTGTTAATCAGGCACACCTGTTGCCACTCACGCATGCAACCCAGACATGGGACCACCACCTGAGAGAGAGAAGAAAGAAATACACCCCAACCAAACACATGACCCTTAGGGTCGTAACAATGTGTATGTTAGTAGTATGGATGTTAGCATGTTATGGAATGTGTATGTTAATGTTAGCAGGATGCATGTTAGCATGATGTTATAGTATGTGTATCTTAGCAGGATGCATGTTAGCATGTTGTTACAGTATGTGTATGTTAGTAGTATGGATATTAGCATGTTACAGAATGTGTATGCTAACATGTTACAGAATGTGTATGTTAACATGTTACAGTATGTGAATGTTAGTAGTATGGATATTAGCATGTTACAGAATGTGTATGTTAACATGTTACAGTATGTGAATGTTAGTAGTATGGATGTTAACATGTTACAGTATGTGTGTGTTAACAATATGTATGTTAGCATTTTGTTACAGTATGTGTTTGTTAACATTAATGTTACAATGTGTGCATGTTAACAGTATGCATGTTAGCATGTTGTTACAGTATGTGTTAGCAGTATGAATGTTATCATATTTAATATGTTTATATGAATATCATGTGTGTTAGCATGTTATATTATGAATATGTTAGCATAGTATGTGTATGTTTAGCGTTTTATATAGCAATATGTATAATAGCGAGAATGTCAAGTACACCATTTAAGAACCTTACTTAATTCATACAGTCCTGTCAGTAAAAATGTCACACCCCTTAATATCCTTCATCGTTTAAACATTCCAAAGAGAGACATTTAGCATGGAAAGACAAACATAGAGAGTGATGTTTCCATGGAGAGTGTGTTTCATAATTTTCGCAATGCAGGAATTTAATGATTCATTAAACTGTATGAAACCTTAACTAAAATGTTCATTGAATTGCATACAAAAGAAAACCTCAACAACACAAACAAGGGGTTTGCTAACGGATTAAATTGAAAGATTAATTAGATTTTTTATAGGTCATGTCAGACTTAACAGGAAGACAAACTATTTTTACCCCTGACCAAGTCTGTGTAAATAACTAGAAGGCAAAAGCTGCTTTAAAACGTGCCGTAAGAGCAATAAAACTCTCTAAGTAAGAGTATATTGTAACCTAGTGAAAGTTTCGCACACCCTGCAGTCAAAGCTGAATGTCTTTAATTTCAAAGAGATAAAAGGAAGACGAAACCTTATATGTGATTAAATCATGTTCAGACAAGCTCAACACACTTGTCCTGAAAAGTAAAAAAATATACAGAGCCTGAAGGACAATTCTATATGGGCCAAAAGAATTAAATAGCCTATAATGAATAAAGCTGCGAGTCTTGAAACCATCATACATCAACAATTCAGATCAACAAACAAGCAAAAAAAAAGCAGAATGCTGACAGTAAACAAACACACTATAAAGGTTACCAGGCATCTCAATACCACTTCCCTATAAGGGACATTTGGTTTAGGAATAAATGTGGCAGATCATTTGTTCATACCACATTAATTCAAAAATAACTTCAAGACTATTTCTTCATACGCCGACTATAAAGATTAAAAAGCCTATTCTCATTTCTAAGTCACACATCAAACTCAGTAAAAGCACTTCAAGATGAATAATATGAAACAGTGCCATATGCACCCTGCATAATCTTTCTATTTGTGGTTCGTGAAAAATAAAGCGTTACCCTTGGCAACCCCACGGCTACTGCACAGGCCTATTTGAGTGATCCATAGTGTGTGTGTTGAGGGATAGAGCGTGCAGGTATGCCATTAGATGATTAATTCCCACACTAATGAGGGGCCTATGAACACATGCGTACTTCCTCATGCATCTATAAAGGACTGATTTTAAACCCTCACTGATCCAAATATATGACAGCAGCGAGATGTATTCCCTTACCAAAGTACACAAACACAGCTTTTTCCTAATGTGCAGAATATCTCTGATATCACAAACACATGCATACAGGAAGTAAACTGATTGCTGCGGACAGCTTGGATTTGAATTGCATAGAATATGCAGAAATGCATACCGCAGATAAACAAACCGAAGCGGGCGCGCTCAAATGCCAGGGTGTATTGCGCCTTATTTAATGTTTCATATAGACCTACTCATATAGACCTACCTAATCTTTCATGATGCAAAGTTTGCAGTTGGGAATTTTCAGAATAGTACATATGCAACTAAAATGTATTTGCTTATCTATAATCATGATAGGGTAGGTTGAAGCAATTTGTGGAAAGTGTTGATAACAGCATTATATTTGTTTACTCCCATTGTATCATAAGCTACTACTGTGTTATGTAGCGTTGAGCACAGTATGTTGAGCACATAACATTGCTATGGCCAATCCAAGGAGTTTAAATAAGTCACTGCACAGAAAAATCTGCCTCAAAGCTAGTCTTGTTCATCATGATATCATTGACTGATGTTCCTTTGTGGACGACTCGGAATTAGGATTTTCACCACCTCCTACTTGGAAATAATGTCTGGAACGCCGCTGAAGTGGGCCATCCGACTCGTGAACTCGGGGCAAATCGATCAACCCCCACCTCAGCAAGATGCGTCATTTGACGTCACTTCCAAGATGGCGGCAAGTCCTGCTTATAACGTGCATAGCATAGAGAAAAAAACAAACTTTAACATTAGACATTAGATTTATACTGTATAATGAAACCTTAATTTTTGATTTTGGTCAGCTGTTTTCAAAGCAAATGGCAGCATTTTAAGTTTTTTTCTTTCTGTTTTTGCCATAATTAACACAAAAACAAAGGTGCTATATAAATAAACTTGACCTTGACCTTGATATGTGACCATGACGCATGATTGACAGGAACTGGACTGGAGGTCGGAAGTAGTTCAGGAGTCGTCTCATTTTAACCAAGTGTTTGCACAATGTAAATAAATAAGACATTTATTATACAATAGTCAGCTTCATTGATTACAATGGGAGTTTTCGTGAGAATGTAGAACTCAGTGAGCTTGGCAGAATAGATCTGCTGCTGATCAAGTACATCACTTGCTACTGCCAATTCATACTTTGCACGTGACGTCACAAGTGCTGGCTGGCGGGCAAGAACGTCGTTCTCTAGCAAGGAAACCCAGTAAACTAATCAAGGATCTTGCCAGGACGTCGCCAGTTTTAATATACAAAAGTTGGTGTTTTGAGGTGTAAACGACATGCCAGATAGTTGTTGTACGATTGGATGCACTATTATTCAGCATAATCGGGTTAAGACCGTGCATGTAAACGCGCTCATTTCCTTAAAGTGAAAGTAGAAACGGAATGAGCTTTCAGCATCTGTCGCTGCATTAACGTTGCGTTCTCTCAGAGACGACGATGGATATAACGGTATAGTGACTATCTTAATTTACTGGCTTAATATTTCTCTTGTGGACCTACATTAATGACAGTAAAAAATTAGAAGAATATTTCTTTTTAAACAAGTTTTTGAAGCTGCTTTTTATTTTCACAGATGGCAGAATTGTGCTGTTCGTGAACTAAAGACTGCTATTTTGTTTCCATAGCACATTAACAAAACGTTTAATGACACTAATAACACTAAGAACAATACAATTACTAAATATTAATAATATCACTAAAATGATATAGAGCTCGGGATCGTTTCGTCATTTTAGTGATATTATTAATATTTAGTAATTGTATTGTTTTTAGTGTTATTAGTGTTATTAAACGTTTTGTTAATGTGCTATGGAAACAAAATAGCCTCAATAGGTATCCATGGTAGTCACGTGACTGCAAAGTATGAATTCACACACGACACGCTGCTGTGAGCAAGTAAGACATGCTGCTGCTGTACAATATAGTGTACATGAATTATCCATAGCAGATCTATACAGGTGGAGCTGGGGAAGGTGGAGGGTTTCTGAAAGTGCGCTGAAAACTGCTACAGCAAATGCTGACCAAGTATTTGAAGGTTGAGCAGCTCATTGGCTACTGATACAGCAGGAACCAATCAGCTGTGCCCTAGAGAATGATGTGATTGCAAGCAGATTGAGTTAACGACCTATCAGCCATAGAGTTTCCTGACAGAACTGGTATTTAAATGTGGGAGTGAATCTGCTAAAATAGTTCTGCGAGAGTCACTGATGAAATTGCGATGACTGACATTGTGATAACCATATCTACATTTTGGCATCTCATGACTGTGAACAAAAAACAAGGATGGAACAGTTTAACCCGTTTGGTGGTTATTCTTTAAGCAAAATTATATTAGTGCATAGATTTTAAACAGCACCCTCTATGGACTGGTTTAGATGTGTATTTTACGAAGGATATGACATGTAGAATTTAAATTTTAATTATTTTAATCAACATTAATAATTGCAATTACAATACCAGGAAAATAATTGAAAAACATGATTTTTCATGATTTTCATGATTTATAATAGTGCAGCTCTAATTCATGGTATATAGCAACACTTTGCAGCAAATAATAGGTCCACTAGCCTGTCCGCCCAGGTCATCATTCCTTATACCATCTAAAGAGATGAAATCCTTCAAGGGCACTCAAAGTGTCATCTTGTCACCATGGAAACGTCAAACAGGTACGCCGCTTGAGTAAGTCTCAACACAATACAGTGATTTAAGCTCATACAAATGAATAGTTAAAATGGCTTCTGCTGTAAATTGCAGGTGTTCTGCACTGGGGTTATCCATTTGTAACCTGTGGTCTTCAGCCATAATTACTGTCTATTTATTTAATCAAATCAAGCTTGAAGTTAAATTATTTAAATGTTGAAAAGTATAAATTTCCTAAATGGCATAAAAATAAAGTTTTGCATTAGATCTTTTCATGGAACAATGTCACATCTATCCTGTAGGTTAGAGTTACATGTACCTTTTTTATGCAATCTTTCCCTAAATTAACACGTCATTTGTCTTCAAAATGACAAGACTTAAAAGCATGTTAAAAGGAATAAACTATAGTCTCATTTTCAAATTTCAAAGTCAGGTCAGGTCACTCAAATAAAGCTGATATTCAAATATTCAAATATTTTAAGCTAAGTTTTTTAGTGTTCAACTATTTCAGATTTAACTGTCCCTAAATGGTGCCTAACAACAAAATGAATTGTGGTTGGTTGCTTTATAATTGTGCAGCATCATCAAGTGGGCAGTTCTTGGCCAGAATAGGCCAATGTAATGCAATCAGGGCCTAAAATTAACTTTTTACCACATCTGCCAATGGCCGGTGACTTAAGAAAATTTACCAGCCATAAATATCTTTTACCAGCCACAAAACAGATTAATCCTTTACTGAAGTTACAAAAGTTATTCAGTCTAGAGCAGTGAGTGATTTTCTCTTTGTCTTTTATGTTTGATTAACATTAAAAACACAGGCATCAGCAGGAATATTAGGCTACTGTCACTTTAAGAGCTAATGCACAGATCCAATATACTGATACATGTGCGTTTTCTTTCTCAACTGACATTATCAAATCTTTACGAAGATACTTGCCAAGACGGGCATTTTAACATGAATTTCTTTCTTCTGCTGAACACAAAAGAAGATATTTTGAAGAATGTTGGTAACCAGACAGTTTCTGGACCCCATTGACTTCCATACTATTTTCCCCCCATATAATGGAAGTCAATGGGGTCCATCAACTGTCTGATTACCAACATTCTTCAAAATATCTTCTTTTGTGTTCAGTAGAAGAAAGAAATTCATACAGGTTTGGAACAAATTATGACAGAATTTTCATTTTTGGGTGAACTACCCTTTTAAGCCACCATTTTGTCAAAAAACAAAACAAAAAAACACTCACACTCTTCTCTCTTTCCTATGGAAATTACGAACAAATTAAAGTTGAAGTTTTGCTTTTACTTGCTGAAGCAGGAACCATAAACCACAACCACAATATTATTTTAGACAGAGCTGTACTTGCTAAGTGCCAATAACCACTCACATAGCAACTACTTAGAAGAATAACCATCCCAGGCTGCGTTTCTCAAAAGCATCATGAGCTAAGTTGATCGTATAGCAAACATTGGTGGTTCTTAGCAACGCAGCCCAAAACACATTAGCAACCATATAGCAACAGCCTGGCAACCACCCAGAGCACTTTAGCATACTTCTGGCAGGTTTTGTCATGGGTAAGTAGCACTCCCTGAAGAAAATGTCAATATCCAGTTCATTTTGAACCATCAAATTCTATTTTGTATGAGCTAAATGTGGAACGGACAATACACTCACTGACACGTCCAATCATCAGGGTTCCCGAGTCTTCTTCTCAATATAGAAGCACTTCCTATATTCTCATCGAAATCTCTATTTATAACTACTGTATATTACGTGACAGTCCAGATGTTTGACTATAAAAGATTCTCATATAAGGTACATCAATGGCATTACATGAATCCAAATAAATTCTCACACATGCAAAATTGATGAAATATCCCTCCAATTTTGTATAATTAAATCCACTTCAATCAAATTCACAGCACTATGTATTTCTAAAGGACTTTTTAACTGGAACAACAGGCGGTTCGAGCCACTCCGACCTCAGGGGTGACTGAGTGTGTGTGCATTATAGTTACATAGTGTAACAACCACTTTTTATTGCATCACCTCAGATAGAATTATATTCAATATTTTGTAGCACACAGTTTTAAAACGGACTAGATTTTATTTTGACCATCTGGTTTATATGCAGAGACGTTTAATGATTGGATATTTGGAGATTTTCTGCCAGATCCTGCAGGCTGCCTTTCACACCACATCTCCTCGCTACTCTCTCATTTATGTCCTTTACTGTCCACCCGTCCTGCTCTCCTCCTCCATCCCCTCCCCCACGCACTCCCACACCGCCAGAAACGGTTGCTCCTGCCACAAGGCCATGTCACTTCCTGCGACCGCAGACACCAGCATGGGCTTACAACACTTCTGCCGCCCCAAGGGAAAACATGCCATCCGATGCCTTGCAGATTATAAACATGTTAGATGTTACAAAGACTGTTTTTAACAGAAGATGGAAGCTGATGCTGTCACATCCCCCAAGCTGAATTGGGAAGCAATGAAGGTCCCAAAGCAATACCAAAATGGATTATTTCTCACAGCTTTTGGTTTGGAAGACGTTTCTCAGCTGGAAACTCATCTTCTCCATATAGGGACCATGCACATCTAGGGGTGTTCAATGTGAAACAGCAACTTTCGAACCACATAACGGTGGAATGAATCTGGATACGGAGTGGCCGCTTGCCAAGCAGACAGGCAAAGATATAAAAAGATTAGGACAGGAAGAAAAGTGGAAAAGAGGCTGTAGCTGTACTCAGCCCCCCTACAGGAATAACACCAAACACACACACTGTGTTATCACACTAAAGAGTGTTTTTATGTAACACCTGTAAACACTTTTATCCTCTTCGTGGTGATGGAAGAAGGCTGGAGGTTGTGTACATAGCAGCTACAAAAAAAAACATGGACTCATATGTCATATGCTCACTCCGTCCCTCCTAATCCTTGCTGCATGCGGAATACAAATCACTTTAGTCCCTGAGAAGCACATTATCATCAAATTATATAAAAAAAATTGACAGGTAGCCTAAAAAAATCAGTTTTGTGTATTAACATCTAAAAGGGATATTTCACCCAAAAATAAAAATGTTGTCATCATTTGCTTAAACTCATGCCATCCCTAACCTGTATGACTTACTTTCTTCTGTCGAGCACAAAGATATGTAGAGGAATGTTTGAACTGGTTTTTTTTTTTTTTGTCCATATAATGAACGTCAATGGGGTCCAAAAACATTTTTCGAAATATTTTCTTTTGTGTTCTTCAGAAGAAAGAAAACCACACGGGTTTAGAACAAGATGAGAACAATATTCCTTTGACAGTCAAAAATATGACTTAAAGTCCCTGTAAAGGCAATAAAAAAAAAAAAATTCTAAACACATTATAAATGTATTGCTAAAACATATTACAAAGACTGTGAACTGTGAAGTATTGAATTGTGGAGTTAGACCGTTAAACAGTTTCACAGTTCACTGCTGTGTTCCGGATTTTTTGGGCGGGGCTAAAAAGGGGTCTCGATGACGCACTGGAGCCCCCTGAGCTCCTGGACACGCCCCTACTTGATGACTCACTGGAGCACCTGAGCTCCTGGACACGCCCCTACTTGATGACGCACTGGAGCACCTGAGCTCCTGGACACGCCCCTACTTGATGACGCACTGGAGCACCTGAGCTCCTGGACACGCCCCTACTTGATGACGCACTGGAGCACCTGAGCTCCTGGACACGCCCCTACTTGATGACGCACTGGAGCACCTGGACACGCCCCTACTTGATGATGCACTGGAGCACCTGAGCTCCTGGACACGCCCCTACTTGATGACGCACTGGAGCACCTGAGCTCCTGGACACGCCCCTACTTGATGACGCACTGGAGCACCTGAGCTCCTGGACACGCCCCTACTTGATGACGCACTGGAGCACCTGGACACGCCCCTACTTGATGATGCACTGGAGCACCTGAGCTCCTGGACACACCCCTACTTGATGACTCACTGGAGCACCTGAGCTCCTGGACACGCCCCTACTAGATGACGCACTGGAGCACCTGAGCTCCTGGACACACCCCTACTTGATGACTCACTGGAGCACCTGAGCTCCTGGACACGCCCCTACTTGATGACGCACTGGAGCACCTGAGCTCCTGGACACGCCCCTACTTGATGACGCACTGGAGCACCTGGACACGCCCCTACTTGATGATGCACTGGAGCACCTGAGCTCCTGGACACGCCCCTACTTGATGACGCACTGGAGCACCTGAGCTCCTGGACACACCCCTACTTGATGACGCACTGGAGCACCTGAGCTCCTGGACACGCCCCTACTTGATGACGCACTTGAGCCCCCTGAGCTCCTGGACACGCCCCTACTTGATGACGCACTGGAGCCCCCTGAGCTCCTGGACACGCCCCTACTTGATGACGCACTGGAGCACCTGAGCTCCTGGACACACCCCTACTTGATGACGCACTGGAGCACCTGAGCTCCTGGACACGCCCCTACTTGATGACGCACTTGAGCCCCCTGAGCTCCTGGACACGCCCCTACTTGATGACGCACTGGAGCCACTGAGGCTGGCCGCTCCCCTAACAATATTATAGAGCACATTAAACATCAGTTTGCCGCTCAATCGCGAGTTACTGTCAGTACTATTAGTTACTACGGCCTACAGTTTACTAGCTAGCTATGCCTTTGCCACGGAAATGCGTACTTCCTGGATGCGATCACGTACAAAACAGATCGGTGTCCTTATTTAAATTTCCGAAAAACGATCACATCAAGAAGAGGTGGATTAATTTTGTGAAGAGCCACCTTGATGGAGAGCTGAGGATCACCGCCAAAACCCGCCTCTGTAGTGACCATTTTACACGGGATAGTTTTATAAACTTTCGTCGGAGACAACTGGGATTCAATGATAGTCAGGGACTTTACAGGGACTTTAATTAACTTGACTACATTTGGTTACACCACTGAAACGTATTTTTACAGGTCAGATCAGGTTGAAAAAAACTATTCATCAACTGTTAAAGCACAGAAAAGCAGTTTTTAAGATAACTTTAAAGAAGTGGTGGCTGCATTTAAAATAAAGTCTGCATATGTGACACTGGCTTGTTCCTTGTTTTTCCCCTCCTTTGAAGACGACACTTTGGAATAGATATGCCATTGCAATTAATATGTGTGTAACAGAGAGGAGGAGATGTGACGGGGGAGGGTAAAGGATGGAGGAACGGTCATGGCTGGGGGTGGAAAAAACTATTTAACATTATTATGTAGGAAATGCCCATCCCCCTGTCCCATCTCGCAACTGACATAAAGGAAAAATCTCCTTGCACCTTTAAAAGGGTCATGGGAAATCAAATCTACCAATCAGAAAGAGTGTACATTGCCATATCTGCTCGACTGCAAGTGACATTAAGACACGTGATCAAAACATGATTAAAAAAAGAAGTGCATTGTAGATTGAACAAGGCAGGGCTGTCTCTTTGGATGCAAGACAAATGTGCTTTAAAAATTGGTTTTACTTGGAATTTAACCTCTCCTCAGGGTTTTATAGGTCTTTAATTGTATATAAGTAATGTTTTCGTTACGTAAGATATTCTCAGTGTATTTAAAATACATAGATTTGAACTAAATCGAGTTCAGAAGGTCAACTTTCATAACTTCAGCACCATGGACAGAGAACAACTTCCTACAATGGCATTTGCAGCCACATCAAGAAAAACAGGCCTAATTTCATTTCATTAAAAGTGCCAATAATGAAAATGTCAACTGGAGAATATGCCTTCGAGCATTATTGACATGAAACTCGAATTAGGAACAATTACCGTTCACACATTACATTTCTTCACAACAAAAGCAAGATTGTGGACAAATAAGCCAAACTAAATCACCAGTGTTGTAAAGCCCATAATGTGGAAATCTTACCTACACGATGGTTAGAATTGAACCAGAGCACATCTGCAGAAGTGACGATGCTCCAACGAGACGGGCACGAGCTTCATGAACGAGTTTTAACTGAACTGTTACGGAATCCGCGTAAGTGACTTTCGTCGTTTTCCCCCCTCGACTTTTGGGGTCCTAAAACGGCTTAAAACATGAAGCGAATGGGGTGAATAAAACAATAAATGTGGCGTATTAACAATCTCACGCGATTTCGTTGCAAAATCAAAGAGTTCCTTATTTCATATCCGTTTTTGTGGAGTTGTCAACATCCTGAGAGACTTTTCATAAACAGTTCCTTTAATGTAAGGAAAGGTAGAAGCCCCGAGAGCACAGTATAGTAATTTAGAACAGAAAAACTTGTTGATGTGACCAAAAGTCTCTCTCAATAGTTTTCAAATCCGCCTTCGTTCGAAGAAATTAACTAGTTCTGCATCGAAGAGTGGTCCGTAAAATGAAGTGCAGTACAAAACGCTGTTCCTTTAAAACGTCCTCAATCGCAACATGAAAACCTTCGCAGCTCTATATCACAATGCACTCAAGCTCCATGTGTTAGTGTCTTCTCTATTCCTCCTTCTCTTTGTGCGACAAATGACTATGGACTGTGAAATCTCAGCTGGTTTGTTCTCCTCAGAGCTGAGCTCGCGACGCTTATGTGCCGTATGTTTGGTGTCGCGAGAGATAATTGCTGCTGTTTGTCTCGTGCAGCTGAAGTGCACTGTAAATCTGACCGCGCGCGGAGTGGGCTGAGACGGTTTTACAGTTCCGGACACTGACTGACGATATGCGGCTATCAGGAACTGAGATGTGAATTCAACGAATCCAGAGAAGCATCATAAATTCATCAGAGCCCCTGGAAGGCGTTCAGATAACCTGATTAATTAAGTCGTAAAAATGTATGCTAAACTTTCTGGGGCCACACTAAGTAATGCTGTAGTTTATTTAATCAACACAATAATTGTTGCCTCTATCCAAATATTATGTACCGTAGGCTACATTATTATGAAACATTATGTTAATAAGATTGTTAAATGGACACTGTTTGTAAATGTACAGTGTTATGTTTTATAAAACGAATAGTTCCGAGTTCCGACTCTAAATTCTAATTGGATGAGCCGCATTCTGAGCCGTTGATAGGACATGTTGATAAATATTTATCAGCATTAATCAACGGATGTTTAATGCGCTTTAAACAGTATACAGTTAGGATCATGAACTTGATGGAAGAAATGTTTATTTCGACTAAATTTAGCTACTAAAAATTGAATAATTGGTCCCTTTTATCTTATTGCCATTGCTGCTATTTTATAAAATACAGTGGTGAACAGGTCTACGTCAGTAAAGCCAGGGCTTCACGTGACTGATGATTGCTTTATTTTGCTCCACACTTTTTAGTTATTTTTTTTTAAAAGTGGGGCCAAGTTATTACAAATGATGTTGTAGGCTAATATTAAGGGTGAATTTCTGCATCACTAGCCTCACCATGGCTGTGTCCGAAATCACATACTCTCTTGGGTAGGTTCTTATTTTGAATAAGTACATGCTTCATGACCGCTAAAAGGTACATTCTATATAGCCTAGTATGAGTGTGAGTAGTGTGAATGTAATTTGGACGCACTACATTCACCATGTTGTCATTATCATGTGACCTACCAGTGTCAGTTAGGTCACTTCACTGTCATTCATAAATGCTCTCCCGTGGCCTCATGGGATAGTAAAGTGTCCATCCAATCCACACTTCAGAATCTCACCGGAATAAGCTGGTCATACAAGTACTTTTGCCTACTCTTTTATGAGTACTGTGAATTCGGACATACTTCTTTTGTCACATACTTTTTTTTGTCTACTATATAGTAGAGAAGTATGCGATCTCGGATGCAGCCCACATGTACGTTTTTTGTACACTCCCTCACCCCCTTTGTCATTGGTCGATCAAACAGATAGTTCCACCCCCAAACACACGCCATTGGGTTGAGTCGGAATGCTCAAACAAATGGAGCAACTTGTTGATAAGGCCACTCGTTACACTTTTCACGGAAGTATAGCCTCATATAGTAGTGGTCTCTGCACGTAAAATTGTCAAAATCTAACATCCACAAATTACACACTTTACTTTTAAAGCCCCATATAGTCATAAATATCTTAATTTACATTTTAAACCTAATATTTGATTTATCTACAAGTGTTTACTGTTTTGGTCATCAATATTCTGATCACACCAAAGAGATCCGAGACAGCTGTTGGGAAGTGCGATAAAACCATGTGTAAGTTATATTTCCATTTCTCATTGATTGCTGTTTCCCGATTTGCAATTTGATTGAACCAGCGGCTGTTTACAGTCAACAGTGCATATAATTCTTCGTTGCAGCGATGAGCGATGAGAATTACACCCGCCCTCACAGTCTCCCTTTCTCTTACATGAAATGCTGTCATAAGATCTACTGTAGATGATCATGTCATGTCAGCCACTGATTTCCTGAAATCTGGCTGAAAGGTTGTTCTGAAGGAGAACAAAAGAGCCGGCCAGTGGATCTGGATGAAGCCCAAGACAAGCAGTAGCCCATCTGTAAGGTCTGCTCATTGATTCTGGCCAACATGATAATGACTGGTAGGATACAGAGAGCCAGGGCTCAGCCGGAATGTGCCCGGCTTTCCAGCTCAAGGCACAGAATGGGCTCTGTGGATTAATGGCGGCAATGCAGTTTTGTTTATACAGTGAAGAACACGAACCAAAAATGGCGAATTGGTGGCTAATTCGTACTCATATAAAATCGGCGCTTTGTATGGTTACGTTTTCTCATGAGATTGGGTTGGTTTTAACTGCGAGACCTCAATTATTGATTGCACAATAAAGCAGACTTTGAACAGGTGGATTTGAAGTTTTCAGTGCAATGCGTCTGTTATTGTCTGGTAACAGCTATTTTCAAGGCATGCAAGTATAGATCTTTGGCCCAAATGTTAGGGTTAGGGTTAGTATTTTTCAGATTGGTCCAGCATTCTAGAGCAAATAACAAGGCCAAATGTAAATTCCACTACCGTTGGAAAGTTTTTATAAAGAAATTAACATTTTTATTCTGCAAGGACACATTAAATTGATCAAACGTGACAGTAAATGCATTTATAATGTCACAAAATATTTCTATTTCAAATAAATGCTGTTTTTAAACTTTCAATTCATCAAAGAATCCTAATTCACACAAAAAAAATTAGCAGCTCATCTGTTTTCAACATTGATAATAATGCTAAATGTTTGTAGAGCATCAAATCATCATATTAGAATGATTTCTGAAGGATCATGTGACACTGAGGACTGGAGTAATGATGCTGAAAATACAGCTTTGATCACAGGAATAATTGACGTTTTACAATATATTCAAAATTTTAAATTGTAATACTATTTCACATTATTACTGTTTTTACTGTATTTTTGATCAAATAAATACAGCCTTGGTGAGCATAATAGACTTTCAAAGGCATAAAAAAAAAAAAATTGTACTGACCCCAAACTTTAGAACGGTGGTGCAGTTTTTGTCAGGGATTTTCAGGAACGAACCCAATTGCAGACAGTTTGCTGACACACAAGGTTTATTGATAACAAAAATGGAAAACAAAACCCCACGAGGGGGGAAAAACAGCACAGGCAAAGCAAAAGACTAACACTAGACTAAGACTTAAACATAAAACTTCACAGGAACAAAATAACTATAACAAGAAAACTTCTTTGTTTAGACAGAACTGGTGAACTCAAGACAAGGTACTCACAAGATCACCGTGTGTGGATACACACAATCAATCACAATGAACCAGCACAGGACAGAAAACACAAGGGGATAATATAGGGAGAACAGATAACGACAGCAGGTGAAACTGATCAGGCAATGAAGACAAGATGAGGATAACAAGGGGGCGGGGAAAGAGAACGAGACAACACAAGCACACAACCCAAAATCAAGGCCATGTGCCTGCACACAAAACATGGGTCTGTCATGATCCTGCCTCAAGACTAGAGAAAGGAAATGACAAGAGGGCAGAATCACCTTGAATCACAGTTTTCACCTTGAACACCAAGACATTTTAAGCTTAGTGTTTTCTTCATTTCCTTACTCGCCTCTTCTAAGAAAAGAAAGTTGTACAAAATAAAAGTATTTTTTATTGCATTAATTTTTAAACTGCCACATATTAAGCTCTATTATATTGTAAAGCTGTGCATTATACATGACCTGAAAGAAAGTGACAGGACCAGAGCTGTTCCCTACCCTTCACCACTCCAGTGTCTGAAACGTTTCTCCTGAGACACGAGCAAGCAGCTCTTTCTGTGTGTTTGAGGTAATACTGACTGACTGACCGTTCTGAGCTGGATAATGTCAGTTTGTGCCTTAGGCCCTCTGACTCCTCAGTGGTGTGTCTGCATGCATTCGTCCATGTGTGTGACATGCAAAATATATACTAAAACGGATGGGTCACGACCCTAAAAATGGGCTGCAGGTCTGTTCTGAACAGCAGGAGGAAAAAACAATGCTGAATGTGAATAGCAAAATGCAACTGACTTTATGATCATAGCTTGTATCTTTAACTTTTAAAAAGGGAGGAAAACGCTTCCCTTATCATAAATTGTTGGCATCAATGGCTATGCCATCAAACTCTGTAGCATTTTGGAGTGAATTCATCTGTTGCTCAGTAGATGCCAGTCAGATTAGGCACAAACCAACATGGCCAGGTTATTAAAAAAAAAGAAGAAAAAAAGACTTAGACACATTACATGATACAGGTTCACTTGATACATGGATAAATATGGGATTTATTTTTCAATAAATTGAGTGCTGAGAGCATGAAACCATCAAAATTCCATTTAGAAACCAAAATTCACATTTCACTAAATTTTATATAACATTCATAACTTTTTTTGGTCTGCCCAGGTGAGAATAAATCATAATAAATATGTTTAAGGACATATTAAATATGATTTTATCCTCTTTATTTATAAGGTTTGGATGAAGGGAAGATGCAAGTACTCAATGATGCAGAGTTGATGGGCTTTTATTTAATAAATAAAAAAAACCTAAACTAAACCGACGACGATCTGGCACAGGACTGAGAACACAAGGAGAAAAAATAGGAGATGAAATTAATTGGAATCCAATAATCAGGTAACAAGAAAGGTGAGGTTAAAGGGATAGGTCACGTAAAAATTAAAATTCTGTCATCATTTACCCACCCTCAATTTATTCCAAACATGTATGAATTTCTTTTTTCTGATGAACACAAAAGAAGATATTTTGAAGAATGTCAGTAACCAGACAGTTAATAGACCCCATTGACATTCTTCAAAATATCCTCTTTTGTGTTAAAAGCAAAGAAAGCCACGCGTTCAGAGCAGGCCCGGTTTAGCGTGTCACAGGCCTGATGATCTGTTGCTCCAGCTCAAGGAACAGTCATGTCTCTAGGGCACAGAAATGCCCCTCTGGCCCCGCAACTTCATTTCATTAGCGGATCAGACCGGCATCTGTTCCTGTCTCGCTCCTCCCACATTCACACCGCCTCCCGCCATTGCCACAGGGACCTCAATAACCTTTATTCCTCAAACCAGGTATCCATGTTTCTTGATTGAGACGACACAATTGGCAGCAGCTGCAGCGTGTCGCACTGGCTCCAGGGCATGTGCGTTAAGGAGGTTATTATTGCAAGTGTTTCATCTCAATATCTTTTAATTTCTTGAAAACCAGTGAATGGTTTAAGACACAGGTGGTATCTTCCAGAAGCACTGTCATTAGAATTAGTCTTTCTCCAAGGAAACAGCAGAACACATGTCTGTCACACATGCTGTGAAATATTGTGCTAACATAAAGCTCAACGAATGTCACAGTTATACCAATATACTTATACTGTTATACTATAGTTCAAACCAAACAGGTATTTATTGACAGAGAAGTTTTGGGGGCCTGAAAACACTAACTTTTGAAAAAATAAACAATTGTTTACTTACTAAGGCACATCCGTTTGAAATGTTTTGCATCTGAAAATTAACTGTATTTATAATCTTTTCTTTTTTCTTTTTTTAAACTCTAGACAGTACCATTTTTCACAGACGTTTGAAGTGTATTTTCAAGTTGAACTGTAGTTTAAATTCAGTTTTCATCAAATTAATAAAAGTCATGTATATTAACCTGAAAAAAGTGTTTTTTCGTCTTCAATAAAATGACCCTGGGTTCTCTGAAAGTGTATAAAGGACATTTTAGCCAATAAAACAGGCAAATGTAAACCAATCAAATGCAGTTTTCACATGCGTATGACCTATTGCGCTCTAACATCCCAAACTGTCTTAAATTATTTTTCATAATTAATTCCACATCTATAGCAACGAAAAAAGACAGTATTGCAGAAATCCGCCCTTCTCGCTCACAACAAGCAGATGTTGGAGAAAAAAAAAAGTTTGACCAGAGGGCAAAATAAACAATTGAATTTTCGTTAACCCAGCTAATAGAATTAGCCGGGATAAAGTAGAGGCTGTCACAGGGTCGGGCTCTTAAAAGCCAGAGAGAGTCCACAGCCAACAGAAGTGGACCAACACGAGGACCAGTGGAAACCTACCAACTGAAAAACACATCTGAAACGGGATCAAGAAGTCAACAGAAGAACAATCCATTTGGGTGTTCTCAAAAGACGACAGCATAAGGAGATTTTTGACGACTTGTGACTTCAGAACAGCCCAAAAACATCATACTAAAGACCAACAGAAAGGGCCTTCAAGTAGAAGACAACATAGGCGATGCGTCTTCTCAACAAAGATCTACGGTTGCAAGACGTCACCCTCATGTACCTCACCGTTTTGGCCACTGTGGTGGTGCTCTTGGTGGCTTCCTACCAGGCTCCTGCGCTCCCCTCCAGACCCCCCCTGGCCTACCACATCCCCTTAGACCCCTCGGGTCAGCTGGAGCTGTCCTGGAACATCAGCTATCCCACCCAGGAGGTCTATCTAGAGGTGAAAGTCAAAGAGCTGCACCACGGCCTTTTACTGGGCATGTCCGATCGGGGAGAGCCCACCAACGCCGACTTGATCCTTCTGTGGGACGACGGTCAAAAATCCTATTTTGGGGTAAGAATAGTCCATATGCTTTGATTTTATAATGGTTTTCTTCTTTATGGTGTTGGAAATGTGCTCCGGTGATAGTGTAGGATTATGTGCTTTTATAAAATACTCATTTGAGATGAGCAGAAAAATGATGCAACATAGTGCAGAATCTTGTCAATATGAGTGTTTTTCTTTTTTTGGTAAAAGATTTGTTCAGCCACAAATTAAATGTTGTCATCTTTACTCACCCCACCATGTAATTCCAAACCTGCATGACTTTCTTTCTTCGGTGGAGCATAAAAAAAAAAGACATTTTGATGAATGTTTCAATTGCTTTTGTATGTACAATCAGTGGAGTCCAATGTTGTTTTGGACCCCATTGACTTGCAATGTATACACTCTAAAAAATAACAGTTGTTTATTGGCATTGATGGTTCCATAAAGAACCTTTAACATCCATGGAACCTTTGGTTTGCACAAAAGGTTCTTTATAGTGGATAAAGGTTCTTCAGATATTTAAAGCTCTTTTAAGAACTGTTCACTGTTCTTTGGGAAACCAAAAAATGGTCCTTCTATGGCGTCGCTGCAAAAACCTTTATTTATGGACAAAAAATATTACGAGATTTAAAAAAAAAAAAAAAAAACTTTCGTGTTCCACAGAAGAAACAGAAGTCATCCAGGTTTGGAACAACATAAATAATGACAGAATTCAGAGACCGTACTCGACTTTTTTGTTGTTGAATAATGAACGACTAATGACGAATTTCTAACCTCTCGGTCAAAGCAACCTCTCTCCGTTGCTCTTGAGTCTGAGGAGTCTGGCCTGGCTACAGCAGACACCTACAAACACACACACACACCCGTGCACTTCCAGTTCAGCCGTATAGTGCAACACTCCTAACATTGAGCTGAACAGCTCACATCTGGGTTTTGCCCGCCGCACCCCAAATAAAGTGGTTGAAGGAAGGTCATGCGTGTATCAAGGCCCCTCTTCATTCATTATGCATGATTTGTTTCATTATTTTGCCTTTGGATTGCACTGTTCTGTCCGTTTTGAATAAATGTTGTATGGCCAGCCGCTCGCCCTGCCTCCCTCAGCGTATGTCCAGGAGAGTTACTGACAACAAGTCAAAACATTGTAGGCTTGCGGAAAATTCTGAAAGAATTATTGGTTAAAATGGACACTTTCATATAGTTCATATATTAATTATATATTTTAATTATATATAAACTTTTTTTTCAAGAAAATGTATAAAAGATTTATTCAGCAAGAATCCAATAAAATTGATTAAAAGTGACAGTAAAGACATTTATAATGTCACAAAATATTTTTCAAATAAATTTCAAAATTTCAAATAAATCCTGTTATTTTTTAACTTTCCATTCATCAAAGAATCCAATTCATCAAAGAGAAAAAAAAAATGTATCACGATTTCCACAAAAATATTAAGCAGCACAACTGTTTTCAACATTGATGATAATAATAATAAATGTTTCTTGAGCATCAAATCAGCACATTAGAATGATTTCTGAAGGATCATGTGACACTGGGGTGATGATGCTGAAAATACAGCTTTGATCACAGGAATAAATTACATTTTAATGTATATTCAAATATAAAATAATTATTTTAATTGGTAATAATTTGTTACTGTTTTTACTGTGTTTCAAATAAATTTAGCCTAGGTGAGGATAAGGGAGCTATTTCTAAAACATACCGACCTCAAATAGAGAAACAAAGCTGATGTTTGTTTTTGTGATTGAATGATATTCTTAGGATGCATGGAGTGATAATGAAGGCAGAGTGATGTTGGACACTCAACAGGACTATCAGCTGCTGGAGACTCATCAGTCCTCTGAAGGCTTCTTTCTGCTCTTCAAAAGACCATTCAGCACCTGCGACCCACACGACTACACCATAGAGGCACGTTACTAAACGAAAGTAGAATAGCAGATAGAGGGGGTTGAGGTGGGACAAAGAGACATTTGCATGATAATAGAGTGCAATAGTCGGGTTCCGGGAGAGAAAACTCCATAGGGTAATTGATTTTGAACGATAACTTTTAGACCTTTAAAGACAGACTTACTGTGAGCTACGAGGTTGTTAATCCATAGTTTTTGCTTTTGTTGAAGCTGTCAGGCTGCATTATTTCAGCTTATGTTTAACCCACTGGTGCTCTTCGGCCATTTTTGACCGAAAATGTTTATGTTATTTTAAGATATCAAGCTCAAATTTGGAAAACAACTCGTTTAGATTTATGGCTTTGATTTTCTTGTAGTTTTAGAGTAAAATATGTTTTTGAAAATATATTTTACATAAAAATTTAAAATAATATTTTTGTGCATTTTTCTTTTTAAAACTTTTTTCACTTCAGAAATAATTTGCCAAGTGTCATCTTTGAAAAGAGATCAAACTTAAGTATGTGCTCTAAAGAATTCAAGATTTAAATGTCCTTTTCAGGTCTATGCTCAAAAAGTGAATAAATGGATTACAAATACAGTGTAAATATAATTTAGTACCATAAAATCCCCTAAAAATACAAAATATTAAATAAAACACATCATCAAACTAACATATAGTACATTCATTTCATTGAAATAAAATAAAAAATTCAGTTATTTTTGACAGACACGCAAAGAGCACCAGAGGGGTAAAATAATCGTATTTAACAGCAGGATTCCTGAAAGAATACATTACCCATGATGCTGTACAAAAAATTATACCAATCAGGGAGACATAAAGTCTTCTTTTTTTAAATCCCTAAGGGAAAAATACTTTCAGAACCAGCACTGCTGAAAAAGGGGGCGGGCATTGTTGCACTCTATAGTCCTTAGTCATGTTAGACGCCATATCGAATTTAACACGGGTGAAAATGAGGCTGTGAGGTATAAGTAGACTTAGTTTTTACAATGGCATGCACTATATAAAGGTCCAGATCACAGCCTCATTTTCATTCCTGTCAAAAAATATATACGGCGCTACCATGACTAAGGGATATATTAGGTCAGAAAATTACATGTTTTAGCTTCATTAAAAAAAAAGTTCTATCTTAAGTATTCTGAGGTGCTATTTTTGAATTCAAAAATTCAAAATTTTGAATTTCAGTAAAAATTTTGACTGAAATTTTTCAGTCAAATGTATCAAAGACCTTGTCTTCATTTACTCACCCTCATGTCATTCCAAACCCTTTCATTCTTCCATGAAATACAGAACGAGAAGTTTTGAAGAATATCCATGCTGCTCTTTTCCATAGAATGATCATCCTTGCCATTCCGTCCAACATGTTATTTAGTCATATGGGTCTGGAAAAACATATGGGTGATTAAATAACAAAAAATCCTTATTTCCAGGAAGGCACGGTCCACATAATCTACGCCTTGCTGGATCATCCGATCCTATCTTTGCATGAGCTCAACATTTCCCGACTCCAGACAGGCGTCCAGCGGGTTCTGCTCCTGCGTCCGGACACTCTGTCCCACACGCTCCCGAGGGATGTGCACACCCTGGAGGTCCTGGCCCCTGAGGTCATCATCCCCACACAGGAGACCACGTACTGGTGCCACATCTATCAGCTCCCGCCTAATATGCCCAAGAACCACATTGTCATGGTAACTTGAAACTCTTGGAGCCACTTTGACCAATTATAATGCTCTTTAGTCAAACACTTTTGTACGTTTGTACTTACACAAAAGTGATGTAAACTGAATCTTAATATAATTATAGAATTTGCTAAGGCAATTATAGGTATTGCTATTAACTCTTCCCACGCCACCGTTCTTGGAAAAAGTTGCCAGTTTAACTTTAAAAAAACATAAAAAATTTTCACAAGATTTATGGCCCCCGGAATATTTAGTTGAATGAACATGCAATATATCAGAAGAAAGAACAGACCCTCTGCGTTTAAACAACAACAAAAGACGTTTTATTCTAGCTTCATGCATTCCTTTTTTATCAACACTTAAATATGGGTAAGTTTCATAAAAAAGCAACATTTTGATGCGTTTTTTTGTCAGAGACTATGTCTGAATCGGATTCAAAAGATGATCAAAACACAGATGGAGTAAATTGAGTCCATCAACACCCCCTAATGCTTCACAGTCCTATACCTCGTCCTGAGTGGACATTTCATTCAGTGACGTTAGGCAGTTTTGATTTATATGCTTATTTATATGCATTGCAGTAGGTCCCTCTCTTTTCAGTGAATTGCAAAAGAGAGCCTTGTTTTTATTTCAACGTCCATTTTGAGATTTGAACAAAACACTATGTGGCTGTTCAAGTAGAACTTTCCCTTCTTTTAAAAATGTAAGACATAATGCTGAAGGATGGAAAAAGACTACTTATGCAAAAAAAAAAAAAAAAAAAAAAAAAAAAAAAAAAAAATTACTCCAAGTAGTATGTCCAAATTCATAGCAATCAAAAAACAGTAGGCAAAAAATTTGTGGCTGACCTATTACTTAAACTGAGATTCTGGAGTGTGCATTTTATGGACACTGTACTATCCCATGAGGCCACAGGAAAGGATTTGTGAATAGCAGTGAAGCGACGCAACTGGCGCTTACGAATATAGTGTATCCGAATTCAATTCCTGCTACAATACATTCAGTGTTGCCAACTTAACGACTTTTCAGGCCCCCTTAATGACTTATTTCTCCCCCAAAAAAGTATTTAGCAATAAATCTAGTGACTTTTTGGACTGTTGGTTAAAATGTAGTCAGTCACTATATCACACCCGTTATGTTGTCTGACAAAAAATATGTAAAGGAGATCAGCCTTATTGAATATTCGGCTATATATTATATTAAAATACAGTACATGAGCAAGGATTAGGAGAAGAAACCTATGTAAAGTGCTTACAACTGGCACATGACATCATCTAGTAACATATTAGCAGCTTTTCCTACTTTTCCATTGAAAATAATTGGAAACTCCATATACTATACTCACTCATTTATACTTTTTGACCACTGCAGTAGGTCCCTCTCTTTTCAGTGAATTGTTTTAAGTCAGAAATTTCAGAAAGTCAGAAAGTCCATTTTGAGATCCTGCAGTCTGAGTTCTGAGACAAACCCATCTCTGGGGTGTAACTAGGGGGCATTTACATGACACCGTTTTCGAATAAAAACTGAAAACTTATGCGTTTTGACCATTCATTTCCACGACAACAGCCGAGTTTTGGGGGCCTGAAAACACAAACTTTTGAAAAAGGGTTTAAAAATGCAAATGCTTGTGTATTGTGTGTTCAGTCTATAGGCGTGTAGTGTTCCTTTACAAAGTGACATCGCCAACAACTGGCCTGGCATGAATAATACAAAGTTTTAAGTCGTTTTCGCAGATCCTTGTGAACAGGGATTGTCTTGACAACGTTGGCGTCTGTACGTGAAAAATGCACAGGAAAAACTTGGTTTTATTGCACACTCAGTAAAAAAACGTCTAACTTATTTCCCCCCACCCTGTTTTTCTGCAATTTATATCTCTTCATCTTTTTTTTTGCAGTACGAGTCTGTAATCACTCCTGTTTTTTTTTTGCAGTACGAGTCTGTAATCACTCCTGTTTTTTTTTTTGCAGTACGAGTCTGTAATCAGTCCTGGTAATGAAGCCATTGTTCATCACATCGAAGTGTTCGAATGTTCCCCTCAGATGGACACCGTACCCCCATACAGCGGCTCCTGCGATTCAAAGATGAAGCCCCGCAAACTCAATTACTGCCGACATGTTCTGGCTGCCTGGGCCATGGGAGCGGAGGTACACACGCAACTACATACTGCATTTGCATAGTATATAATTAAAGCCACAGTTCACTTAAAAATGGACAATGATTTGTTATCATTAACTCAGCATGACATTCAAAATCTCAATGGCTTGCTTCCTAGATAGCACACGTACGTATTGCAGATGAGCAAACACTCTAAAAAATACATCTTCCAGATGTAAACACGCACATCAAATAGACGTCTCCGTGATGTACGTGTGCTGTGGAACACAAAAAAAGATATTCTGAATAATGTTCACCCTGCTCTTTTCCCGTACAACTAAATAAATTAGATAGTGTCAAGCTAAAAAAAAACAATAGAAATTACAATAAAAGTAAAATGACACAGCATTGTATTAAGTCTTCTGAAGCTGAGGAAAAGACATGAGGAAAAGAGTGAAATTACGGTCTTCCCCTGCTGTAGATCTGACACTTCTGCATATTCCTACATCTCTTGTCACAAATGTCTACTTCCATGGTTATCCTCTTTGACTGCATGCTTTTGCAATGTTTCATCATGAAGCATATCCACAGAGGTCACTTTCTACATCAGTTTCTCCCTCTTTAGTGCTAAGTTTGAGAGCTAAAAACAGAACATATGATTATCAGCATCTTTAGGAGGCACACATACAGATGGGCCTTTTCTGCGCCAATTCGCCCACTCTAGGTAGGTGCCAGTCAAGGTTTTGAACAGAGCTGTGAGCCAATCTGAAAGCAGAGGCGTCCTGATAAATCAGTTATGGAGCCAAGGACCGATGCCGAGCTTGAGAGATAGATAGATAGAGAGAGAGAGAGAGAGAGGGTGTGTGTGTGTGTGTGGGGGGGGGGGGCTGCAATGAGATTACATGGGAGTACAACAAACACAAATCATGTGTTCTGTTCTGCTAGCTGCCAATGTCAAGCTGGAGAGATGAGATTATGTAGCAAAATTTAGATGTTTTTCTTCAGTAGATTGCAGTTTGCCTCCCCCCATCATTTTGTTTTTAAATGTGTTTTAATGCCTTGTGAAGGAGGAGTGAGTGAGAGCCAGGAGAGTGTGATAGAGGAACGGGAATGGGGCGAGAAACTGGAGGTGGAAGGAGGACGGTTATGTAAAGCGGTCCTTCGCACACGAGTTCTAAAACAGATAAGGGTTTAGGTTTCAACTTTGCAATCCTTCATAAGTCTAAAACGATGGTCGTGAACTGTCATGGATCTACAGGACTTTTCTGGCTCTGACTGAGCTGGAGTTGGCATAAGCTTCTTGTGCATTGGCTCAAATATCTATTAGCCTGCAAAGCATAAATCAGAAGCTTTACTGCACCACGATCAATCTTATTAAAGTTCATATACAGTTCTGTGTCTGTACGCACAGCCGTTCTACTACCCTGCCGACGCTGGTTTGCCTCTGGGAGGAGAAAGTTCTTCGAGGTTCCTTCGTCTTGAAGTTCATTACCACAACCCTCTCCTTATATCAGGTATGCAACAGGCACACCAACCATGTGAAATACTTCAGCCCAGTTGCTTATGGCTATGTTGAAAAAGCTGAGTCATATTACACAGTATACACTACTTTTTTTATAAGGCTTACTATTAAAAATGTAAAATAGTTGACGTTACGAAATAATTTCAAGCAGTAGTATGCTATATTTTTTTATTTTGATGATATTAGACACCTTATAATGAGGTCATGTGGCAATTATTTCATGTTTTTAGTATGGTTATAAAACCATCTTTGCCAGTCCAAAAGTGCATTGCATTATGGGATACAGTATTCTGCACAGTGAGCTTTGTTGGAGACTGTAAATATAATAGGATCAGAGTATTTTATGTGTAAGTATTTCTACAACTTTGGTATTTTTTTAGGGTCACACTAAATGGCCAACATAAAAAAAACTTCATTATCCTTTATTTTTACTCCTTTTTTTGTTTACTTCTATTTTGTTTGACCCTTGTCCCAGAGCCTTTAAATCCTAAAATATGAAAATTCATAATACAAATATGATTTGGTACAGTACATGTTTAATTTTGCCCATAATACTCCTCCACCCCCCTCCGCCTTAGTTTTAGCAAGACAGAAGGCCATTTTATTTCAAAACTGTTCAAAACATTAGCATAAATTTGAGCATGAAATTGTGTGCGAATGTTTTCACTAAGAAAATCATGATTCATTAGTAAATTTCATTAAAAAATAAGTCCTAGATTTACATAATGTAAAAACAACTAAAACAAAAAAGTTTAGGGGAGTCAAGGCACCCACACACTACAAGATAATCAAGCGATTTTGGACCCAATTCTCCTCTTCCAACATAGTCAAAGCCTCGATTATCTTGATGGTTCTACAGATTATCTTATCAGATTGTCCTGTGGTGTGAGATGTGTTAAGAGTGATTGAATCTGCTCGGAAGAACGTTGGGCCGTACTGATGTCAAAGCGTAAATATCAACGTTTGACCGCGAAAGATTTAGCAAGATTTCCCGTGTTCACAGTTGGAACTCTGGTTCATTGTGAAAGGAATCTTTTGGGCTGCATTCAGACTGCAGGTAAATGAGGCCCAAATCAGATTTTTTTGCTCACATGTGACTCAGATCTGTTTTTATCATGACAGTGTGAACAACACAAACCACATGGAATATAATCTTTTCGTTTGCGATTCGTGCCACTTCCATATGAGGTCCTAAATCCTATACAGGTCAGATGTTTTGCAATGCGACTTCAGTCTGAACAGTCAAATCAGAATTCAGTACTTTTACGTCACTCTGGATCAAAATTCGTCACAATTCTGCGCTCATGGGAGTCGCTTCAAAGATTTTACATACCCGACGTTATTAAGACAGTTGCGAAAGGTAGTTAGTGAAGGACAGTGATGTGTCAGAGCTCATAAGTATTACAATGACAGCTCTATATACAAGCAAAACACAACATAAAAAATCACACTATAAAAAGACGTGTAATCTCTTTAATGGTCTAAGTTTTTACTTCTGTATGACAGCGTGCTGCGTGACGTCTTTTTATCGTTCTTTTGTGCATGCGGGTCAGTCCGGGACGATGATCTGTTCACACTGGAATCTGATATTGGCCACATTTAAAACAACAATGTGAACAGCTATACAAAAAAATCATATCTGAGCAATAAATCAAAATTGAGCACTAAGGCTCACAGTGTGAACGTAACACTTTGAAAACCTGATAAGAAGAAAAATCGTTTAGTGTGGGCCAGCCTTTAGAAAATGTACGAATAACCCACAATTATTAGTAGCTATAGTTAAAGAAATACCCCATTTGAATACTGTTCAAAAACTGTATACTGCAGCAAGCGTAAGAATAGCATGCTAGTATGCTAATATCTTTCTTCTAAACTCCTCAACAGCCTGATTTCTCCAGTCTACTTCCTTTGATTTCTAAATGCAGAACTCTTCATCACTCGTTGTGTGTGTGTTTGTCACAGGACGGAGGGACTCCTCAGGCATTCGTTTATGGTACACTCCATCTCTGAGGAGGTTTGACGCAGGCATCATGGAGCTCGGGCTAGTCTACACTCCTGTCATGGCCATTCCTCCCCGCCAGCGCTCTTTCCAGCTGACTGGCTACTGCACCGACAAGTGCACACAGACGGTCCCGGATCCTCACAAACATTCCTAAATACTGCACTTTACTCAAGCCGGCCGAATAAATTCAATATAAATGCAACCAAAGCTGCGACTGAAGATAAATCTAGAGCAACCAGTTCTAACTGCATTCAGACTTTGAATTCAATTAAAAAATATTGGGTGGCTTCCTGAAAATAGATTAGGACCAATTTTCAACAATTTATGCAATCAAAATAGACTAACTTACTAAAAAAAGAGAAACACTCCCATTTAGGGTGTAATAAAAGTCTAATTAACCAGCCCACCGTGGCAAAAGCTCATCAACAAAAGGAAAATTTTGAAAAATAAAGCATTGTTATATACGAAAGCATACTGTTTAACTTCAAGTAACTCTGTTTGGGCTACTATATCATGAATGATAGTTAAAATCATGTGGCTTGCTGAGGTTAAGTTGCAAAAAGCAACCACTCAAAATACCCTAGCAACACCCCATCAACGCCCTAACATTAAAACACTTACATTTTCTTCATAAAATGTCAAATATAGTTGACATATTAATGATGAAATATATATTTTTTCTGTCCTCCAGGCTCTTCCTGCTGGAGGTGTACATATATTTGCATCCCAGCTACACACTCATCTGGCCGGCCTTGGGGTAAGAACCGTCCTGGTGCGAGGAGGCAGAGAGGTGGAAGTGGTGCAGGAGGACAGACACTTCAGCACTCACTACCAGGTATTACCAAGTTTGTTTAAGTATAGGATTAGATTTATAAGATAAAATTAGTTTATCTTTTACCCTTAATACATTTACCTGGTCTTATTGTGCATGATACATGAGTGCACGTTATTCCAAAATAAAAGTTTTTCCATAATATTTGATCATAATGTAATTAGGGATGCACGATATATCGACCACATATCGATATCGGCCGATAAATGGTCTTTTTTTGATGTTATCGTTATCGGTCCGATAAGAAAATTGTGCCGATATATCAAAGCCGATATATAATAGATTATTTACTTCAGTTGAGAGACGCGCGCTGTTCGCCATGATGGTTCTGAATGATTGGATTCACTTCGAAAAGGAAGATACAGTTCAGTGCAACATGTGCAGCACAAATCTGTCACATAGGCTTCATAACATTATAATAAAAACACACCTGTAAAAGTATGTTGTGAATTCTTGTTCGCCAGTGTTTCAGCGCGTTAAAGAGCGCGTTGAGGTGGAAAGAGCGCATCTATGAAGTTAAGCCTTCATGACAAGCACAGTCAAGTTCTCTTGAGCATTCGCAGCATTCTGTGCCATTGTAAGTTGTAATATGTTTATGTTGTGTATATATATCTGATGAATCTAATATAGGATGCGTTTGGTTGAGTTAATGAACGATGCAGTAGCGCTTCATTGTACCGGTGATCATCTTTATCTTTAGCGTGCGCAGCTCAAACAGCAATGCACATTTATAACTATAATTGGGACTGTCATATACATGCCATTATAATGAGAACACTATTGTAATAAAACGTTGTGAATTCTGTGTTTAGTTGCCGTTTCAGCGCGTTGTTGTGGGAATAGCGCGTCCAGAACAGGAATATTACACATTATGACCAGCACAAGTTCGATTGTGCATTCACGTCATTTTGCGCAGATAAGTCGTAATATAAAGTTGATGTAATATAAATATCTGATTAATCTCACATATGATGCGTTTCGTGGATTTAAACACCCTGCTAGAAAAGTTCTTCAGTTTCCCGGTGCTCGTTCTCTTCAGCTCCAGCGTGCGCAGATTAAACAACAATGCAAAACATTAAAAGCTATGATTGGGACTGTCATACAGTTATAATTGTATTCACTATTGTAATACATTTGTAAATTCTTTGGGTTTGCATTCTTCAGCAACCGTTGAGTTGATTAACCTTCTAGCAAAGCGATTCGGTTTAACGTTCGTTCTCTTCAGCTTCAGCGCGCGCGCTCACACAGCAACAGTAACTAAGCTATTAAAGATGTTTACTATCACTGTAATATTAAAAATGTTTAATTTTTTTCAAAAACATTGCGTTATAATTAATAACTAACATTATTTTGTTCTCGTATAATTAATAACTAACATTATTTTGTTCTCGTATTATTTTCATCAACGATATGGTTTGATCAAAATATATTTTTCTTATTGTCCGTGCGGAGGCGATTCCATTTTATTGATCAATGCCACATGCATTTTGTTTCTTTATATGCAGCCCAATGTTATCCAATGACTTGTTTGAATTATTTATGTATTTTATTTTTTGTTAGGCAATAGATTTTTTGATAACACTTTACAATAAGGTCTCATTTGTTAATGCATTAACTACTAACAGAGAGCAATAGCCTGTGTTATTGTTAGTTAATAAAATATGTGTGTTCATGTTAGTTCACAGTGCATTGACTAATGTTAACAGATACAACTTTCTTAAAAATGTTTTTTAAAATTGTTGGTTCATGCTAACTAATGCTAACAAAATTAAACCTTATTATAAAGTGTTACCATTTTTTAATAAAGAAAGTTGTCCATATGAGTGTAAAATTAATTTTAAAAATTAAGGAATCTTACACTGGTTCAAACTAGGCAGTATGTATTGTATATGTTTGATTTATGTTAAAAGTGTTTGAGACAAGGCTTTTAATGGTGAGCATTTTGTTATACAGGCTATCAAAGTATATAATTTTTTTTTAATTTAGATTTATCAGCCAATATATCGGTTATCGGTATCGGCCAAAATGTTCATATCGGTGCATCCCTAAATGTAATAACTCCGCCTCTAAAACAACTTTCCTTCTCTGCTGACATCACCAAGCCCTCTTATTTTTCAACCAATCCCCTCCAACCACATAGAGAACACACCCAGCTAACTGTTCATGAGGAAACTGCAGGGGGTTTGTGGTTTGATGAAAATCTAATAATCAATTGAATAAAAAAAAGTAAAATTAAAATAATTTTAAAATAACAAAATAAAACATATTTTATTAACATATTTTATTTGTTTACCTGTATGTCATGTGACCTTTAACCGACACTAGACCATAAGCAAACTAAACATGCAGATGTGCGGTTAAAGTGCCACTATTATGCTTTTTTGAATATTAATGTTCATGTAGTGTGTAATATAGCTGTTTGTTACTGTAAAAGTTCTGCAAAGTTTCAAAGATCAAAGTGGATGATAAATGGAGTTATTGTCTCCTAAAAGAAAGACACGATTCTGAACTGCCTGAAAACAGTTGTAATTCAAATTGTACAGGAACCTACGTAAGTTTTCTAACAAATTTGCATAATGCCAGCCTATGTTCTTCATTGGCTCCCTGCAAACAACGTCTAGTCTGACCCTCAAACACTGTAGTTGTATCTGAGGCCTGGAAGAGTTTGATTCGTGCTGTCGAGATGTTGAGAGGATGCAGTTTTCTGTGCTGTGAAAGCAAATCCACTTTGATACACTTACAAAGGATGAGGACTCAGACTCGGATTGATGCCATCGTTACTGTTCATATCACTGTGTATCAAGTGCTAAGTATAATATGGAGCTAAAATTCAGATATGGCAAAGGCTGTTTGGTTTCCGACAAGACCTTTAAGTGGTAGACCAATCACAACAGACCGGGCCAACTGACCAATCAGAGCAGAGTAGACCAATCACAACAGACTGGGTCATCTGACCAATTAGAGCAGAGTAAACCAATCACAACAGATTGGGCCATCTGACCAATCAGAGCAGAGTAAATCAATCACAACAGACTGAATCATATGACCAATCAGAGCAGAGTAGACCAATCACAACAGACCGGGCCATCTGACCAATCAGAGCAGAGTAGACCAATCACAACAGACCGGGCCATCTGACCAATCAGAGCAGAGTAGACCAATCACAACAGACCGGGCCATCTGACCAATCAGAGCAGAGTAGACCAATCACAACAGACCGGGCCATCTGACCAATCAGAGCAGAGTAGACCAATCACAACAGACCGGGCCAACTGACCAATCAGAGCAGAATAAACCAATCACAACAGACTGAATCATCTGACCAATCAGAGCAGAGTAGACCAATCACAACAGACTGAATCATCTGACCAATCAGAGCAGAGTAGACCAATCACAACAGACCGGGCCAACTGACCAATCAGAGCAGAGTAGACCAATCACAACAGACTGGGTCATCTGACCAATCAGAACAGAGTAGACCAATCACAACAGACCGGGCCATCTGACCAATAAGAGCAGAGTAGACCAATCACAACAGACCGGGCCATCTGACCAATCAGAGCAGAGTAGACCAATCACAACAGACCGGGCCATCTGACCAATCAGAGCAGAGTAGACCAATCACAACAGACCGGGCCATCTGACCAATCAGAGCAGAGTAGACCAATCACAACAGACCGGGCCAACTGACCAATCAGAGCAGAATAAACCAATCACAACAGACTGAATCATCTGACCAATCAGAGCAGAGTAGACCAATCACAACAGACTGAATCATCTGACCAATCAGAGCAGAGTAGACCAATCACAACAGACCGGGCCAACTGACCAATCAGAGCAGAGTAAACCAATCACAACAGACTGGGTCATCTGACCAATCAGAGCAGAGTAGACCAATCACAACAGACCGGGTCATCTGACCAATCAGAGCAGAGTAGACCAATCACAACAGACTGGGTCATCTGACCAATCAGAACAGAGTAGACCAATCACAACAGACCGGGCCATCTGACCAATAAGAGCAGAGTAGACCAATCACAACAGACCGGGCCATCTGACCAATCAGAGCAGAGTAGACCAATCACAACAGACCGGGCCATCTGACCAATCAGAGCAGAGTAGACCAATCACAACAGACCAGGTCAACTTACCAATCAGAGCAGAATAAACCAATCACAACAGACTGAATCATCTGACCAATCAGAGCAGATAAGACCAATCACAACAGACTGAATCATCTGACCAATCAGAGCAGAGTAGACCAATCACAACAGACCGGGCCATCTGACCAATCAGAGCAGAGTAGACCAATCACAACAGATGGGTCATCTGACCAATCAGAGCAGAGTAAACCAATCACAACAGACTGGGTCATCTGACCAATCAGAGCAGAGTAGACCAATCACAACAGACTGGGTCATTTGACCAATCGGAGCAGAGTCGGCTCTCAGAAAGGAGAGATTTAGAGAGACCGGTTCTTTTATCGAACACTTTCAGACACTGTGAGAAATGCTGAAATGTATATTATAAGAACATTAAACTGTTTTTTTTGACCTTGGATTCATGTAAACGTATTGTAGGAGACCTCCAAAACAAAATTAGGAGCCTTTAAAATAGCATAATAGGGGCACTTTAAATGATTTATGTATTGACTTAGAATCTCAGGGGAAAGGGAAAGTGTATATTTAAGGTGCTGTAACTGTTCACCATTTATTTTTAATTTAACTTTTTATCAGATGACTTAAATACTTTTTAAAAGTACAAATTTTCATTTTGTTCTATGAATGCAGTTAATAATAGTTTCAGATGACGTGTAGCATGTCACATTGACTGCAGCACACTGTTCCCTGCTTGAGACGTGTCAACTACCCACGTTTCCCTGCAGTATACCTGAACAGCTGACGGGTTCATCACACCCACGCCATTTTTCATGCTCACATACTCCGGTAATAAAAACCTTTAAATGAAATACAAGTGAATGTGCTCTGATTTATTTCTGTCCTTTTCAAATCCCAAAAGTAACAATATTATCGCATATTATTGTATATATTTTTAGGGCACTGCTATGCGGTCGATACAATTCTAATAGGCCATAGAGAGGTGCTATGCTAACAAATTCAGATGCATTCAGTTTTGGTTCTAATACATATTGTAAAAAGAAAAATCAATCAAATGCTAACATTTGTAACCTTTTCCTTTTTTGTGCAGATTATCCGTGTTTTAAAGAAGATGGTGACTGTTTTGCCAGTAAGTTGCTCTTCACACATGTAAAAGCTGAGGCATATTTAGATGAGAGAAAGAGAGACGCTGCAGTGCAGACATTACAGGAAACGCCTGGAGCCAGCAAGCCACCAACAAAAGCACAGATCTACTGCATTTAGACTGTCAATACAAGCACCCACACACAGCTGAGGCTGCCAATCTAATGCTAACCTGCCAAGAGACATTCATTCTAACATGCTCTACAAATAGCGGAGCGCTAAACCCCATCTGAACGTGTGTGATTGCAGCTTTGTGCGTTTGTCTACCCCACAGGGTGATGCTCTCGTCACAAAGTGCACGTATAACACTGAAGACAGGAACAAAGTTACAGTGGTAAGTCTGAGCAATAGCATATGCTAACATGTAAAATGACATGAGCTCAAATACATTCTCTCATGTGAATTTGGAGGATCTAGACACCACAGATTGATTGGCTGGAAATCAAACAAGTTCAAAACTCTCAGAATGAGATTGTTATCATCCTGCACAATATAACACCATTTTGTAATACAAATTTAACTTGAGCTAAATTAAACCCACACTGATAAACTATTACATTTAAGCTACTACTGTTTAATAGGATACAATTTGTCATTCATCCAGGTAAACATTTAATATGTGCAAATAGGCATTACTGACCCAGTCTGATGTGATTGGGCTACTCTGCTCTGCTCAAATTAGCGTCCCCCTGTAGTCAATAATTTTATCCTTTAAAACAAATTTTTGATCACAAAAATTACATATTAAAACGTATTTTTCTGTGACATTTTTCCCCCTCGTGCCTTAAAATAGCTTGAATGTAACTCTACACCCTTGCTTCATTTAATATACGCGGATCCATGAATATGCTAATTAGCCCCACCTCCACTCACTCCAGCTCACAGATTCACTCGGCAAACTTACTGAGGTAAACGATGCACAGTGATATCGCTCTTTACAACGTCAGACACAAGGGTAACTGACATGAGTAGCCTTTTGCTTGACTAGACAGCTGAGGTCAGGCACTGATGTTGGACGAGAAGGCCTGGCTCGCAGTCTCTGCTCTAATTCATCCCAAAGCTGTTCTATCGGGTTGAGGTCAGGACTCTATACAGGCCAGTCAAGTTCCTCCACACCAAACTCGCTCATCCATGTCTTTATGGGCATTGCTTTGTGCACTGGAGCGCAGTCATGTTGGAACAGAAAGGGGCCATCCCCAAACTGTTCCCACAAAGTTGAAAGCATGAAATTGTCCAAAATGTCTTGGTATGCATTCCTTTCACTGGAACTAATGGGCAGAGCCCAAGCCCTGAAAAACAGCCCAACACCATAATCCCCCCCCCTCCACCAATCTTTACACTTTGCACAATGCAGTCAGGCAAGTACCGTTCTCCTGGCAATCGCCAAACCAAGACTAGTCCATCGGATTGGGTCCAGTGAGAGTCCACTCTAGAGTTCAGTGGCGGCGTGCTTTACACCACTGCATCCGACGCTTTGCATTGCACTTGGTGATGTAAGGCTTGGACGCAACTGCTCGGCCATGGAAACCCATTCCATGAAGCTCTTTACGCACTGTTCTTGAGCTAATCTGAAGGCCACAAAAAGTTTGGAGGTCTGTAGCTATTGACTCTGCAGAAAGTTGGGAGACTTCTGCGCACTGTCCACCTCAGCATGCGCTGAACACACTCTGAAATTTTATGTGGCCTACCTGATTTCGTTCAGAATCGCTTCTTTCTTTTAGGAGACTAAAACTCCATTGCAAATAAATTTGCAAACCTTTTACATTCACAAACAGCTATATTACATGCTACATGGAAGGTAATATAAAAAAAGCATTATAGGGGAACTCTAAAAGGAAGTTCACCTCAAAATGGAATCTTTATTTACTTACCCTGACTTTTTCAAAAGGAGAAATGGTGAGTAAGTGAAAGAAAACTGAACCCGTCAAGCTCCGAAATGACAAAAAAAGCATCATAAACTGTCCGTAGGATCTGTGTGTATTGTTCATAGTCTTCTGATGCTACTGTATATAACAGCTTTGTGTGAGAGAAACAAACATTTATACTTCACTTCAAATCAAGTGGCTTTGTTTTCTCACTTCCGCAGGGGGGTTTTGGGATCATGGAAGAGATGTGTGTCAATTACGTCCATTATTATCCCCTTACACAGCTGGAGTTGTGCAAGAGCCACGTGGACATAGATTACCTGCAGAAATACTTCAGTCTCATCAACAGGTACACCACAAGTCCACAAAACATCCACTCAGACTACACTAACCATCAAAAACACCAAACATGACCTTCCTGTATGACATCTAACACATCCCAGACAGTCATTACCTCACAATGAGAAGAAAACCTTGAAAACGGCAAACTGCGAAAATAATGTCTTGCTTTGAGACTAACCGCCTGAGGGCAATTGGAATACTTTCAATTCCTGTACGAATTCAGACGGAAAAACAGAAATGAGTTTTCTTCTGCAATGCATAAACAAAGAGAAGGCGATGACATTTGTATTCATCCATTTTGCAAAGGCAAATTGCATTTTCTAGCTTAAAAAAAAAGCAATTTTACGACATTGTTGTGGGGTCAGACGAATTATGAAAGTGGTTTTGTGTCTATGCAACCAAATTACCACTTCTTGAGATGTTTTGGGGGTGGAAAGGTCTACCAAGTTTTGTTGTATTGTCATCTGTGTAGGTTTCAAGGACGTGAGAGTTGCAGTTGTCCTCAGACTACTGTGGAAGAGCAGTTCTCCTCAATAACCTGGAACGGCTTCAGCGGGGAGGTGCTGAACTCCCTCTACATCACTTCCCCCATCTCGATGCACTGCAACCAATCCACCGCTGAGCTCTTCCCCGTAAGCACAACATTTAAGCCACGATTTCACTATCTCGGACAAACTGGAAGCCATTCATTTCCAATGGAGGGTAATACGGGAGCTGTGTGAAGTTATGACCATATGCGTATGCAGAAATTTTAGATTCGGATGTGTATATTTAAACTTTTGTGGCTATACCTCATGTGAACCACCCAAATTTATATGGTGTATTCTAATCAAAACTGAGATTAGTGAAGAACAAAGTGAGAATTAGCAATATTTCTTACATATTGGCAGGCATTTGTTTTGCATGGATAAATTCATATATTCATTTTACCATCGTGAATAAGCGGAGGGTAATGGCCAGTATTGGGGAAAGTAACTTTTACAACATTTTTACAATATTGCGATACCGTACTCCCTTAAAAAAGTTACTAATTACATTACTTTCCATAAAAAGTAACAAAGTAATGTTACATTACTTTTGCATTTACTTTTTCTCTTCCAGGCCTTGCAGGTTTTTTTTTTTTTTTTCAAGTGTTTAAAGCACCTTCATTGTGTTTTAAGGAATCTTAGAAAGTTCAAAAGAACAGCATTTATTTGAAATAGAAATAAACAAAAAGAACATTAGAAATGTCTTTTCTGCCATGTGTGATCAATTGAATGCATCCTTGCTGAATTAAAGTATTCATTTCTACCAACATTTACCAACAGTTTTAAATTAAATCTGTACAAACCTGAAATGAAAAAGAAATAATTTTGAACGAGGATTCAAACAATATATGTCCTCGAAAGCTTCTGTAACATTACGAATACAATTACAAATACGTGAGGTTTAGGGTTCATATAAACAATTTTGAAATTGGATTAATTTGGATTGACAAAAATTAGTCAATGTAACCATACCTAATGAGAATGCCACCTCAAGTTGAAGGATTTAGGATATCTTTACATATTAACGCTCAAGTCTTTTCTCTTAGGGTCAATGGGAGAAACAGGAGATTCCGGTGGTGACGGCAGAGCTCCAGAGAGCCCCATACCCGTGTGAATTAAGCCCTCGGGCGAGTGACAACCCTACAGAGGTCAGGCCTGACAGCAGCGTCTGATGCCCAGACATGCACCCGCCTCCTGCTGAGCTCGACCTTTACCACTCTGTGCCAGCCTGGTGGATCTACAACACATTCACACAGCAGCCTGCACACTATGGAGGAGATTACCACGTATTACCGCATACAGTTATCACATAAAATCAATCACTAAAGTACTGTTTTGTTTGTAGACTATTATCTTAGATATTACATTAATATTTGTTTGAGAAGGTGCAGTATGTAAAAAACAGCATTTATATGAACGAAGGTGCACTACACTTAAAACGTAACATTATTGTGAAGTATATACTGAATACCGTCTACTATTTAGAAGATAGTATTAATAGTGCACATTATGCAATGATGAACATTTCAAATAGTATCAGGTTAAATAATGCATGCTTAATTCCATTACAGTTTTTTTAACTATAATTTTTTTTTATAGTTATTTTGTTTTGTGTGAAAACATCTGAACAGTCCAATGAAATAATCAAGTTGGTATTAAATACAGTTTTTTGAGTGCAATGCATTGTGGGATATTTTTCCAAAGCAATATGCTGTACAGTATGCATCCGGGAATTCCATGTGTACAGAAGATCTACACTGCTGTTGAAAAGTTTGGGGTCAGGAGGTTTTTTTTAACAATTTAAAATAATCGTTTTGTATTTTAATATATTTTTTAATTTGATCCTGTGATCAAAGCTTAATTTTCAGCATCATTACTCCAGTCTCACATGATCCTTCAGAAATCATACTAATATAATGATTTGATAGCATTATTATCAATGTTGAAAACATTTGTGCTGCTTCATATTTTTGCGGAAAACAATATGCTTTTTTTTTTGATGAATAGAAAGTTGAAAAGAACAACATATTTCTGAAATAGAAATCTTTTGTGATATTATAAATGGCTTTACTGTCACTTTTGATCAGTTTAATGTATCTTTGATGAATAAAAGTACTAATTTCTATATAAAAAAAAAAATCTTACTGACCCTTACTGAAAGTTTTGAACGGTAGTGTATGTTCTCCTATAAGTCAGAAAAATACGAGATACAGATTTCACAATATGACAAAAATTTGGTTTAATTCTTTCAAATGTATCAAATTTTTTACTTCCATTTAAACAACAAATAAAGTTAAACAGCAGTCGGCTTCAAAACCTGACTTTAGAAAGAGTTTGACTAATATGAATTATTACTAGTAATAATGAAAATAGGTTAAAATACCATAAAATATTCATTTAAGTCACAGTACATGGGTGAGGGAATAAGCTGATGGCCCAACATGCAAAAATCATGTTCGGTTTCTCTCGTTCTGTCAGGAAAATACAGCGTACAAGATGATTTGTAACGTACACAAAACAGACCTTCAATTCAAGACAATATCTTTATTTAATTCCATAGATATTTGGCAAACATTCATTAATCCCTATTTTTAAATTTGACGTGACCACTGAATAACATCTTTTATGCACAGCTATTCAATGAAAAAAGTCACAAATGTTCAAACCAGCACAAATAAGTGAGTCAGGCTCATGATTGCTCACTAAAATATTATTTTCTGAATGATTTATTTCTGAAAACAATGGGGTTAAGGGTTTCTATAGGGTTAAGGCACAGGAAGATGCTGAACACTATTACACTGACTAACCATTTTCATTTTTTATTTTTGAATTCACATTAGTACTTTGTTCTTTATGATCCGTTATGGTGAATCATCCCTTTAAGACAGTGAGTATAAATCCTTTATAAAGTCATTTGTTTTGTACTTGTCCAGGAATGCTGATGCAAATGTATTGGGATAAAGGTCTGGATCAATTACATTCTGGCCTCGTGCACTTGTGGAGAGCCGTAGATGCCCTTAATACGCTTATTTTCGGGGTCGAAGGGTGATTTCAAGTGAGCTGTAGCTTTGTATGTGACGCCCATCCTCTCCAGCGTGAATTCACCACTGCGGACGAAATCAGGGCTCACCTGCGGGTCATTGAACACAGACACATTTGAGTAAGATGGATATATGATTAAAACTAAAAGGCTTTTATTTTCATTGATATCGGTGTCAAACCATGCAATGCAAATGAGGTCTGCTCTCCTCACCTCCCTCTCTTTCTATCTTTCCCCTCCTGCTCGCTCTCTGTCAGGGGTTGCATCTCTTTTTAATTAAATCTGAAGAAGCTGCAGGCATTACCCTGTGGAGTCGAGATCAAGACGCATTCGCTGGAAAACTAGCCTGACCTCTTTAAGTGGGCACATTGCAGCATTAATGGACACATTGGTAGATGTCCACTGATTGGTGATGAGAATGAAGCAGAACGCTGTGGCTACAGTAACTACTGTGCAATGGCTCTATGTACAGATGAAACATACTGTTTGCTCATGTTATTAATACAGAGAGCAGTGTCTTGAGCTCCACATACTCCTGCCTATGTGTATTTAAAGGTACAGTAGTACAACATATTAATATGCCCTTTTAACCCTCTATTAAAGTATTTTGTTTCTTCAGAGAAACACAAAAAGAGACAGAATGCTGAAGCTTCTGTTTTCTATACAACGACGAGTCGGATTCAAACTGCCGACTCACACACAAGTTTGAAGCTGTTTTGTGAATCTTTTAGACCTACTGATTAAAAAGAACAGGTTAGTTAGAGTAATTTGTTCTTAAATTGGACATAAGGCAGGCTAGGGCATTGTTCGTCGTTGAGTGTACGAAACACTGACACACACTTGAGATGAGATTTGATAAACCTGTATATGGGGTACATTTTAAATTATTTATTTTTTATATTTGAAACCATTTTAGTCACAGTTTGAAGCCCTGGGGCCTCATTTATAAAACTGTGCGTAGGATCCTTACTAAAAGTGTACGTGCGCCAGAAAGCCAAAAATGGCGTACGCAAAAAAACATTCAGACTTATAAAACCGTGCGTACGCCAGAACCTGCACAGAATTCACTTTATAAATCCCAGTTAGCGGAAGATTGTGCGCACATGCGTCTCCTCCCCGAAACAACCATATATGGAGCTTACAACGCCTAGTTTTACTATGCATATCCTCATCTGCGTATCATTTGCATATGATTATTCATCCACGTGATAACATGTTTAACGGTACAAGACATTAGGAAAAATATGAACTGCGGATTTGCTGTCACATTAGTTACATAAATAAAAATCATTTAGTAGCCTATCCTTGCCTTGTTTTTGAATAAATAAATCAAATAGTGTAAAATACATTTCGGAGAAAGTTTTTCTCAATCTTTCCCACTGGCCAAAGAGTATTTTTAATTGATTTATATTTTTAATGGAAACAGATAGACCTTGTTGTGCATTATTTGCACGAAACTATTTTCTCAGACAATCTGCTATTATCATGATAAGCAATTATCTATGTAGATAAAACATTAAAACACAGCATGCCAGAGGAAAAGTGTTCGAAAGCATTGCATCCACAACAAATATTTCTATTTATTGAAGATAAAAAAGTTGTAACTTCTCAGTAATGATTTCATGTAATTTAAGTGTTTAACTCCATTAATCAGAATGGCATATTGAATCTAAATGTTTACATAAGAAGTAAAACATAGTTTAAATCATTCTTTTATTTATTTAAACTGTTATTGTGACATACACTGTATTTATGATTAGGACTTATAATGAAGATTTACGGTTTTAGATAGGCTATGTGTCAGTTTCACTAAACGGCCCAACGTGCTCGCTGGCGCGGACATTTAAGAAGGGATGGATGTTTGCTTCATGTGATGGGCTTGGTGAGTGAAATTATATTTGTATTATCTTTCTGTATATCATTTTCTTTAGATTTTCTGTCCAAAAGTGACCAAAAAGACATTTAACTCCAGCTCACCATCGGTGTCGCCAAACTGCTCAATCTCCAAAATGTTCGTACGCATGGGTCAGAGTTTGCGAGCAGGTGCGCAAATTTTCCCGTCAAGTTTGTTTTTATAAATCACAACTTGTGCGTCTGAAGTGGCGTACGCCTCTTTCAGGGCCTGTTTTGTGCGTACGCAATGGTTATAATGAGGACCCTGGTCATGATAGCTTTGTGAGACAAAAGTTTAAGATGTTACTTCACTGAAAATATTGACATCGGCTTTAGCTCTCCTTGGTAACTTTAAGAGAATTCATGAAAGGAAAAGTGATAACTGATTCATAAAAAATAAAACTCTAATACTGCACACCGAACAGTATGGACTCCCAACAGTGCTTTTACATCCTTTTGAAGCTTGAAAACTCTTCATTTCCAGTTACTTTTAGATTTTTCTTTTTGTGTTCCACGGTTGAAAGTAAGTCACATGGAAACTTTAAACTAGAAACAACAAAGACTTATGCAGGAAGTCTCAAGGTCTCTCTTCCATGAATAATACTTGTGTGACATTATGCCCAGTGATGTGTCTGTTATCGTCTTCCTCGCTGTGGAATGGAGATGTCTCAGTTCTCCCTCCCCATCTGTCCCTCCTCATCTAGTTGTCTGTCAGTTAGCATTAACTACACATCCCCCTGTATCCTGTCATACTTGTAGTACACGGACTTCAGAGTGCGTCCAAGCATTACAACACACACACACTCACATGGTCTCCCTTCCCTCTAAACCATCACACACACACACACACACACACACACACACAGACAGACAGACAGTAATTTATGTCAAGCTCTCTCAAACCTTTATATTTTCAAGTATTTTCTACCTACAACGTTTAATTAACCATCACGCACACACACACACACACACACACACACACACACACACACACACACACACACACACACACACACCATTTAAATATATTTAATAAATAAGTTAATTTCGTTAGAATTTATTACATAAAATGTTATACATTCATGGTTGAGAAACCTTGACACTTCGTTCATTTTATAATTTTCAGTTTCTAATTTACTAAATAATTTATTTTTTAATTTTGTAGTTTATAGTTTTAATGTAAAAAATGTTGAAACCTGCCTTTCTCCATTATTTAATAAATTAATATTACATTATATATAAACAACATTTTATTTGATTTCTTTTCATGGTTACTTATGTTAAAGGTTGTTCAATAATAAAATGTTTTTTCAGTGAATTTCCATCAAAACCTAATGTGTTATTTGCAGTAACCATACGATGAGGTTTAGGTCATAGCACCCACCGTAGCCCATCGTTTGATACTGGATTAATTCAAATGAGCACTTGACAATAATGGCAGTATGAGCTCAGCATGAGAGACACACACACACACACACACACACACACACACACACACACACACACACACACACACACACACACACAGAACCCTTCATCTAATCATTGCTCTTTAAATGACCCTATATGAGGAGCAACTCGCATGACTCACCCTGAATCATAAAAGCAGAAAAGGAAAAATGAGTGCGTATGCGTCAAAGACCCAAATCAGCAGTGTCTTAATACTTATCTCTTAAAAGTACTTGCCCAAGCTCAAGTTCAGTTATACTTAAAATATCATGTTGATAATGACCCATTCTTATATTTAGATGTCTGATCTGACTGTGTGAGTAAAACAGTCGTTAAACCCACATTTTGTAGCACTAGCTGGAAAAAAGAAAAATGTTCTTTCTCAGTATTTTGTCTTGTTTTCCCAGTACAAATATCTAAACATTCCTAAGTCAATATACATTTACTTGAGAAGCAAAATTATATAAGACGTCAAGTCTTCTTGAAAAACGGATTCAAATTGAGTTTTTGCTTAATACAAGAAAAAATATCTGCAAATCAGAAAAATAATACATTTTTCCCTTTGACTTATATTTATTTTCATACTCCATTAGCATAAACTCATTTAATTGATACATTTTTCAAAAAATAAGACTTAAGTCTCTTGCAAACTGAGTATGCGTTTTTTCGTATTCATCATCCATGCGAAAAATGCAGAAAATTGAACCTGATCCGAGTTTTTTTATGATGGACGAAAGTTTCGGAGGCAGTGTTTAAACGTGTGGTCGTTTAAACGACAGGCCGTTTAACATGACAACGTGAGGTCGTATTTATTTTTTAATGTGCGGAAATTTCGGATGAAGGTGTGCAAAGACCTTGCACTTGATTTCAGTAGAGTTAAAGCCCTGATATACTTCAAGCGAAATCTAAGAACAAACTGGTGTGACGTCATTTCAAACAAAACCAGGCCATAACGGAGTTTGTTTGGAGTTCATTTCGAAACAGCTTGCCAAAGTGAACTTTCAGGAAAAGTTTGCTCCGAGTGCTAAACGCCTTCGAACTCCCTCAAGAATTCCCTGATGTATATAAATTTCTTCAGATAAACACAAATAAAGATTTTTAGAAGAAAAATCAATGCTTCCGGTATACTGTCCTACGAGCGTTCAAGAGAGGAATGTTGTGACGCAAGTATGTTGTGAAGAGTTTCTATGCAGCCATAAAATGCGAAACAGATAAGCATCTATATATAGATAAATAGATAAACAGCTCACTAGTTTTAGAAAGACAGCTATCGCACAGTACTTACCACACCACCATCTGGGTTGCGAATATAACCATAGCCAATGGTCTTGTCAATGGCAAACCCAAATTCGGAGCGCCGCAGGTGGCCCACAGGAACGCCGTTGCGGAAAATAGCTTCCAGACCAAACATTGGCACTTTCCTGAAGGAAAGACAAACAACACATTAGTGCTGATCAAATGAGGATCCCTAAATAACATGAAAAACTGCATGGCATTTATGCCAGATCCTAGAGGCCATATTTAGATCTGGCTGTTTGATTTTAAATTCTAAAATGTGTTATGATGATCATAGATTGATTTCAAATTCTACATTCAATTTCTACAAACTGTGTTGGATGAAGTTGTTTGGGCAATATGTAAAACATTAGACTGCTGAAATGGCAAGAATGAAGCTCTTAGCAGACAATCATGAAAAGTGGTGGGCAAAATCTCCTTGAAAAACCTTATCAGGCAAATGTAAGGTGACATATTATAGCATTAGTTCGACATTACAGCAATTACTCACTTTTAAGCCAGACGGTCTGTAAATAAATGTCAGAAAACTTGCCAGATACCCGAGGCTATGAAAACACTGATAGCCAACATAACAGCCTGCTGCTGTGCTTTGAATTTCAACCTTTAAGATCACATTTAGGAGTCTGAATCTGCTCAGTTGATGCTTAATTTTCACTGTTGTGATATTTTAAAGCAAAACAGAGCAAAAGCCACAAAAAGGATCAAAGTCAAGGGTCCATTAAATGTGCAGTAAGTGATTTCTGAGAAACACTGTTTGTTAACACTGTTGATGTCTCTTTATCATAGCTGAAGCGAAGCAAAATAATGCTTTGTGAAAAATAAAGAGAAGATGACAAATTAAAGACAAGGAGGAACAAAAAAATTATTGGACATACAGTTCACAAGAATATATCCAAGCAAGAGTTTATTGTTAGTCACAGCAGCTCCAGACAAACAATGACACTCATGTTACTTTAGCTAACGTTACAACAACAGCATATCTTGGTTCTGTGAAACACAGCAAAAAACAATGTTAGTCAGGTATGAAGCAGAAACAACACAGTCTTGCCGTCTGTTATTTAGGCCTTCCCGCTTCAGTCTCTCCAGCGCTGGAAAGCTTTTCTAATATTAACGCGGGTCCTAAATCTCTTGCCTGATCATAACCTTTCTTTTTCCAGCGATATTCCTCTGACCTTTTCTCTCAGCCATTTTCTCTTTCTTCAAATCTCCCTCTTGCTCTCTCTCTCCTCCCCCATCATGATCGGACACGCCCCCTACTGCTGATTGGCTCTCTCTTCCCCTCCCCATCATGATTGGACACGTACCCTATTGCTGATTGGCTCTCTCTTCCCCCTCCCCATCATGATCGGACACGCCCCCTACTGCTGATTGGCTCTCTCTTCCCCTCCCCCATCATGATCGGACACACCCCTACTCCTGATTGGCTCTCTCTTTCCCCTCCCCCATCATGATTGGACATGCCCCCTACTGCTGATTGGCTACTAGTGTGTTGTGTTGGTCGGTCTGATCCATTTTCTACAGCAGTTCTCAGAAATCGTGCACTGCACCTTTACACTCCTGTTAATTTACCATGTTAATATTCAACACTCACTCATCAACTGTGAAACAGACGATTCGTCTGCGCAGACCCTCAGCCTTTTGGGCCTCCAACGCCTTCCGACCCAGGAAGGGAATGGAGGTCTTCATCTTACAGGTAAACGCAAGTCCCGCCTCCAGTGGAGTGTCATCAGGACGCAGATCTGCATGCCAATGCCTGTAACCTGATAGAGACAGACAGTTAATTCAAAATCATTTCAATAATAATAAAACGATTCTTATATTCTTAGAAAATGGAATCTTTGTATTCATGTTGGTTTCATATTATATTATATTATATAGTTTGATTTATTAATTCTAAAAACGTTTTGAACAGAATGACTTCCCTCATGTACACTACCGCTCAAAAGTTTGGGTTCAGTACTATTTTTGTTGTTGTTGATTAAGAAATTAATACTTTTATTCAGCAAAGACACTTTAAATTGATCAAGGTGACAAAAAAGATTTCTATTTTAAATAAATATCTATTTTTAAATAAAAATCAATGTTTGATTTTCAACATTGATAATAATAAATGTTTCTTGAGAATCAAATCATCATATAAGAATGATCTGTGAAGGTTCATGTGACACTGAAGACTGGAGTAATAAAGCTGAAAACTCAGCTTTACCATCACAGGAATAAATTACATTTGATCATATATTACAATAGAAAAAAGTTATTTTAAATTGTAATAATAATAATGAACAGCAATACTATTTTAAATATTTTTTTAAAAAAATCTTACCGACCCCAAAATTTAGGTAGGCTATAAAACAATAACTTATTCTTTGGGAATTTTTTAATATCAACATTTTTCAACAAATCTTTTTCTTTTTATGAAATAATAATTTAATAATTTAGATTTTTATAAAAATTGATCTATAATTTTTAAAAAGTGCATTCATGCCATTGTCTGTATGAATTGCATTTTTAGTAGTGCTGGGCAACGATTACATTTTTTTAATCGCGATTAATCGCATGATTTTCTTGCGATTAATCGTGATTAATCGCATTGTTATGCGCAAAATTGAATAATGACTTCTAAAGTAGTGTATTGCGCACTTTTGATTTAAATGTACTGCTATATACACAAAAGTGCAATAACTTTAAACAAATAAGGTGCTTTTATACCAGCAGTATTCCCTTTACACAGTAATCTCAAATCTCAACTTAAACATTAATGTAATCAAATCAAATATTTAAACAAAGCTATTTGCCACTGCCAAGGCATTACCTTTTATCTAGTTTGTTAAAAGGAGTCCAGTTTTCTTGTTTTTTTTTCTGAACAGGTATCAACAGGTATCTTTTATCAGGGAGCAGCAGAAACAGTCTATGTAGTAGTCAGAGGTCATGATCACTACTACAGATATAAGTCGACCAACGTTACTTATAGTAGCTTAGGTTTGGTCATGCCATGGTTTCCCACGTAAGATTACATTAAACGGAGTAAAAAAAAACAATTTATACTTTATACTCACGCCGTAGCTGAGTAGCGCGCGTACACTTCGGCGTACCCTGACGTGCACCTCTCCAAAAATGTAACGTCAATTCTAGGCGTACCGCAAGCGCAGTGATTGCTAGAACCGCTCCCCGGGTTTCACATGCTCCCTCTGCATGTGTAATTGCGCGTCAACGCGGACAACGACGCAAAGATATAAATGAAAACCAACGCGTAGTCTATAGCGTATAGTCTTCGGCGTATAGTCTTCGGCGTAAGTCCGACGCAGAAGTATAAATCAGCCAAGAGTGAGGTGAAGTGGTCGAGCACAAGGTGCAGCGACAAGCGGGTGCGTTCCTGTGAAACTGTTGCGGTCATGCTCGCCTTACGCACGCGCCCGCGCGTTGCCGAAGTTGAATTGTCTATAACTTTTTATAAAGGACGCGCAGTGTAAGTGATGGCCAAATTCTCTGAATTTACATGGTCATTATCAATTTATTTGTATATTTATTTTGAAGGACTTTTATTTTGATACGGCCTTAATGTGTGCCATCATGGGTGTTTAAAGCGTGCTCTGTTTCCGCTATGTGCATGTGCGCACACTTCTGTGAAGGACGCAGCTTGTATACACGACGGTTTTCTCTCCCCATGAAGTTTTTGTGCATCCCACTTGAGGGTTATAAGGTAACTAAGTTTAATGTTTATTATTTTTGTAATTGTATCGTTTTATTGTGATGTTGGTTAACGGGTTTGAGTGATACAGTGTTTGTTTGTATTGTTTGTTTTGCTGTAGCTCTTACGGTGTCTTCATGAGTGTCACGAATAAAACGCTAATGGAAACATCAGTTTAAGGAGTACTTGGCCATCATTCCAGTGGGGTAGCTACACGCAGCACAAATCATTAGAAGAGAGACTGATCCTCGGCTCGCTGTTAGTGAGTTTCCAGAATCTAAATAGTTATTATCTATAGGTTTTATAGGTACTATCCATAGAGCGCCTGTCATTCACTCGCGGAGCGCAACCCTTTAACTGTTCACCAGAGAGAACCTGCCTCTCTCCACTGCTTGTTTGGGTGGGTTATTTGCTGGCTGACCAACATCCCACCCCTCCTGTGATCATGGTTTGACTGTAGGCCTATGTGTATTCAGAGCCAGTGAGCAACGGACTTTCAAAATAATAATAAAAAAAAAACTGCGTTAACGTGCGATAAAAAAAATTGTCGGCATTAATTAATAAATGCGTTAACGCGATGATAACGCGTTAACTTGCCCAGCCCTAATTTTTTAGATATTTTTAAATTATTAAAAGCTCTAAAGAGCATCACGTCATTGAACCAAATACAAAAAACATTAAAAACCCTATCCATTATTACTAGCACGCTGATGCTTTCACATAAACAGAGATGGACTTTTTTTTTTTTTTTTTTCTTCATCATACTTAGCCATGAACTCAGGTAGAGTATGAATACACAGTCTAGTAGATATGACCTACATAGTGAACAAACAGTGAAGCTGAGTTGAGTCTCAAGAGTGCAGTGGAAGTGCTGAAGTGTACAGCTCCAGTAATGAGTTATTGTGTCCAGCTGTCTACTTTTACCTTTAATTCCAGGAAGAGCTAAATGCATAAGGGACACCTACCAACCTACAGTACATCTGAACTGTTTTCTCCACCTGACCTCCAGCAGCATGTGTGCTTTTACTGTTGCTGGTGCAAGAGAACTGCTGCGGTTCAGTTTAAAGCTGTATTGAAAGCAGCACTAAGAATGAATTATATATGTGGCTCTATTGGAGAGCTATACAATGATGTTTTATGCTTGCAGTGTGAATCAAAAATGCATCTACAGAACTCTAAACGATCAATGGAGATCTGTTGAGAGAAACTCTTAGTGGCTCAAACAGTGTTCATCAACAGAATCCCAGAGTAAATCAATCTTGACACACTAAAAGTAAAGTTTCACTATGCCACCTGGAGAAACACATCTCATAATGCATGAGGGATTGTGAAAACATCTTTTACCACTGAACTAGATTTTTAGAAGAAAAAGTAAGTGATCGTGTTTTGGATGGTTGCTAGGCATTTGCTTACTGGCCCAAGTCAAAAGAATATTGATGGTGATACCAATTACAGTGATTGTAATAGTAATGATACGAAACCATACCTTTCTCAATGCTCAGGGAGTCAATGGCCCTGTATCCAGCATTACAGATGCCGTATTTGCCACCGACGGCCATGATGGAGTGGTAGACGGGGAGACAGGACTCTTTCGGGATATGAAGCTCCCAGCCCATCTCACCCACGAACGACAGACGCATGGCTCTTACCTACGCACACACAATGAAAAAAAAAAAATGCAACTTTATAATAAGTAAAGAATTGAGTCAATTTTTATGTATAAGGAATGGACTCGTTTTCAAAGTGGAAGCTTTGAGCAAATCTATAAAAAAAAGGTAAAATAATTTCAACTCAAATATTTAATGTCCATTAATTTTTTATTTTCCAAGTAGTCATGCAATAACCGGGATAATGTAAGTGTCAGGTGGTCATTATCAAAAAACCATCAAACAAAAAAAGTGACAAAAAAAGTGATAAAGGGTGTTAAAACCAAGACAGAAAACAGTGTAAGCATAATATATCTGAAGTATAATAGTATCTTCTATTTTTCTAGAATAAAAATATGTCATGTTAAAATTTTGTTACATTTTGGATGTAACTGAATAAACAGTTTCCATACGAACTAATTTTGCGGTTGGCAAGATTTTGTAATGTTTCTGAAAGAAGTCTCTTCTGCTCACCAAGGCTGCTTTTATTTGGTCAAAAATACAATAACAATACAGTAAAAAATATTACAAATATAATTATGAAATTACAAATCTTTTGTAACAATGTAAATGTCGGATCAATTCAATGTGCCATTGCCGAATAAAAGTATTTCTTTCAAAACAAAATTTTACAGACCCCAAATTTTTGAACGGTAGTGTAATTTAAAGCAAATTTTAGTGTCGTAATTCCAGGTTAAATGATTTTCATGGTATAAACATGTGACAAATGAGGTGAGCTCATGTTCTTCCAGGCGTATCGGTCCAGCCTCGACAGAAAGCTCAACTGTTCATTAAACTGAGCTGAATACCGAACACACATTAACACCCAACCAGGGATCAGGATACAGTACCAAGAGCGCTAAACAGTCACTTAGATAATAGGCTGGCCGCTCTCCAGAACCTGCAGCAGTAACAGACGCACCCGAGTGTGTTTGCAGTGATCGGAGAGAAGCGGTTCATTGTGCCAGGCCTGAGGGTCTGGAAGAGCTGAGATCATGTGAAGGACACGATTATCAGCCAGAAACAAGCACTGCGTTCACAACTGTAACCTGCAGGGAGATACAGTGAAGCATTTCTGGAGTCGAATTCAAGACACTGTTAGATTGGTACCCTGTTACCCACAATCCACTAGTTTTAGCCTTAGATAACCCATATGCAGACTGCTCACGGACCGCCTCATGCATATTCAGCCAAAAGCTGGCAGAAATTGGTGGTCACAATCTGATTGGCTGGCTTTATGCAATTTATGTGAAACTGCACAGGTTTTTATCAGTTCGGCAGGAACACAGTTGGTATTTTTCCCAGCAGCCCTTCCAGGAAGAACTAGCCAATGGATTTGCTATATGCAATGTTCATGGCATCAAATATTTAAGAGAGTTTAGTTTGAAACAATCAGTAGTTGGAATTTTTTCTTTGTTATACAAGTTATATCTGATTTATGATTTGCCCACCTCTAAATGTCACAAAAACTGCATTTGGGGTCAATTATATGACATTTTTTTAATCAATACTTTTATTCAGCAAGGACACATTAAATTGATCAAAAGTGATTTATATATTTCAAATAAATGCTGTTCTTTTGAACTTACTATTCATCAAAGAATCATGAAAAATATTCAGGAGCACAACTGAACATTTTAATGATATCTTAGAGATGCAATAATCTTTTGACAAATTGAGAAGAAAAAATATTCTAAATGAATTTAAAAAAAATCAACATATTTATTCAAGATTCAATTTGATAATATAAAACAATCAATTAATTAGCAAATATTACATTTACCACTTACTATTACAAAAAAAAAAAATGAAAAATCTTATATTTATCTGCGATTATAAAATAAGTAAAAATGCATAATCATATTTTTTAACAAATCTTTTAAATGAAATGATTCTTGTTTGATTTTATGTTCACTGAAGCCTCTCCTTGCTTAGGTTGTACTCATGGTTGTAAAAGCTCTTGTATTGTTTTGTTCAACGGGCCGCTGATGGAGGACAGCACCTGGCCAGGGGGCCCCAGGTTATTTGAGTCGGGGCCCCTGCTGTAAGCCTTTGGTTATAAAGGACATAAATCTAATGTAACGTCTAATGTATGCATAAATAAATGTATAATGGTGCTTGATTCTATAAACTACATAAACTATAAACTATTTGGCTACTGTATTATGTATGACCATGTTCTGAGGTGAGTGGGAGAAAGAGTGTGATTGGGTGAGGTGAGGTGAGCAGAGATAAAAGTGCATGACATCAGCCAATAGAGTTGTGTATCTATATGAGAATCACAAGAGTGGAAGTAGACCATCTGTCTGATGTGCAGAAACACAAACACACAAACACATGCATACAGGAAGTGTCCGTGAGATTCACTGTTATTTTAGTTTTTATTAGGGCTGTCAGGCGATTAAAGTTATTAATTACATGATGTGCCGATTAATTAATTGCAAATTAACTACACACTTTGTTCCACAAAGTGATGATGTCACTGACCACTACTTGGTAACTTGCATATTACGCACTGCTGTAATATGTCATGCTGCGCCACGTTATCGACCAGGTAGAACAATTCGTCCATCCACCATAGATCATTTCTCAAATAGCTTATCTGATCTGTCTCAGCTGCTGTCTGAACCCAAACAAACAGATGAATTAGACGAACTAACTAGCACTATGAGCACCATTCTCTCTAGAACATTGGATATTGTTGCACCCATTAGATTAAAAAAGGTCAGAGAAAAAAGTATAGCACCATGGTACAATAATACTACGTATGTTTTAAAGAGAGAAATCCGTAATTTAGAGCGTAAATGGAAAAAAAAAACTAATTTAGAGGTCTTTAGAATCGCGTGGAAAGACAGTATGTCACTTTATAAAAAGGCACTTAAAACGGCCAGGGCTGAGCACCTCAGCAAATTAATAGAAAACAACCGAAATAATCCAAGGTTTTTATTTAATACCGTGGCTAGACTAACAAATAAACAGACGTCGTCTGAACAAAATACCTCGTTACAGTTTAGTAGTAATGATTTCATGAACTTCTTCACCGAGAAAATTGAAAGCATCAGAATCAAAATCGTAAACGTTCGATCTTTGCTCGCGCCTTATAATTCGGCCGCAATTATCACCCCGCAAGAACAATTACAATGCTTTACAACCATAGAACAAAAAGAGTTAAATAAACTTATCACTTCATCTAAAACAACAACATGTTTATTAGATCCTATACCAACTGAACTACTGAAAGAAGTGTTACCTGTAGTGGAAGAGCCTCTTCTCAATATTATTAACTCATCTTTATCTTTAGGTCATGTTCCAAGAACGTTCAAGCTGGCAGTTATAAAACCTCTTATTAAGAAACCACAATTAGATCCAAATAACCTAGCAAATTACAGACCCATTTCGAATCTTCCATTTATGTCAAAAATATTAGAAAAAGTAGTGTCCGCTCAACTCGGCTCTTTCTTGCAAGAAAACGACATCTATGAAAAGTTTCAGTCTGGATTCAGGCCACATCATAGCACTGAAACTGCGCTTGTTAGAATCACAAATGATTTACTATTAGCTTCGGACCAAGGCTGTATCTCAGTACTAGTTTTACTTGATCTTAGTGCTGCGTTCGATACTATAGATCACACAATACTCTTAGATCGACTACAAAATTACACTGGTGTTCAAGGACAAGCATTAAGCTGGTTCAGGTCATACTTATCTGACCGCTACCATTTCGTCTACTTAAATGGAGAAAAATCGATTATAACTTCGGCAAACTATGGAGTGCCGCAGGGATCTGTGTTAGGCCCTTTATTATTCTCAATATATATGCTGCCACTTGGTAATATTCTAAGGAAACATGGAATTAGTTTCCATTGTTATGCTGATGACACTCAAATATATATTTCCTCACGGCCAGATGAATACGCTAAATTATCCAAATTGACAGATTGTGTTAAAGATATAAAAGATTGGATGACGCATAATTTTCTTTTATTAAATCCAGACAAGACAGAGGTAATACTTATCGGTTCTAAAAACCATCCACAAAACCTTTCACAGCACGACTTTAACATAGTAGGATGCCCTTTTACTCTATCCGCTACAGTAAAAGACCTGGGTGTTACATTAGACTGCAACCTGTCTTTTGAAAAGCATATTTCATATGTTACAAAAACAGCCTTTTTCCACCTTAGAAACATTGCTAAGCTACGTAATATGCTATCAGTCTCTGATGCAGAAAAGTTAGTTCATGCATTCATGACCTCGAGACTAGATTACTGTAATGCTTTATTAGCTGGTTGTCCTGCATCTTCAATAAACAAGCTACAGTTAGTCCAAAATGCAGCCGCTAGAGTTCTTACTAGATCAAGAAAATATGATCATATAACACCGATTTTATCATCACTTCATTGGTTACCTATAAAGTTCCGTATTAATTACAAGGTATTGCTTTTGACCTATAAAGCTCTAAATGGTTTAGCTCCAGTCTATTTAACGGATCTTCTATCGCCTTACAATCCATCGCGCTCTTTAAGATCACTAGATTCGAGGTTTCTGGTCATTCCTAGGATATCCAGATCCACCAAAGGAGGCAGAGCATTTTCACATTTAGCTCCGAAGCTCTGGAATAGCCTTCCTGATATTGTTCGTTGCTCAGACTCGCTCTCCCAGTTTAAAACTAGACTGAAGACGCATCTATTTACCCAGGCATTCATATAAATTTTTTATCTTACAGTTACTGTAAATTCGGCCTCTAGTTCATAAACGCCAGAGGAGAACTGGCCCCCGACTGAGCCTGGGTTCTCCCAAGGTTTTTTTTCTCCATTGGGTCATCTGATGGGGTGTTAGGACACCATTAGGTCACTGGATGGAGTTTTTCGGTTCCTTGCCACTGTTGCCTTAGGCTTGCTCAGTTGGGGATATTCAAATTAATTAACCAATCATACCATTGATCAGCTCTACCAAACTTGGATGTCTTTTTTTTTCCAGTAATAAACAAACATTAAGTTGTTTTGATTGATACTGTGAAGCAGCTTTGATACAATCTGTATTGTGAAAAGCGCTATATAAATATATGACTTGACTTGACTTGACTTGACACATCAATTTTGACTGAGAAATTACCCACCAAAAATAATTTTAAGTCATTATTGTGTTAAACGAAAACAAAAAAACTAACAAAAAAAAAACATTTACACTGCGATTAGAATAGCATAAATAAGGCATGAGATGAATGGGTCTTAAATGGATATTAAAGGGATAGTTCACCCAAAAATTTTAATTCTGTCATCATTTACTCACGTTTCAAACCTGTTTGACTTACTTTCTTCTGTGGACAATAAAAGAAGATAATAGAAGATAATGTCTCAGTATTTTTTCGTTCATACAATAAAAGTCAATGGTAACCAAAACAGTTTGGTCACCAACGTTCTTCAAAATGTCTTCTTTTATGTTCCGCAATAGAAAGGAAGTCATACAGGTTTGAAACGACATGAGTGTGAGAGACATTACGCAGTGAGTTGTGTGATATATAAGAGGACTGTAGGTCTGAGGTGGGGCATGTACGGTAAATGCATTAAATCATTATAACACGTTATTTTTTTCCATTACTAATTAATTAAATGAATGTGCAAGAACCACTAATTAGCATGAGCAAATGTGTGTGACTGAGCTGGAGACAGGGAGACAGAGGGAGCGTTACCTTGTGTCCAGCAGCGTTCACTATCTTGTGTGTGGAGAAGGGAAAAGCATCATTACTGAGGTCGGAGTCCAACACTTCCTGCAGGAGCTCACGACTGTCAACACACAAATCACACGCTTTACTCTCCCGTCACAGTCATACAACCATACCGACAAAATCAATACTTCATAAATCAGTATCAACTTTACACGAGTTTTAAAAAGTTATTGAAATGAACCAGAGGAAAGGTCATGAGAGGCATTTTCATGATAACTTGCATTCTACCACTCTTTCTCACTTTCATAATTATTGAATAGTTTTAATAAAAAAAATGTAAATAACAAATAACACTGTGTTATAACAATAACACAGTCCCCCCCCATATATAGTAATATATATTCTAAATATATATATAATATATAATTATAATTATATGGCCATTTACTTGTAAGAAAAGTACACTTTTTTTAAGCAAAACATTTCACCAGAGGTTTGTTAGGTTTAAAATAATAGAACTTTAATTTAATATAAAATAATATTTTAAAGTAATTTTTTTACATTATTAAAAAAAAACTGTTTAATTAGTGAAATAAATACATTGAATACAGAATAAATACAGTGTCACTTAAGCCAGACTTAAAACGTATTAAATGTCATTGCATTATATATATATATATATATATATATATATATATATATATATATATATATATATATATATATATACAGTGGTGTGAAAAAGTGTTTGCTCCCTTCCTCATTTCCTGTTCCTTTGCATGTTTGTCACACTTAAGTGTTTCGGAACATCAAACCAATTTAAACAATAGTCAAGGACAACACAAGTAAACAAAATGCAATTTGTAAATGAAGGTGTTTATTATTAAAGGTGAAAAAAAATCCAAACCATCATGGCCCTGTGTGAAAAAGTGATTGCCCCCTAAACCTAATAACTGGTTGGGCCACCCTTAGCAGCAAAAACTGCAACCAAGCGTTTGCGATAACGTGCAATGAGGCTTTTACAGCGTCCTGGAGGAATTTTGGCCCACTCATCTTTGCAGAATTGTCCTAATTCAGTTACATTAGAGGGTTTTCGAGCATGAACGGCCTTTTTAAGGTCATCCCACAACATCTCAATAGGATTCAGGTCAAGACTTTGGCTAGGCCACTCCAAAGTCTTAATTTTGTTTTTCTTCAGCCATTCGGTGGTGGACTTGCTGGTGTGTTTAGGATCATTGTCCTGCTGCAGAACCCAAGTTCGTTTCAGCTTGAGTACACGAACAGATGGTCGGACATTCTCCTTCAGGATCTCTTGGTAGACAGCAGAATTCATAGTTCCTTTTATCACGGCAAGTCTTCCAGGTCCTGAAGCAGCAAAACAGCCCCAGACCATCACACTACCACCACCATATTTTACTGTTGGTATAATGTTCTTTTTATGAAATGCAGTGTTCCTTCTACGCCAGATATACTTGGACACACACCTTCCAAAGAGTTCCACTTTTGTCTCATCGGTCCACAGAATGTTGTCCCAAAAGTCTTGGGGATCATCAAGATGTGTTGTGGAGAAATTGAGACGAGCTTTGATGTTCTTTTTGCTCAGCAGTGGTTTTCTCCTTGGAACTCTGCCATGCAGGCCATTTTTGCCCAGTCTTTTCCTGATGGTGGAGGCATGAACGCTGACCTTAACTGAGGCAAGTGAGGCCTGCAGTTCTTTGGACGTTGTTGTGGGGTCTTTTGTGACTTCTTGGATGAGTCGTCGCTGCGCTCTTGGGGTAATTTTGGGCAGCTGGCCACTCCTGGGAAGATTCACCACTGTTCCATGTCTTCGCCATTTGTGGATAATGGCTCTCACTGTGGTTCGCTGGATTCCCAAAGCTTTGGAAATGGCTTTATAACCCTTTCCAGACTGATAGATCTCAATTACTTTCTTTCTCAATTGTTCCTGAATTTCTTTGTGTCTCGGCATGATGTGTAGCTTTTAAGGATCTTCTGGTGGACCTTACTGTGTCAAGCAGCTCCTATTTAAGTGATGCCTTGATTGTGAACAGGTGTGGCTAGAGAAATTGAACTCAGGTGTGGACAACCACAGTTATAGTATGTTTTAACAAGGGGGCAATCACTTTTTCACACAGGGCCATGATGGTTTGGATTTTTTTTCACCTTTAATAATAAACACCTTCATTTACAAATTGCATTTTGTGTTTACTTGTGTTGTCCTTGACTATTGTTTAAATTGGTTTGATGTTCCGAAACACTTAAGTGTGAAAAACATGCAAAGGAACAGGAAATGAGGAAGGGGGCAAACACTTTTTCACACCACTGTATATATATATATATATAATAAAAAAAACAAATGGCATTTACTGTAGAGAAAAGAAAACCTTTCACAAAAGGCAAAAAAGTTGAAAAGTGTTGAATACAAAAGTGTATATGAAACGCAGCAAATTAACATAAGAGTCGTGGTTATTATTTTTATTATATATTCTTTATGGAGTGCATGAAAATGTCCCTATGTGTCACCATTATACTGTCTCCATTTCATCAGGTCAGCCATCAGTCTCTCTCCCGTTTACTCTCTCCATCAGTGTTTCTTTCTATTTCCAACCCGCGGCCCTCGCCTGACCTGCTCTTTTCCTGCGAGAGAGAGTGTGTGTGGGTGCGATGGACTTGTTCTCGCTGCATCATTTGGGGTGACAGGAACAGCTTGGCCTGTTTTGCATTAGCATGTGTGTTAACAAAAGCAGAAGGAGGCCTGACGGATGTTTGCTCAAGTGCAAGAGTGTGTGTTTGGCTTCATGCTACATGTATCTCACAGTACAGTTCTATTCCAGCAACAGCCAAAGAGAAGAAAATGATATCTGTGTGGGCAGAGTGAAGACCGGTAAAAAGGTGAAGGAGGAGGAATAGATTTAGGGGAGAGCATGAGGATGGAAATGATGAAGGTGGATTGCCATGTATTCGAAGGACTGCCTCGTGTGTGTGTGTGTGTGTGTGTGTGTGAGTGTGTGTGTTTAAGGAAAGTCTCATTCCTCCACCCACTCAAACATCACTCTGTTCACTGAAGCACAAAGGCCAACAACCACTCTAATTATACAGCGCGTGTGTGTGTGTGAGAGAGAGAGAATCTAATTAGGCGCTCTGTCTCTCCTTTAGCAGTGTCAGTTAAGCAAGGATCAGATATAGTCTTAATGAAATCACTTTTCACCACAGAGCACAAACGATGAGAAATGAAGCGAGGCCCTCAGCCAAAACGCTCTGAGAATCTTGACGTGCATAAAATGTACTACTCTATATTTGAGTGAAATGTTACATTAAAATGAAGAAATCAACATTTAACTAGAGAATATAACAGTTTTAAATATATTCTAGTCTACATTCTTGAGCATAGTATGTATGTTTACACACATTATATATTCAAACATATATATTTCTATTTCAAATAAATGCTGTTCTTTTGAAGTTTACATTCATCAAAGAATCATGAGAAAAATAAGCACAACTTTTCTTTAGCATTGATAATAATAATAAATGTTTCTTGAGCATCAAATCATAGACTGATTTCTAAAGGATCATGTGACACTGAAGACTCGAGTAATGATTCCAAAAATTCAGCTTTGATCAAAGGAATAAATTACATTTTAATATATTCAAATAGAAAATAGTTATTTTAAAATAATATAACATTTCACAACATTACTGTTTTTATTGTATTTTTGATCAAATAACTCAGTCTTGGGGAGACTTCTTTTAAAAAAAAAACATAAATTATATATAATTTAATTTATACATGACTTTCTTTCTTTTGTGGAACAAAAAGAGACATTTTGTTAAATGTTCAGGCTGCTCTCTTCCATACAATAAAAGTAGAAGTGAACAGAGGCTGTCAAGCTCCAAAAATAAAAGTAATCCATGTGGCTTGTGCACTGTATTCCAAGTGTTCTTAGGACAGACAACAGTTTTATGTGAGGAACAGACTAAAATTTAAGTTGTCTTAAAAAAACTTGGTTGACTTGGGCACCATTCACTTTCACTGTTTAACAGCTTGGACATTTTGTTATAAATAACTGCTTTTGTGTCCCAGAGAAGACAGTCCAGAATGACAGACATAAGGGCGAATAAATGTCATGAATTCTAATTTTCATGTTCATTAAAATGTTCTTTGTATAAAAGAACACAATCTGCCTGCTTTGGCTAAAAATGTCCTATTGTAACATGCATCTGCTGATTCCATCTCCAGACTTCATTGAAAATCATCACCCTTCGGTCAAGCTCACAGTGGTTTGGAAGCATGTCTCTAGATGACGGTAAAGCACGCATTCACACTTCAATATAAGCACACTGTCACTTGCTCTGCTAACACTGCATAAATCTCACTCCCGTCCTGACAGGTTTCCATATGACACAAGGTTCATTTCAATATGCACACAACAGCCTTTCAGACAGTATGTGGCTCAGAACATCTTTACCGTCACCCCCAAATAATGTCTAGATATTCACAAACAACGAGATTTACACTAACAAGTTCCTTGAATCAACATCCTTTGTTGTTCCTGGAACCAGTTGTATTTGGATAAAACGCATTTTGAGGGAGGTAGTTTTCAACACAGCAAAAATATTGAGAAGGTCTCTCATGAGGACAAGGCTAGCTATAAAATCACACAAGAACATCATTACTCAGAGACGTTTCCTCAGCTGTATCTGCACATGGGCCGTGTCTCATTCCACTTAGTGGTTCCCTATGACATGAATCTGTATATTCAACCACTACCACGTGACTTGATTAACAAAATGTAAATTAAAAAAGAAAAAACTTTGAGTTCAATCAACAGCACTTGTGGCATAATGTTGATTACCACAAAAATTATATTGACCTTTTCTTATCAAAAAAATATCTGGATCCAGTGAGGCATTTACAATGGAAGTGACCATAAACAAAATGGATTACACTGAAAACCACTCAAAATTTGGGGGTTGAAAAAAAGAAAACTTTTATTCAGCAAGGGTACCAATAATAATTTATAGTAATTAAGCATTAAATCATCATATTAGAATGATTTGTGAAGGATCATGTGACACTGAAGACTGGGGTAATGATGCTGAAAATTCAGCTTTGATCACAGGAATAAATTACATTTTAGCATACATTAAAAAAAGGAAAATAGTTATTTTAAAATGTATTAATAAAATATAAGTTATTTCACACAATTAGAAGCTTCAAAATTCTACTGCTTTACTTTCTCACTGAAAATGTCTCACCATAAACTTGATTTTTACTGCTTCTTTTTTTAAATGATTATTATTATGGCACAAATGGTGCCAAAGAGCTTAACTTACATTAAACCCAGAATATTCCTCTAAGACGACATAACATTTACAGTAAGTGAACGAAGTCAGCAGTTGATTCACAGAGGATTTTATGGCACCCTGTGTGAAAATCTCTAGAGCGCGAATATTTCGGTGCACTGGAAAGATGAACAAGGGAGCAGAGTGAGAACCCATGGAGTTCACAACGGGACTGAGAGTAGCTCCTGTTCATTAGAAACACTGCTGTTCTCATTAGATGTGACAGAACCACTGCCCTCTCCTAAGCCATGAGGAGAACAGTGAAAGAAAGGAGGATGAAGAGGGAGATTTCACAAAGCTGCTAACTCTTTCATCTAGCTTTCATCTGGACACGAGGAAAAGGACTGAAGGACACAGGCGAAGGGCACACTCTTTTGATGAGCAAAGCAGAAGTGCTTTAAAGGGCTCACATAATGAAACATCTCATTTCCCTTGATCTTTTGAAACAGAACAGTTCCAGAACTTCTTTCAGAACTCGGAGTCAAAAAAGATCCTTTACGATACAAAGCAGCAAAAACCACTTGTTCTGAGCGACTGTCTATATACTGTAAAAGACAAAATAAAAGTCCATCTCATAATTTTAAGAACATCAGGCACTGGAAAACACTTATGCATTACATCAGAATATACACAGCTACTTTTGAATGACTATATATGGAGAAAGTTTTTTTGGTTTGTTTTTTTGCCCAGAAGAATGGTGTAGTTACAGCATCTACCAGCAGGGCTTAACTTCCAATGCTAACTAGCCAAATCTTGACCCCTTGTTTGCTGTCGATTTCCCATGTAAAATATGCATTAAAATGACAGTTAAACAAAAATGTCCCACATGGTCATAGGGAGGGTGGAAACATGGCAAAATTATGAATAAATTACAAACATATTTGTGATCCAAAGAAAAATTCGATTCATATAAGTGGACTTGACTTGTGTTAAAAAATTATGTTTAAAAAAATACTTATACCAAGAACAATTTGATCAGACAAAACAAACAAATGAAATCCAACAAAGTAAGAACATTTCACCACAACTAATTTGACCTAAATCATGGCTTAAATATTTTAGGTCACATCAATAATATGTGACAGTTCTACTGTTCATTTAAATGTAATTTAATTTATGCAGCTTAAGTAAACCCCCTGAGAACATATTAATTATTCTTTCCTGTATCTCTTCATCTTTCCTTATTACACCTCTGAGACACACTTTATATTGAATGACTGACTGTTGTATAATATTTGACTTATGAATTATGGTTGGGGGAAGTCACACTTGGCTCCTTCGCAGTTAAAAATAACCAAGATAGGAAATGAGTGGGAAATATGAAAAAAATACGAAAACTCAGAGAATCTTTTAGTGGTACAAACTACAAATCAGCCATTGTGTAGAAAAAAGTGCACAGCAATTAAGGGGTGACACTCTAAAATATCAAGAGTGCACAATAGACACACTATCCCCCACCACTCGCTCCCTCCCCCACACACACATACATACATAAAAAAAAAATGAAAAAAAAAAAATTATATACATTATATATATATATATATATATATATATATATATATATATATATATATATATATATATATATATATATATATATATATATATATATATATATATATATGAAATAGCGTGACTATAACACAGAGCAAGTTTTTGCAAATGTGTGACAAAATCAATAATTCAGCCACAATGCAGTAAAAAAAAAAAAACAACTGGAAGGAAGAGGTTACACAAGAGTACAAAACAGACACACACCCTCAAACACAAACTCACTTACACACACGTAGAGACACAAATGTTAATTTTTTATTGTATTTTGATGTTATGTGTTACAAAATATCCTCCTCTGTGTTCAGGTTTGACTGTAGTAAAATGAATGCAAAAACGGACTTCAAATCAACATTTGAAAAAATAAATCTAACCCTTCAAAAAAAATCTAAACAAAAAACAAAAGATTTAAACCTTGACAAAAAGCAGTCTTTGAGTAATAAGTAAAGTCAGTATAAGTCGAATAAGTAAAAATCCAAATCCACAACTTAATAAAATTAAAGTATTTATTTATGTCTAAAAACCACTAGAGAATTTATAAGACACTTTATATAGAACTATATAAGCATCTAGTGGTTACACCATGGCATTACACAAGTTTTATATATATTATATATATATTAGACTTTTTTTTTTCAATGGGGAAAAATAGCTAATATTTTTTTTATAAATATTGCATAGTATCATAAAATCCCCTCAAAATTCTAAATAATAATCAAAAAATATTATTGAACAAAAATATATTACATTAGTTTTACTGTTGGAGGGGGGTGGGGGGTGGGAGTTACATTTCAAGGCTTTGTACACTTTTGACCGCGAAGGAGCCAAGTGTGACCACTAAACGAAGGGTAAACGTAAGAGTACACAGTTGGGTTATACATTTTTTCTCATTTTATTATTCAATTACTGAAGCATTTCTTACATGTTAAATATACCTGTATATAAGAAAGATTATTTAATTTCTTTATTCTATTGTATATTGTCATATTATTATTTGCTTTTTTTTTTATTAAAATAGCTAAAATAACTTTATCGTGATATATATTGTTATAGTGGAAAAAGAATTCTCATATCTTGAAATAAGATTTTGTTCATATCGCTCACCACTACAGTAGCATACAGAAACAAAGTAAAATAGTCTATTTTAAGTTTTTAATCAGTACTTTCCAATATTGATCAATTATTCATAATCAACATTTATCCCACTTTGACCACCATCTTGGATACATTTTCTCCCTGAACTTCTTGCAAAGCATTCTGGGATTACATTCTCCATGATCCTGGCTTAATGGCCATTCACACAAAGGACGATAACTATCAAGTTTTAATAATTGTTTTAATTCTACGAGACAAGCGAAATCCACACCACAACTACTGTATAATGATAACGCCAGACAGGAACGATAACGTTGGAATCATTTTTAGAACGATTTTTTTCAAGCTTATGAATGAAAAAAACATTTGACAGCCAATTAAAATCCATGTGACTTTAGAGAGCTCGAGCATTTAAAGCGGCAGACGAAAAAACAGCAGTGTACACTAATAAAAAAAGAACATTATCATGTGTTGGTGTGGATGCTTATATAGTTATAGCTATTGTTCTTGGTTTAAAACAGGCCTTTAGAATTTGGCCAAAAGAAGGAATATACAGTATACTCAATTCAACAACTCACTAGATTTTGAACAGTCGGTTTATAAGTGTGTGTGTGTGTGTGTGTGTGCTTGTGCCAACCTCTTGGGTCCCTGTATGCTGAGCATGCCCATGTCCTCAGTGTGGTCTATTAATGTGCAGCAGAAACCCTGGTCCTGCAGCGCTGACTGGATGTGGCTCCAGTTGTGCTGCGCCACACCACCTCCAATGGCCAGGTAGTACGCATCACCTTCAGGACACACACACACACAGACACACACCCCCACACGATGTGAATTTAAACTCATGACTTCCTCCTAACATGCTGAGAGATGCTCGCAACGTCCTGTTTCAATGCCTTACACATCAGTTCTGTGACCCTGAGCAGAATGAATCATGTGTGTTGTTTACCGTTAGATTGGGGTGTCAATGGGAGGTGGGCGGGGCTTGGTTCCAAACGACTGACGGTGAGGTCAGACTCAACTCCGCCCCTCTTGTTTAACATGCAGGTGTAGACTGTGGAGCCTGAAACACACAATCAGTCAAGATAATAACACTTCAGAAAGGTTTACCACCGAAATATGTGGTCAGAAAAAACAAAGTTAATGACTAGATATTATAAGTGAAGAATAGAAAAAAAGAGTGAAAATAGATACGCTCAGTGTGGATGGATGGGAGATTGAATTGGCAGACAGAGATCACAGAGATTCTCACCTGGAGCTTTGTTGACATCAGCTGTAAACAGCCAATCAGCAGCCTTCTTTGCATCCGGCCCAGTCAAGTAAAACTTACCAAAGTAAGACATATCAAACACAGCTACAGCATTCCTACAGGTCAGACACTCGTCCCGAATCTGGGACAAAAAAAAAAAAAAAAAAAATATATAATAAATAATAAATAAATAAATAAATAATATATATATATATATATATATATATATATATATATATATATATATATATATATATATATATAAAATATTAAACAATTACTGGAACTGGAAACACACACTCTCCCAAACATCTACAGATATTGCTCACCACATCATGATGTGGAGGGAAGTCAAAAGTGTATTCTTTGCCAAGTATCTGGCTGTATTTGTTCACTTCGTTCTTGGGGACGTCGTAGGCTCCGTAGTAATCATAATCTAGAACCTGAGGAAAGGCCATTGCTAACACCAATTTAGTAGACAAATCAATCAACCGTCAACACACGATTTCTGTCCTATACTGAGGTAATGGTGCATATGTCTGTGTGTGTGTGTCTGTGTGTGCGTGCGTGCGTGTGCGTGTGTGTGCGTGTGTGTGCGCGTGTATGTGTGTGTATCTTTGTGTGTGTGTGTGTGTGTATGTTGAAAACTCACTTGAGCAGGTCCATCTTGGTTGAACCATCCAGGTCTCTCCCAGCCGTGTCTCTCTTGAAACACACAGCCCTGTTCCTGTAGCACCTGTTAAATAACAACCATCAAACATAAAATATTTCGGTTTCCAGTGAAGGATCCAGCATGTTCTAGGCAGTGGCTAAAGACAGCAAAGAATCATAAATTTGGAGAGAACACCGCGACGGAAAATATGAAAAACCATGTTTTTGTAGTCAACATTTCAAACTGGATGACAACGAACAGTGTTTTGGCCCAAAAGGAGGGGAAACAATTGTGAGTAAACCGTTGTTCTGTCAGTTCCACCCAACTTCCCAATGCAAAATGCCATTGTGTACAAGAAAGCTGCTGCCATAGTACAGTATGTTTACCATAATGCTGTTTAAAAGTAGAAAAAGAACGATGCAATTTTCAGTGATAAACCTACTCTTACAACACTGTATTGTTAATAACCCTTTGTTGATCCGACTCTCCGTGGGAGGGAATACAAAACAACGGAGGTACATCTGTAGTTCTCATGAAAGCCCTGGTGCTCTCAAAAGTCGCGGAATTATCAACTTTATGTGGGTTGTGCCTCGGCACGGCACGGCACAGCGCGGATGAATCCAATGTTTTGAGGAGAATGTGCGGCTGTCAGTCACTGCGCCGGTGTGGATACTGGCATTCACAATCACAGATTCTACTTTTTTGGAAGTATGACCAACATTAGAATTTTCACTGGAAAATGTCATCTGAACAAGTAACATTCACTTTTGTTCTGACCAACTAAGGGGAAAAAAACATTGAAGTAAATCGCGCTGATTAAATCTAACGATCGCTTATATCACGTCAAACCGTATACTTTATACTTTATTCTCAAATCGTTAATGTTAACAATATCAGCATTGCGTGACTACATTTAATGCCCTTCCGATATTATCCTTGTTTTCTCATGGGCCCAGCTGCAGTCTCTTTTTTTCTGTAGCCACTCTGAAGTCTTTTGCATTTTACAACGGGTGAATCTTAGGCCTGTAGCGGCGCGTCGATGACGTCGAAGCTTATTTATGAGCACTGAAAGCATTAAAATGAGCACCACATCCAAGTGTGATAGGGCTCATTTGAGTACCAAACATTTTACAGTGTAGATACTCTGTAAGAACCAGATCAAAATTGTTGTGCATTGAATGTGCACCCCTGCAATTTCCATGTTACAAAAAATAATCGTTCAATTAGTTGTTAGATTAGTCGACTAATCGATAAAATAATCGCCAGACTAATCGTTTAATTAATAATCGTTTACCCCAGCCCTAGTGAATTTCCAGTTGTCACTGGTGATTTTCGTTTGAATCTTGATCCACCATCAAATTGATAAGTTTAATTATATTAAGTGCTGTGAGAAAAGGCTATAAATCTCCACCTCCAACATCCTCACACGCAATATTGCCTACTAGCCGAGACACGTGTACATGTGTACAAATCCACCAGTACCACTGGAATTAAAAACATTATTACAAGCTTACCGTTTTGAATCGAGCTAATGCAAGTGGATAGTTTTGAACACTGGCTGGTTATGTACTTGCTCAAAAATTTATTTTGAATTATTTTTAACCCAAAAAAGTTACAGACTGCAGCTTTAAGTAACTGTTTTGTGATCCAAGTCAAAATGGTTTAATTGCTTAAAAACACTACTCAACTAGTCACAATTTGGGGTATCATTCATATCTGTAGCACAAACAGAGCAGGATAAGTTATGCATAGGTTTGGGGTCCCTAACCATGTACAGTAGGTAATAGTAATAGTGATGCATGTCTCATCAAACACCCCTAATCAACACAGATTCTGAGCAGAAATGCCAGTTTAGGCAGAATAAAGAGTTAGATGTGGCATCCCTCCCTCATGCTTTTGTTTTCCACCGCTCGAAAAAGCCCATCACGATTTCTCCAGCTATTCTTGAGATCTAAAACAAAAAGAAGGAATTGGTCCACCCTCCTCCCGGCCCCCCACACAGCACCAGATTCACGCTTTCCATCTCCCAGGCCAGAGAAACACTGGTTGCTAGGCAATTTGCCTTCTTTCTCCAGGGTTTTTGAAGTCCATACATTATTCTCCTGGAGTAAAGTATGAGCTGACAAGCTTTCCATGAGTCACGCACAGCAGCTTGTCTTATCCAGCATGAAACGCTATTATTTATTGGTTTTTGATAATGATAATGCTAGTGTTCTTTAACGGGCCCAGGCTAAAAATACTGTTCGCATTAATTAATTCAGCCACTGTTCCCATGCCAATGAGCCACCAGTGTACATGCTTGTCCATGCTGTTACTTAACAGAGGAATTTAAAGAAGTATATGGTAAAATAGGTGTTGATCGAATTTAGAAGAAATGGAGAGCAGAGATTTCTAGTGGTAAAAAGAATCCTGACAAGGATCTGGATGCAGTCAAGGTTTGCACAATTGATTTCTTGACCGTTTACAATCATGTGGTGTCAGTGATAGAAAGCTTGTGAATTTAAGGGATGGTTCATCCAAAAATCATTTATTCAACCTTATGTTGGTCAAAATCTCCGGTAGAACACAAAAGGTCCAAATCACCATAAAAGTAGTTTTTAAAAGACTTTAAAAAGACAAGTCAAGTCTTCTTTTCACAAATGGATTAAAACTAGGGATGTACGATATTGGGAAAGACTGACATATCGGTCAAAAGTTCGGAAACATTACTATTTTTAATGCTTTTGAAAGAAGTCTCTTATGCTCATCAAGCATGCATTTATTTGATCAAAAATACAGAAAAAACTGTAATATTGTGAAATATTATAACAACTTAAAATAATGGTTTTCCATATATACACTTTAAAATATCATTTATTTCTGTGATGCAAATTTTTTTTTAATCATTACTCCAGTCTTCAGTGTCACATGATTCTTCAGAAATCATTCTGATATGATGATTTATTATCAGTGTTGGAAACAGTTGTGCTGCTTAAATTTTTTTTTTATAACCCGTGATACTTCTTTTGTCACAATATACTCTACCATTCAAAAGTTTGGGGTCAGTAATTTTTGTCTTTCTTTTTGTTGAACGACATTAACACTTTTATTCAGCAAAGAGGTGTTAACTTGATAAAAAAGAAAGTGATAGTAAAGATTTATATTGTAAGGAAAGGTTTATATTTTGAATAAAAGTTGATCTTTTTAGCTTTTTATTCATCAATGAATCCTAAAAAAAATATCACAGGTTCCAAAAAAAAATATTAAGCCACACAACTGTTTCCAGCATTGATAATAAATCATCATATTAGAGTGATTTCTGAAGGCTGACACTGAAGACTGGAGTAATGATGCTGAAAATTCAGTTTTGATCACATAAATAAATTACATTATAAAGTATATTAAAATAGAAAATCATTATTTTATATTGTAATATTTCACAATATTACTTTTTTTCTGTATTTTTGATCAGATAAATGCAGACTTGATGAACACTTCTTTCAAAAACATTAAAAATAGTAATATTTCCAAACTTTTGACCAGTACTGTGTATATATATATATACATACATTTTGTTTCTTTTTTTACTATGATGTATATTCCAACATGAAAAAAATACTAAGAATACTTAAATTTCTATATTTGGAAAAACTAATAGGGTTAATTCACCCAAAAATGAAATTTGTCCATTGACAGAAAGGTAGTAAAGATATTAAAGTAATCCATGTGACTCATTTGCATATAATCCATATGCAGTAATTTAACCTAAATGTTATGAAGTGACACGAGTGCTTTGTTTGGGAAAAAAACAATTTACCACTTTATCTACAAAATATTAATCTCAAATGCAGTTCATGAGGGCACCACAACGCATACTTGTTGTGTTGAGAAAGAGCAGACGTTGTTGTGTGAACATGCGTTACTATGTTTTTATTGCGCAAACAAAGCACTCGCGTCACTTCACAAAACTGAGGTTAAACCACTGGAATCAGTAGATTACTTTAATAATGTATTTCCTACTGTTCTGGACCTTGAATGTGGTAGTTGCGTAGCTCTGGAAGGACAGAAAGCTCTCGGAGTTCATTAAAAAGATCTTCATTTGTGTTCTGAAGATGAATGAAAGTCTTACGGGTTTATAACGACATGAGGGTTTGTAATTATTGACGGAATTTACAATTTCGGGTGAACTATCCTTAAACATTCTAGAATGAATAGGTGGTTTTATAGCACAATGTTAAATTATTATACTAAATTTCTTCATTTTCAAATGATAAACCATTGAGATTTTATTTTGGCAGTTTGCCAGTTTCAGAGTGAAGTGTGGCACTGTGTTCACATACGCAGCTCATGATCAAAATTGTGCATATATTTACTTATATTTCACAACCTTTACAATTAGTGATTGCATTAAGCCATATTGCATTATCGATTAAATATCAATGTATTGTACAAACCCAATAAAAACCTACATTATATGGAAAAGAACAGCCTAAACATTCTTCAAAATAGCATCTTGTGTGTTCTACAGAAAAAAAAAAAAGTCATACAGGTTTGTAACGAAATGAGAGCGAGTAAATGATGACAGAACTCACATTTTCTGGTGAACATTTCCTCTAACACACAAAATAATGTTCAACATTTTTACATATTGATATAAATGAAGGTTGAAAAGTTAACTTTTGAGATTAGATGAAAGGCAGGTGTCTTTTTAACCAAGTTATCAGTATCACATCCCTTTGCTAGCACTTAGCTGGATTAAGATTCCCAAGCCGGAAAGAGATGAAATATTCAAGAGAAATGTCTAATTTATAGTCATCTTAGAGAGGCTCAGTGGTCTAAATGAACGCAGTGTGTTATTATTGCTAGCTATCTATATTTCAGCAGGCTATTATTCACTAGGATGAAGCCTTCTTGTGCGGCTTCACGCCTGGAGCCTAGCCAGAACAAAGTGGTATTTTTGGAAACACTTAAACAGTAGCAGTAGCTTAGCAACAAGTCTTGTGAGCAGCCCCACAGATGCTGGCAGCAAAACGCTGGCTAATAGATTCACACATAACACTTTTGGCTAGCTAAGTGAAAGCTAAGTTGCCAAGTTGTGAAATTTCTCAAGTTAAATAATGATTTACACTTAAAGGATGACGTTTTGATGTAATTAACGCAACTCGTTCTCGGATCAGGCTTGTGGAATTTTTTTTGTCTCAATACAAGCAATTACAAAATGACAGGAAGACGGATGTGAAAGCAGGACACTGAGACAGAAAGAGCAAAGAGGAAAGAAAAAGAAGGAGTATTCATTTCACATTAGTACGGTTGAGAACCACTTGTCTAATGCACATGCCTGTACAGGAAATTATATATGATTATTATGGACAGTAAAAGAAAGACGTCTTGAGTCAGTGGTTGATAAGAGGATAAAGAGAAGGAAGAGAAGAGCAGAACCTGGTGGAAGGGATCTTTCCTCATGTTGCGGCTGGCCAAAGGTTCATCGAAGGGAAAAACTACCGAATAGTTTTTGGCGTATGACTCATGACTTCGCTCTCGGATCCAGCGGTTGTTTTCGGTCAGGGAATGGTGGAACCGCCTGAGATACAGACAAAGGGAGATGATAAGAAAAAATAAAAGAAATAAGAAATGGAGAAACGCATATAGTGCACAGATACACACACACACACGGTCATTTTAAGGGCAGTTTCAATCGCAAAATCCTACCAGTGCAATGAAACGTTAGCTCCCTTAAAAGAACCACAATGCACTGTAAAACCAGGGAGCATCGATGCTCACTATGTTCCCTTAATGGAAGTTCTGAAGCATGAAACAAATCACCAACGCACTACACAATGACACGTAATAGATGTTTTTTTTTTTTTAAATACAAACCATTATTTAATTATATTTCAGCATACACATACATCACTAGACAGGTAATGAACAATCTAGCTAACATTTATAATGTATTTACGACTGAAGTTTTGCACGTATATGTAACAGGCAAAGTATTTATCATAATATATATTTAAAATACCATTAAAAAAAAAAGTTAGAAAGATATCAGTTCTGCTGTTTTTTCATTAATACCAGTAGTGACGATGTACAATGAGGACTTATAGAGTCTTACTGATACTTATTTCAATCATGACAATTCTCGAAATAGTTTTAGTTATGTTAATGAAAATGTCAAGGTGAATGGATTTGGTCTTAGCAGACTAGATCTGCTACGCTACTGCTGATTATTGCTCCTGCAGAGCAAGTATGGACTTGTTACTGCTAACAGATACACTGCTGTGAGCATGTAAGATATGTTGCTGCTGCTGCTGTATGAATAGACATACATAAATCCCGTAGCAGATCTAGGCAGGTGGAGCTGGGGGTGGTGGAGGGTTACATAGTAAATCTGCCTACTAACCTACAGCTAACAGTGAACCAGACAATTTAAATGTTGAGCAAGCAATCTCATTGGCTGCAGGAACAGCAGAGGCCAATCAGCTTGAGCCATGCGGTAATGATGTGATTGTTTGGAGACCTATCAACCTAAGTCCTCTAGAGCTTCATGACTGAACTTGATATTTAGTAGAAAGCATGATCTTCATGTTTAGTTTGGTTAACATTTCTTGAATGTCTGAATTCTTCCACTAGTGTGGAAGAAACATGATCTAGTACACTAAAACACTCGGTTTCCTGTGTCAATATAGTCTTTAGGGCTGCACAATTTTGACTATAAAATAATAATAATAATAATAATAATAATAATAATAGTAGTACTCTAAAACAATATTCGTATTACTACTACTAAATAAAAATAACATTTTACAGTAAAATAAAAAATATTAAAAAACTATAATAATAGACATTTTATTTTAAAATTTACATGTAAATGATATGTATGATTTTAAATATGTAATGATTTTAAAAATGTAAATGAAAAACTGCAATACTAATATTAATGGCTTTCTTAATTTCCTCATTTTCAAACATTAACCCATCAAGATTTTATTTTGGCAGAAAACCGCAGGAAGCCCTTAAAGCTTCTCTATGGCTGACTACAGCTGGTTTATAAGTGCTTCTCATTACAAGTTTGGGAAGATAGTTGGCGCAAATTGTGTTCACAAATGCACGTTATAAGTGATCCAAACTCAGAGCTTATGAGCTCAGCTCACATGTAAATGAACATGTAAATGAAACGTAGCCTTTGCAATATGATAATTTCACTAAGTCATAACTCTTCTTCAGTTTTAATTTGTTTAAATGTGTTAAATGTAGTCTGAATTGTGAACTAATGACTCTTGTGAACCGGTTCCTTTAGTAAATCAGTCAAAAAGATTCACAAATCATCAGTTTGATTTAAGTCATGAGTTATTGGTTTGAATCATCAAACAATTGTTCTGAATAGTTCTTGACTAACTGAACAATAGGTAAATTATTAATACGAAATTCATGTTCGTATTAATGTCACGTCTGACTCAAAATGTTGAAGCTCCCAATGGGTCTCCCATTGGCCGGGCAAACACATAGCCTTGCCTCGAACAGTACATGAAGTATAACACACATGAGCACTTGCTCACACTAAACGTACCTGATATCATATCCGTACATGTCTTTCTCAGGACGCCCATGAATGATCCAGTGAGCAAGTTCTTTGCCGCATCCTCCCCCCAACATCATACCTGCCAATCAAATCAGAGCATATGTCAATCATCATCCCACTACATCCATTATCCTGACTGATTCAATCAGTCAAACTTGTGTACGACCCTAAGCAACAAACCGCACCGTTTAACAAAGTACCTCTCTAGAAACATTCTGACAGAGAGTTGCCAATCAATTCACCATGAACGTTACCCGGAAGAGTTGTGCTGTCAGACTGAATCAATCTTCACGAGCTCAGACAAGAGCATACCAAGGAGGAATGAAGGACATTGTGAAGTAAGAGACACATAAAAGGGGCGTGAAACGAATGGGCGAAAGGATCTTGGAGTGTAAGAGCCGTACTGAGAGCCCGTGGTGTCTCTAAAGGACTTTTGCTTCATTAGCTGGCTGATGACTTCATTAACATTAGCCAGCAACCGCAGAGTCGCTGAGTAATGGCCACCTTGAGTTCCATGCCGTGTCACTGCTTTATCTCTAACACACTCCGTGTCCCTCACGCCGGACGAAGTATTTCTAGAGCTCTCATGACAAAGCAGAGAGACACTAGGCGGTCTAATAAAGAGGTGTCTTAGGTGCCAATCATACCGAACATGCTTTTGCGTTTAAGAAGTGAGATCCAAAAGAATGAAAAGAAACACAAGGTCTAGAAACGTGTTTTGAACCATGATTTTATTGTGTTGATGCATCAGACATTTTATTGAAAGGCCCAAACTGAGCAAAAATATGCAATTTGATGCAGTTGCTGATGTTTATTAGGGGGGTAAATCTGACGTTTTGTCACAATATTAATACGATATCGATTCTGTTAGCCAGCATTACGATTTGGAATGTGCTCCAGAGTGACGTCACATTGCACAGGCTCCGCCCACAACTGCTGACAGATCTGCCCTATTAGCATAACTCCTCCCCCAAGTGAGCTGAACACAGTCGGCCATGTTTAGCATTTAACAGCAGCATTCAAGAAATGTATTCTTATTAAAGCTTCTAAAGTTAATTCAATCAAGAGCAGTGAGTGATTTTCTGTTTTTCTTTTGTTGTTTGATTCATATTAACAGCATACAGCAGTAGGCACTGTATATTACTTTGCTGTCACTTTAATACACAGATCTATTAAACACAAACATGTGCTTCTTTACTTGCTGTTTACGATAACAGACATAACTGAGTATGTTAACTTTGTGCATTAACTTTGTGTGTTTTTGACTAAACCTTGTGTGTATTTGACAGTTTAAACGCAATAATACGTGAAACAGAAATTAGTTTAATACTCACGGGACCCGCCGTCTCACATCCAGCTTTCTGTGTGCGTGCTTCAGATGTGTGCGGAAAACCATATATCAGAATTTTAGAATAATATGGCCTTAAAATGCATGCAAATAAAAAACTTCCATGACGACGAAGAGCGTGGCCGTGATAAAGAGGTGATAATCAAAACCAAACTTTTGTTTTTGGCAGAGTATCCGAGGCACGAGCTGCTTCTGGAAAACGAGACGGGGAGCAGCAGCTCATTTGCATTTAAAGATACATGCACAAAAACAGCTTGTTTTTCCTTCCACTCAAAAATGGCCATTTACAACATGGTATAATAAATGATCTGTGGGGTATTTTGAGCTGAAATTTCACATATACATTCTGGGGACAACTAAGACTAATATTACATCTTGTAAAAGGGGGCATAGTAGGTCTCCTTTAAATAATATCAAAATCAAGTCACACATGAGATCAATAATATGATGACAGCTTATGACATGACAACAGTCAAGAAAGTCTTTCAGGCTTCTGTGTTAAAATGTGCAATGTGTAAAATCTAGTGCAAATCCTCATTAGCAAACAACAAAAATTAGGTACTCCAGTTGTAAAAAAAAAAAAATGCAAGAACAATATGTATCAAACAGTCCATAGGTGATGTGTCTCAGGCTACAGATGTCCTTGATGAAGTGTGCAGCACCATGACCTTCCCCAATGACTGCAGAGGCTCAACAACCATTTACTCTTTGGTCAGTGGTTTGCTACAGCTGAACTATTGAGGCCGGGATAAGAGTTAAGCTTTGCATGAGTTAGTGCTACCACACACACACACACACACACACAGCAGTTCTCTTTCTTCATCAAAGCACCAACTGAATCACTAGCAGTATTTCTGCAAATGTCAGGGGAGATGAGAAAGAAAACAAGGGGGAATAAAATGAAAGAGAGAAGGAGGTTGAGAGAGAAGGAAACTTCAGAGTGCTATATGAGACATGCGGATCACATCAATGTGTGTGTAGGTGCATGAAAGTACATGGTTCTGTTCCAAAACCTAGAGAGCTGCCCTGCTGTTTACCGCCAACATAGGCAGCTGCCTTCTAAGACAGCATCCTAAAGCCCCCGATTCACTTCCGTATGAAAGCAACGACATGTACAGTTTCTCCAGCCCGAGCTCATTAACTTTAATTTGACCACACCCCCACGCGCGCAGTTGTTCTCAATCAAATGATCCACGTGAAGGAACGCAGAGCTGTTAACGCCCTCATCAGCTCGAAACAAAGAATCAGCGACTCCAGTATTTCTCTACTTTTCATCAGTTTGGAAGACTGTTTGTGCTGTGGATTTACCTTGGATTTACCTAAGGAGGACACATTTTTATTATGAGAACAATTTTTAAGGTAAGAGACATAATAAGTGTTTTATTGTTGCATAAACTTTACATTGTAGCTACTAAACTCAAACTGGTGCAGCCTAAAATGTTATGAAATGAGATACAAGTAGGCCTATACTAGTATGAGTGTTTATTCTAATATGTTGAATATTTTAATGTTTACACCTGTGTTTACTGTTAAATACTGTGTTTGTGGATATCTGCTCAAACGTAGACGTATAATGTCACAATAATGTTTCATAGTTTGGAGCGGCTCGATCGCTGCACGCGCTGAGTTTGGGTCTGAGTCGCGCTGTGTGTTTGAAAAGCAAAACACGCCACACATTAGGCTTCACGACAAACTCATCTCATTTCATAACGAATAGAAATTTTTGAAGTAACATATGATAATATATGTTTGTCTAGTGTAGCGTTACTGAAAAGTGTTCATTTTTAACGATTTATAGGCTGCCTGCTATCTAGGCTATTGTTATTATTTTATGCAGCCCTACACATGCCTATATACAAGGCACAACAAACTAGATGTTCCTATATATATTTACAAAATACATATACATATATACACTGCCGTTCAAAAGTTTGGGGTCGGTAAGATTTTTAATGTTTTTAAAAGAAGTCACTTATGATTACATTATTTTTCAGATAAATGCTGTTCTTTTGAACTTTCTATTCATCAAAGAATCCTGAAATAAAAATGTAAATAACTGTTTTCAACATTGATGATAATGAAAAATGTTTCTTGAGCATCAAATCATCATATTATACTGATTTCTGAAGGATCATGTGAAGACTCTGAAGACTGGAGTAATGATCACAGGAATAAATTACACTTTACTATACATTTACATAGAAAACAGCTGATTAACATTGAAATATTATTTCACAATATTACTGGGTTTGTTTTGTATTTTTACTCAAATAAATGCAGCCTTTGTGAGCATACGTGACTTCTTTTAAAAACATTAAAAATCATACCGACCCCAAACTTTTGAACGGCAGTGTGTGTGTGTATATATATATATATATATATATATATATATATATATATATATATATATATATATATACACATTTTGTGTGTGTGTGTGAGTGAGTGAAAAATCTAAAATGTATTCCCAGAATCGTGCAGCCTTATAGTTTGTCTTGATGTCAACATGTTTACAGGTGTTTATTTATTTATTTTTTAGAAAGGGACCAGATGCCACTGGATGAGTCCTGCTGACTTCAACATTCACATGAGTCTCTGTACATGAACATGGTAAAATGAAAAGTCAAACACCTTGGACATGACAGGTATGTAGGCTACTATGTTTCAGGAATAGCACAAAGGTGTGTGACTGTTTAAGTCTTTGTCTTTACATCAGTGTGTTTACTAATGTGCTTTTTGTCCTTTGTTGTGTATCTTTGGATTATGTTGTGTTGTAAATAAATCCAGACAATCTAAAATCCATTCTTTTTTTAATTTCTCCTCATTCTTTGTGCAAGGCTTCTCATGATGATAGGGCCTGATAGCCCCTAATAGGGCCATTAGGGGAGGGTCTTTGTCTTTCTCAAGTGTAAAATGCATTCATATTAATGAGAGATCCACGCCCCTTCGCATAAAGCTTTCTCACACAAAACACGTCATACAAATTTTAAATCAATATATTGTCTTATCTAAATGAGTATGCAGGATGATTTTCACATAGTTTTGGAGCAAATATTCTAGGCTACGTGATACAATTTTCAAAAGTCTTGTGAAGAAATAATCACTATGGGTTTTATGACCTTATTTCAGTGACATTTGTTTTTTGTTTTTTCACAAACCACGCATAAACATTATTATCTTAAAAATACAAACATGTACATGCATGTTGCTCACATATTACGGTAGCCCCGTTTGTGCTATATAGAGTGAATTTACACCTTTGCCATTAACATGTTTATAAATAACTGAAAAAAGCACAAATGTCAGAGCATGTCAGAACACCTCCAGGACCCAGAAAACACCTTAGACCTCAGAGGGTTAAAATGCTGTCAAGGTAGGCAGCTCACTAGGTTTTGAAACAGAAGCTTCGTCTGAAATTGCATGTCTGAGTACATATGAGGAACTAACTAGCGACCATTAAAATAAAATGATGCATATATAGCATGATTGTGATTTACTATGAATGAATTCCGGAAGAACTACATCATCCATGTTATCATTGGCCCCTATACGCTGAATCGCCTCCCTATAACCTTATATAGTGCATTATTTGAGGGGGCTATTTAGGTCTGAAACCATAGAGGACATTATTGAGTGCACTCATTCAATCTCATAATGCACCTCAATAACGAGTGTAAAGCCAATGTACACTCAACGGCTAGTTTCTAGAGAATAACCACGCACACTGTGAGCATTGTGGCGAATCCAGTGTCTCGCCAGAGGAAGGAGTTTGCAGCACTAGTGTCCGACTTCACCCATTCATCCACTCATTCAGTGCACTATATAAGTAGAGTAATGTACAGTTAGCTCAAAAGTTAGGGTTAGGTAAATTTATACTGTAAAACGATATGCATTTTATAAGTTTTAAATGTTTTTATTTGCAAAAACATTCAATATATTCAAAGAGTCAATATTTATAGTGTTGAGCATTCTTCTTTATAAACTTCTGTCATTTGCTCTAGCATACTGAATATCAGCTTCTGGGCCAAATCCTGACTGATGGTGATCCATTCTTGCCTTATTAGGGCTCAGAGTTCACAATTTGTGGACTTCTGCTTGTCCGCTCGCCTTTTGAGAATTGACCACAGGTTTTCTATGGGATTAAAACCCAGGGAGTTGCCAGGCCAGAGATCCAAAATTTCAATGTAATAACCTCAAAGCCACTTCATTATCATCTTTGTCTTGTGACATGGTGTGCCATTATGCTGGAAAATGCACGGATCATTACCAAATTGCTCCTGGATCGTTGGGATACCATTGATACCATTCTTTATTCATGGCAGTGTTTTTGGGCAGAATTGAGAGCGAGTCCACTTCCTTGGATGAAAAGCAACCCCACACATGGATGGTGTCTGGATGCTTCACTGTTGGCACGACACAAGACTCATTGTAGAGTTCACCTTTTCTTCTCCAGACAATCGATTTTTCCGATGTCCCAAACAGCCTGAAGGGGCTTCATCAGAGAAAATAACTTTGCACCAGTCCTCTGCCGTCCAATCCTTGTACTTCCTGCAGAATTTCAGTCTGTCCTTGATGTTTTTCTTGGAGAGGAGTGGCTTCTATGCTGCCCTTCTTGACACCAGGCCCTTGTCCAAGTCTTGGGCTCACTGTGTGTGAAGAAGCATCACACACACCTGCTGCCAATGTTGAGCAGCTCTGCACTGGTGAGACACGATTCCATAGCAGGTTTATTCAAACAAAACCGAAATGTAATTTTCTGCAAAATACCCAAAATTTCGGTGCATCAATAACAAATGCAACGAATTTGGACACACTACTCATTTTATGTACTGCTTTTAGCCTACTATATGGTAGGGAAGTTTGCAAATTTGGACACGGTGAGAGCCTGTGTGTTTTCTCCAGAAGGATAGCGGCTCTTAGCAATCACATCACCAATGGGTCACCATCTGCCTCAGATTAACAACTACTCCTACCACACACACACACGCACGCACACGCACACACACACACAAACGCACATTTAACTAGTCATCCTAAAACTCCTCAACTCAACTTCCATTTGCATATTTCTCTGTCCCAGTCCAATGGTGTGATGGTAGCACTGAACAGGGGAATAAAGAAAGGGTGAAAAACCAGACTGAAGACAAACAGGGAGACATGGTGGAAGCAGCGGAGAAGGACGACATCTCTGTGGTCATGCATACTGATGGAATCCTATGCCCTGGTGCACGCACACACACACAATAATAATATCCAACAGTTCTGATGCAATCACACTCAAGGAGAATCCCTGATCAACATATTATTCCTTAAGTACCAGACTAACACCCACTTTAAGCACTTTTCATTTCAGTTTTGACATTCATAGGGTGAGTGTTTCTGCATTAGAAAGGACAGTTTTTCTTCAAGAGAAAAATATGGATAATTCATCACAAATTTCAATGCTTCTTTGAATGGTTTATGGATAATATCATGGTTCGTAATTAATTGAAGTTAACTAAAAATCTAATAGTGTCATCATTTATTGACACTGATGTCATTCCAATTCTGCATGACCTTATTGAGAAGATTTAGCAGAAACATTCTTCAGAATATCATCTTTTGTGAATAAAGAAAGACACACATGTTTGGTATCAGTAAAAATGTCCAAATTTCGACTGGTGCTGTATATATATAACATAACCAATCACAGCCTCTTGTACTCTTTCTTTCCAGGAAATGAGTTTTGCATGCTGAGGTCAGGAATCAATGTGTCATAAAAAAGCAAGCATGCATCTAATATCTAACTGTGATTCCTATAGCTATGTATTCCGATCCGTTCACGCGATCATGGCCTGTTGTCCGTCAGCATGTCTGAGGCCTGCAAGGTGACCCGGCCCACGCTGAGCACAATCAGCATTACTCCAGAGCCAGACTGAGTTTCATCTGACCTTCAAAACCACGAGCCATCTGCATCCAAAAATACCAACGCAAAATGTCTTCTTTTAATCTTGCACTTGAATGTAATGTGATTAGTGCTAGGCGAAATAGCTACAGTACAAATAAGATAAAAAAAATACAACATAAAATCTAGTTAAAATGGTCACAGTAAGCAACATCGCAGCCCATTGAAGCTGCACGATTAAATGTGAAAAGATTGTAATCTCGATTCAAACACACACGCAATCTTATTTCTAAATAACAACAATGTGGCTGTCTATTAAACTGAACATTCAGATCTGCGTTAGCGCTGCCGCTGACAGAGAGAGCAGTTGTTATGTTTAGGTATGAAACAGCTTCACATACAGTCTCATTATTTCTGTGTTACAATAATTCAAATGCTCACAGAAGTGCTGGGATATAAGTTTATAGTTCGGATATAAACACTGATGTCTATGGTAGCGATCAAAACAGAGGAAAACACCTTTTGAAAGTAACAACGCTTCAAATAAAGAATTACATTGTTACACCAGTAGGTGGCGACAAGTGACTTGATTGTATATGTCATTGAATCATTCATTCAAGAGATTTGTTCAAAACCACTGATTCATTCAGTAATGAAACAAGTGAAGTGTGTGAGTGAGTGATTGAATCATTCATTTGAACCGATTTTTTAATAATAATTTAAATTATTTTACAAAACAAATTAAATAGACTGCAGCAATTAGAATTTTGTAAGAACCTCCAGTAAATTGCATGTTATTTTGTTTAGTTGTCTATTCAGAATCGTGGGAGAATCATGATCTCTATTTTAAACACAGAATCGTAATTCTTAATTTTACAGAATCGTGAGTTTTACAGCCCAGGATAGCTGATAGTGAAGGACTGTGCACTGCACAGAAAGAGATGGATACAACTGCAATGGAGTTAGATCTCTGGACACGCAGGGATCAGAGATCAAGTTGCGGTGATCTTGAGTAGGTGGCGTGTACATGGAGAGTGGGTGAGACTGAATTTTGCATGTGATCTCTGCAGGGTTTCAAGGTTAAATAATTCATTTGGCACTGGTCATCTCTGGAAGAGAAAGGTGTGTGTGTGTGTGTGTGTGTGTTTGGGTGGGTGTGTGTGTGTGCTCCATAACCTACCTGCACTGTTGAAGCCACATCCAAGGAAAAAGCCTCTCACTTCAGGAGCTTCACCCATCAGAGGCTTGTGGTCTGCAGTGAATGATTCTGTAGGGGAAAAGGGTGTAAAAATACACTATTAATCTGGTTCCCATGACTGTATTATTTTATCAAATTTAAAACTATAGGACGAAACCAAATATTTTGAAATCAAAGAGATCAATGGAGTACATTGGTATACTCTAACATTCTCAATGCAAAACTCTTTAGTCTTCCCAGATCATTGATGGAAACGTGATTTACTGTATAAACCAAGCACCTTTATACAGTGGGGAAAATAATTGTTTGATCCCCTGCTGATTTTGTAACTTTGCCAACTTACAAAGAAATGAAGGGTCTATCATTTTTAAGGTAGGTTTATTTTTACGGACATAGACAGAATATCAAAAAAGAAATCCAGAAAAACACATATAAAGGTTGTAAATTGATTAGCATTGATCGAGTGAAATAAGTCTTTGATCCCCTACCAACCAGCAAGAATTCTGATTGGTTATGTGCCCATGTGAAACACAGACTAGCCCTGTCACTTTAAGAAAGTACTCCTAATGTCAGTGGGCACCTGTCCACAGAATCTGTATCTTCCCTTCCAACCTCTCCACCATCATTAGCAAGACCAAAGAGCTGTCAAACGTCAGGGACCAGATTGGAGACTTGCACAAGGCTGGAATGGGCTACAAGACCATCAGCAAAAAGCTTGGAGAGAAGGAGACTTTTGTTGGTGTGATTATTTGTAATTGGAAGCAATACAAAATGAAAAATCAGTCACCCTCAGTCTGTAGCTCCATCCAAGATCTCGCCTCAAGGTAAGGATGATCATGAGAAAGGTGAGGGATCAGCCCAGATCTACACGGGAGGAGCTTGTTAATGATCTCAAGGCAGTTGGGACCACTGTCACCAAGCAAGCCATTGGTAACACACTTACGCCGCAATGGATTGAAATCCTGCAGCGCCCACAGCGGTCAGATGAGACCAAATTCAAGCTCTTTGGCATCAACTCAACTCGCCATGTTTTAGGGCTGTCAAAATTGCTCAAAAATGACGTTCGAATATTCCCTCTAAAAAACACACATATATTCGAACTATTCGAATATCTCGTTGCACATTTTTTCAATGACGCGCATTACGTCAATAACAGGACAAATTAATACAAAGATACATAACTATTTGTAAAGGTAGTTTATTTAAATTTAAACATATTTAACAATGTATTACCTACACAAAAACAAGTAAAACAACTAATGGCAAAGACCGCAGACCTCACTCTCGCTTGCAATATCTAATCAGTCAGTACAGTACAATATGTTTCTGTTTAACGGTAAATAAAATGAGGCATACAATTCCGAGAAATGTGACAACGAACTTTTACCCTGAGGTTCATAAAAAAATAAAGTGCTATTACAAACGAAAAAGGCTAATTACATTATTGGTGCTTGTAGGCTATTTAAAAAAAGGAAGAAAAAAAAAACTTACATCTCGCGGCTCCACAATTTTACCATCCACCGACCAAAATCCGGAGTAGTACTTCCAGACATGGCTTTTTAGATTTTGGGGGGTTAAAATCAGTTTCTCTGCTGTGGTCGAGTTGGGCTCTGCACTAGAGACCTGCGCGGGACACAATTTTCAGACCCGCTCCCGCAGTGTTCAGTCCCGCTCCCGCAAAGATTTGTCATTTTTAGTCCCGCTCCCGCCCGCATCTGTGATATAATGTCCCGCTCCCGCCCGCACTTTCTGTCTGACGAAAGGTCTTGGGGGAAAAAATGCGTGCGCACAAAATTCCTTACCAATACTTGGTAACATATTTATTGGTAAGCCTGCATATGTTCAACCATACAAAACATTAAATAGCCATCAGTAACTAACGCCAACAAAGATAAACATTAATCGGCCCAAATTCCATTAGGCTTAACGTGTAACATAAAAACAGCCTTAGGCATTGCCTACACATAGGAACATTTGTCAAACGGATAATTCTTATCTACTATATTATAGACTTCACTATATCACAGGCCATTTAAACATTTAAAATGTGATCACAAAACACGAAACGGTCCCATATTACGAACAGCATAATATTCACAACAGTACTAACAGCTAACAGTAACCAAAAACAAAAATATATTCGATTATAGAATAGAATAGAATATAGAATCTCCCTCACAACTATAAATTATGTACGCTACTTTAATCATTTATATATTTTACTGTACACTCATATTTCATTTGCGGGAATGCAGCGTATCATCCCTCCCGCCCGCACCCGCAAGTGCACCTCATCATCCCGCCCGCTCCCACAATGACCTTTCAAAATTTGTCTCGCGCCGCACTGTTTTGCGTCGCGACCCGCGGTTCCCGAGACCTCTACTCTGCACTTCCTGCCATCTTCCATGTAAATCAACTTTCAGCAGTGACGCTGTGCCAGTGCGACTCCCGTGACCTGTTCCTGATCCTTCAGGCAGCGCGCGCGCCTCCGCTACCGTTTTTTTTCCCCCCCACATTCGAATATTAATTTTCACCTTCGAATTTCTGTTTTTTAAAACTATTTGAATATATATTCAAATTTAAAATATTCATTGACAGCCCTACCATGTTTAGAGGAAGAGAAATGCTGACTATGACCCCATGAACATCATCCCTACAGTCAACCATGGAGGTGAAACATCATGCTTTGGGGCTGTTTCTCTGCTAAGGGTACAGGACAACTTCACTGTATTGAGGGGCTGATGGATGGGGCCATGTACCATCAAATCTTGGATGAGAACCTTCTTCCTTCAGCCATAACACTGAAGATGGGACGTGGATGGGTTAATAGTTAACAAATTTTGATAACTTTTTACAGTACCAATGTGTTTTATGAACCATTGAACTTAGCATATAGGACAATGGGCATTGAGCCAACTATTTCGTGGTGCGGTTTCTTGGCCGCTACAGAGTTAAATTCGTTAAAGCTGAGATAAGGCCGTGATATTAGTGGTAGACTGCCCTAACAAGTTTTTAGCAAATACATCTTTATAGAAAACGAGAGAATGGATGCGCATGAATTGATATAGTAAAATGGCAGTGACATACAAAGCAAATAGGTTATAGAAAGTACACATAAACTGGAAATTGTAATGCAAAAGTTTGTCGTGGACACGCAAAAGACCAAATATAAATAAATATAAATAAATATATATATATATATATATATATATATATGAAGGTCCCTTCAGGGGCTCCGTAAAAACCCCTATAATGTCAGTCGATTGTATTTTTATAACATTTCCAGTACTTCACGAAAAAATAAATTGCTGACAGTTTATAATACATAAAGTATAAAAGGAAACTAAATAAATGGGAGAGTTGGGAAACGTATGACACATGGTGCTGCCGATGGGTCAGATCAGATCTTTTTGAAAAACTCTTTAAAAATGCATTGCTGCTGAGCGCTCACTTAATGGTCTATTCATAATGGTCAAAGCTTTCAGTGGTAAGATATTGAGGGATGACCCTCAAAAGCATCGAAGACAGAGAGAAATGCAAAGGAGAACGCGTGTGAAGAGAAACAGAGGCCACGAGAGCAAGAAAGATTGAGAGGTGAGACAGAAAAAGAGAGATAAAGAAAAAGTGACACACCTTTTCCATTACTCCACATGAGAAAGTGTTTTCCAGAGCATCATCTGCTCTTTGTGAGAACGACAGAGAGCAAAAGGAAAGGGTGAGGTTGCAGCTATATTTTATTTATCCATCTTCCCTCTTACTCATCCATCACCACACACAGACAGCGATGGCCTCTGAGGAATGACCCAAGCGCTCTGACTGCCCTCAGTGGATCACACTCACGCTCAAACATATCCTCAACATCAACAGAACCATTTCTGAAGGATCATGTAACACTGAAGACTGGAGTAATGATGCTAAAAAATCAGCTTTGCATTACAGGAATAAATTACACTTTAAAATATATTCACATAGAAAACATATTACTGTTTTTACTGTGATTTTGATCAAATAAATGCAGCCTTGGTAAGCGTTAGACCATTTAAGAACATTTTCAAAACGATTAAACTGTAGTGTGTAACAAGGAGGAGACACGATTAAATCACATCCGGATGTCAAAGTATATCAGTAATCGTATTATTCGTTTAATGTGCAGCCAGATAATTAAGGTAATTAAGTCATCAGTTTTCCAATATTTAGTGGATCACGACATCTGCCAAATGTTGATAATATACTGGCTCACGTCACGGGAGGTCAAAGAGACGCAGCAAGAATGTGAGCACTTCACAAGGACTATTTACTCTGAAATCATTATGAAAATAGCACTGCGTACAGGTGCCCTTCAATCAAGTAATCGTGTTTTTTAAGTGTAGTTCTTGACTAAAATGAATGCAGTTAATAAGCGCAGTTCACACCAAAAATTTATAATTATGCGTTAAATGGGATTCATACAAAAGTCCAATGACAGCACGGCCTGAATTACACATATGCTCAACATCTCCATTTTAATAGTTGATGAGTGGGTGAATGGAGCCGTTCATAGCACTCTTGAAATTATTTGAGGAGTGCTTATCCACTGACCCGAAACTCGTCTGCAAGTGACCGACAGTCACTACAGTGTGTTAGCGGCATTTCACACCTGTCATCCTTTATTACAGCCAGTAAAGGTTGACTGAATCTCTGGGGAAAGCCGGAGCTGTGACAGATCAGCCAATCAAAATGCGCAGTGTCATTTGACTGGCGGTCTAGTTAGCCTATCACTTGAATATATGGACTTGCAGAGCACAGCGAGATGAAACTCGGTCAAAAGGTCTGTATAGCGAGTTGATGAAGATACTAGAAGTACTGCATTGACTATAGAAATACCCTAAACTTTTCACTACAATGAAAATGTGAAAAGAAACAAATGACTCACATGAGCATGTGATCAGTGAATTTGATTCCTCAATGAATGATTGTTATGTACTGGTTCTTTATAGTGATTCAAAAACATCCAGCTAAAATATGTATGTTTGATTCCCGAACAGATGGTTCTTATGAGCCAGCTCTTTTGATTCAAAAACATACAGCATGATTTCTGAACAGATGACTCTTATGAGCTGGTAATTGTTCGTGAGTCAGAAACAGACCAGAAACCGTGACCAGAGTTTCCTGAAAAATTTGCTCTTATGGAGCAAGATATTTTTAGAGCCAAAAACAGAGCTTGAAACAATTGAGTTTGATTCCCAAACAAATGACTCTTATGAACTGGTTCTTTTTAGTGACTCAAAAACATACTGTATAACACAGGGGTCTCCAACACGTCGCTCGCGAGCAACCAGTAGCTCGTGGCCTGATTGGAGGTAGCTCGCAGAGGGGCCGATCGCGTCTTTTGCGCGCTCAAGTTCGTTATTTCAAATGTAGGAAGCTCATAATTGAAGCGACGCACTCTTTTTTTCCAGGCGCAGCGAGATGAAAAAATCCATTAAAACTTTGTCATTGTGGAGAGCGCAGTGCATGGTTGCATAGCAACGACAGACGCCACGGGAAATCGGACCGAATTTTACTATTAATAATAAAAGATAAGCTAATGTGCATTGTAAACATCAGTAATTTATCTTTTTTGACTCATTATTTTTATAAAAATGATTTAAAGGCTGAAATATGCAAGGTTTCTTTATATAAATCTTTTTTTGTCAAAACTTTATTTGAACTTAAGTAGATAACATGTCGCAAGACACTTTAAAAACTGGCCATCTTTTTTAATGTTGTTATTTTAATGTTTATGTAAACAAAAAGTGCATATTAATGCTAATTCTATTTGTTATTTGCTGGTTTTCGACATAAAACTTGTTGAATTGATTTTATTGTGTAGTATTAGTACTTTTTTAACAGGATTCTGTGATAACCGTGATCATTTTGGTCACTATAATCATGAAATGAAATTTTCATGCCATTTCATCTCTAGTTAAGATGCACTATAAAATCAACTATAATTATGTGTTTTTACAGTATAATATGCAAAGTACAATTTTCTATAAAAAAATTAATCTCTGACTGTTCTTTTCTCTGACATTTAAGGGTGACATATAGGCCTACAAAAACTCTTTTAGGTCTAAAACAGTTTAGATAGTTGTTAATATGAGAGTTATGAGACATTATTTAAGAGATTTAAGTACTGTATTACATGAGTAGCTCTCGGCCACTATCTTTTTAAAAAAGTAGCTCTCAAATGAAAAAAGGTTGGAGACCCCTGGTATAACATGACCAATGTAATTCAATTTCTGAACAAATTACTCTTATAAGCCAATTCTTTTTAATGTATCAAGAACATAACATTGTAAAACGGGCATCTGATGCATTTGTCTGTGTGTGTGTGTGTGTGTGTGTGTGTGTGTTTATATGTACCTGGACCACAGACAGTGGATTTGATTCCAGTTTGCTCCAGAGCAGGCACTCTGTTAACGGCTCCGTCGATGTGTTGCATAAAGACGTCCCAGTCCAGATCAAACAAGCTGAAGGCAAACTTATCAGACACCTACAGGTTCAGAGAACAAATACACAATTTTATAATCATACTCAATAATGGAGTGGCCTGGTGAGCTCATAGCTCACTGCTGCCATAAATCATACATCGATGATTCAGGGGGAAGGTCTTACTGGGTGATAACGTCACTAACGTAAAAACACCAATCAAGTTAAACTGCTGGTGTCCTCTTGACCCTTCGCTAAGCCCAGCCTTAAAAACATCACTGACCAATCCTTAACAACTGTAGCCATTGTCCATTTTCTCAGATGTGCATTATTTTTGAATGTCTATGGAGGATCTGTGTGTTTGAAATTATAAAAGTAATTTGGCAGAAATTATTCAAAATTACAGTCACTTATAATAGTGATGCAAGGTCCCGAGGATTTAAATATATATATATATATATATATAATTATATTTGAAGCACCCCTCCCCCCTTTTAATTTACAGAATTAAGAACATCAATAAATTAAAATAAGTAACTAAAATAATCATAATTAATTCAAAATAAAATAAATAATAAATAAATACAATTAAAAACAAAATAAAATAAAATAAAAATCACACCGTTAATGAAAATCTTCAGCTTATTCTTCTGGAATGCTCTGTAAAGCTTGTTTGAGTTAGCAACAATAACCAGCTTGGTTAAGTCAATTTATATTGCATGTTGATTTTAAGGTGCAGACACCATCTCCACATTCACCCACCCCCCCAACTCAACCATCAGCACAGCTCAAACTTCACTTTTCTCAACAAGTATGCTTTTTCCATGAACACTTTTCAATTTGTAATTTTATTTAAGCAAAGTCCTTTCTACTTGTCACTGTCTTTTCTCACTGCCACAGGGGAATGTCAATGAACCTCGAAACCGTGGGATGGAAAGAAGCAGCAGACGGTGTGAGCAATCCGACAGCTGATGAAATGCTGATAGCAAAGAAATCGAGAGAATATGTGGCCGGTGTGGAGCAGACTGGAGTTTAAAAATAAAAACTGTAGAGGCTGCATGTGCTGAGAACCGGCCAGGCTTCACACTGTCTCATTAAAAGTTTCAGACCAGCGCCGTTTCTACAAACACACTCCTCAAAATGTTCACACTTCCCTAAGATATTGATCCGTTGTTTCATAGCAAGACTGTAGTGAAAGTGTGAGGTGACAGAGGGTGAATTAAATAAGAGAGTTTTGTTACAGAATACGGCTGGCTGGAGATGATTATAAAGGAAACGCAGTGTAAATCTGGTCAAAGGGGAGAGCGATGTATATAAAAAAAAACATCTCCTGACATCATCACACAGCAGACAGACACGCTCACACACACACACGCTACGTTTGGAATCATATAGCATTACTTCTTTCTGCAGTATGTAGTAAGTATGCCGTGCACAGTATGTGAACTTTCCTTTTGTGACGAATGAACTGGATATTAGTGATGTAGGAACTGATCAGATAGAAATGACTCCTTGAAACTGTGAAAGAGTCAAATTCCAAATCAACACCCAGGACCCTAAATCAGATGATCTGTCATTTGGGATGCCATTTAGCCTGGAAACTAACTAAATCTTCTACATATAAGACAAAGAACGCTTGTAAGAGATAATCCCAACTAGCGAACGGACACTTAAGATATCAACGTTATGCAGTTTTAAAAAGTTAACGCCAAGGATCGTTTGATTACCCAAAACAGAGACTTAAAACAGACCATCTCGAAGATGTCTGTTTGACCTTTCCTTAAACGCAGGACTACAAAGAGACGGCCTTTACATATCAAAATGCATCCGATCGTTCCAAAACAATGCTAGATGGACCTATAATCAAACACTGTTCAACAGCATAATTCTATATACTGTTACAACCTATATATGTGACTATTATGCTTAGATCCCACATAATTCATGCAATTGTTATAACTATCAAATGGTGATTAGAAGTGTGTTTTGTTTCCTATCAGCGTGAATGATTTATCATTTCTTGAATTATTGTATGAATCAAATCTGTGTAAAATGTATTGTTATCATGTTTAAATTGTACTCTGCTAAAGAGGGAAAGTTAAAGAGGTCATGTGTCTAATCAGATAACATGCAATTCATGTGAGGGGAGGAGAAACATTTACAACCTGAACTAAAGACAATGTGGTCAGAACTCCTCCGAGGGTTAGACAAACACAAACAAAGCATTAGACAAGAAGACAGAGGTTTCTTTTCTTTTCCATTGAGAGTCTCGTTTTCCAAAGTTTTGCCACAAAGCTTCAGTCAATGACTCTATAGTCTGTGCCCACCTCAAACATCACACTTAAAGTCCCCCTGTGGTCAACCATTTTATCCTTTAAAACTTATCTAGTATCACCAAAATTACATATTTAAATGTTTTTTCCATGGAAAAAAAAAAACTGTCATGCCTTAAATAGCTTGAACGTAACTACACCCTTGCCCCATTTAGTATACGCGATTCTATGAATATGCAGATGAGCCCCGCCTCCACTCACTCACACGAGCTCAGAGATCCAATCGTTGACGATCACACGTTGACCTGATTGATTACAAGATAGTTTGTGACATCAGAAACACCAGCAAATTCAAACCGTCTTTGGTTCACTGTGGTTTTAAGGAGAAAATACTCAGCAATGGTGTTGACTTATGAATTTGTATAGTTTGTCTTGAAGCAAATAAAAAACACTACATAGACATATAAACAACATTAAAAGCTTGATTTTCACCACAGGGGGACTTTAAGCCACGAGAAAGACTCTGTTTTCCATTCATCCGCCAGCACACCAGAACGCGATTGGCTTCCCAAGACGTCACTCCAGGCACGAAAAGACCTCCAGCCAATCAATGAACCCGAGAAACCCAATTCAGCAAACCACGCCTTCCGGGATCCACATTCAAAGACACAAACAACAAAAGCAAGTAACGCCTCTAGATTCAAGATGAAATGGTGCATTGATATAAAGTTAAATAACCCTGCCTAAGAAACACTAAATTAATGATTGATGGCTCGTTCAGGTCATGTCTTATAAAGTGCATATACTGTAACATATACTAGAAACTTGGGATTCCATGATCTCACTCTCTTTAAAATTCTTGAAAATTCTTTCCTCACTTTCTTTCTTTCTGCAACTCGTGTGAATGTGTGCATGTGTTAAATATTAGTTTTATGTGTTAGAATAACCAATAGAGTCTCATTCGTATTTAAAGAGAAGTGTTATGTTCTTATGAATTTAATGTCTTAAACTGCTGATCTTGTTACCATGCTAATAAATAGTGTTCCCACTACAGTTTGGATATTAATATCCGCTACAGAGTTGATAGATACGGCTTATTCAATTGAGCACTGGACGATTCATTTGTTCGGCAGTAAAATAAGTGACTTTTTCAAGATTTTCTTTGAGCTAAATTGACCTATTTCCCTTACAGTCATTTTAGTCTCATCGGTTTAAATTAAATCTCTTTTTAACTTCTTATTTGACTGGAATGCAAAATGTTAGAATGTTTTTACACAAAATTGCATTAAATGTTGTCATGGAAAAGTGTGACCATAGCAAACTATATCAAACCATATAAGATGTTTTTTGAACATACTGTAGCAAACCATTTAAATACATTTTTGTCTTTCATAAAGGAAACTCTAGCTTAATCTGTGATGAACACATGTTTGTGCTTAGCCTTGAACGGTTATCTGCAGCCTTGTTTGTGCTCAAGTTGCCTTGAAAACAGTCGAGCCGCAGCTTTGTTTTCACTCAAGGTGTCTCCGCTGCAGATAACACCAACTAAAGAGTTGTTTTTCTGTTTAAACGAAGCCCTCACACGTTGACTGAAGGGGATGAGACCTATAAATGTGTGAGTGTAACTTTGCTGTGCGTCTCCTCTTACTGCAGAACACTCTGCATGTCAGAATTGACCTTCTTGGCAAGAATAAAAGCTTATAAAGACACTTAGCTTGTGTTTTTTCAGTTTCAGCCTCACCATCATAATTATTGAAGTTTATTTTTATTTAGTTTATTTTAGTAAAATAACTAAAAAACTAAAAATTGATAAAAACAAATAATAAGAAAAATCAAATAAACTAAATTAGTAAACCTTTAACTGAAACCAGAAAATCTAAAAATAGAATAGACTTCAAAACATTAACAAAAACTATAATGTTATACTAAAACACTGGTCTATACAGTAGGCTAATATAAGATGTCTATACTGAGATTTCAAAGAAGACATTTAATGAGAAACATTTAGCTCTTTTGCCATATTAAAGGTAGACGTAGTACATCATACTCTAACCTTCTCTATGCAAAACCCTTTCTGCCGTCCCTCCAGACCAGGGGTTCCCAAACTTTTCCATTCCAGGACAATTATAATCTCATCTCTATAATCTAGAATCTCAAGACCCACCAATATATTTGAAATTAGAAAACAATTGACGTTACAGTACGCTTAATCTTATGACAGAAATCGAGTATTTAATGAAACTAATGTTCCCTTTCGAGAGGTCTCTCCTATTGCGTAAGTAGCTTACGCTATGGGAAAACTCCTTTTCTCGAGGATATTGAAGTCTTTATGTAAAACGCATTGCAGCTGCACAGCTGACAGCAATGAGCGAAGGCAGCTCGGTCATTGGCTGTGCTGCGGCAACTTGCTCGAACCAATGACGGGGTGACTGAATGCGCGACCAATGAGCACGCTTCGCGCCCGCGCGCGTCAGAGCCCGCCAAGGTGGGCGTGGCCAAGAGCTATATATTGGGCGCCCCGTCATGAGAGTTCTTTAGATTTAATCTCCTTCAGCGAACACCTTCTTCGCTGGATCCTCCGGATTATTGAAAGCCTTCGCCGCCGTGGAAAAGCATACCAGCGAGATTGCTACGAGGACGTCGGCACCTTCAGCCGCCTTCGAACGCCATCCTACTGAGCCATCCGGCGCGCTACACACGCAAGTATTTTACATCTGTTCGCCCCGCGACATTTGTAAAAGAGCAATTTTCTGAGGCGTTGTTTCAAATGCCTTCCTGCGCGTCGTGCAGAGACCTTCTCCCGGACGGGGATCGTCACATCTTCTGCGCTCGCTGCCTGGGCCGGGACCACGCAGAAGCTGCTTTGACCAAGGGCGGATGCCCGGAATGTGACGACCTGGGTCTCTCCACACTGCGGGCTCGCTTCGCCGCTTTCGCCGCGAGCGAGCCCATCGCCGCCACCCCTCTGTTTGAGCCGCGCGTTAAGAAAAAGCGCCACTCACAGAGGCTTCCTGAACCTGAGCTCAGTGACGTCACGCCGAGCCAGTCTCCGCGTACTTCACCGCCACTCTTGCCTTCCCCACCGCCGGTTCAGTTCACTCAGCCAGACCCACACCCCTCTAGCAGAGCGGTGGGCCTTGTGACTTTCGGCGCGTCCGAGGACGACGGGGGAGTAGATGACAGCTTGTCCATCGACGCTGCATCTGACGACTGGCCGGGCTCCACTTTCAACCCCGCCCCGTCGACGCTAGCCAGTACGAGTGGGGGCTCCACTATGGATACGGAGATTATCCGCATCCTCTCGAAGGCCGTGGAGGACCTCGGGCTTGATTGGTCTTCTCCCAAAGAACCAACCCGAAGCCGACTGGACGAGTGGTTTCTGCAGGGGCGCCAGCAGGCCCCTCGGCAAAGGCCTTCTCCCTTCTTCCCGGAAGTTCATGACGAACTCACCAAGTCATGGAAAGCCCCCCACTCTGCGCGTCTGAAGCCTTCTTTTTCTTCTTCGCTCTCCTCTGTGGACGGCGCGAAGGAAAGAGGCTACGAGGGAACGCCGCCTCTCGAGGAGGCCGTGGCCAATCATCTCTGAACGCCCTCCACCACCGGATGGAAAGCCAAGGCTTCCCACCCCTCGAAGCCCTGCCGCACTACTTCTGCTCTCGCCGGTCGCGCCTACGCCGCCGCCGGCCAAGCTGCGTCAGCGCTTCACTCAATGGCGGTACTTCAAGTGTTCCAAGCCAAGCTTCTCCGCTCCATGGACGAGTCTGGCCCCGAACCCGAAGCCTTCAAGGACCTACGCAGTGCGACTGACATAGCCCTGCGAGCCACGAAGGCCACCGCCCAGTCTTTTGGCCGCGCCATGGCTAATTTGACTGTTCTCGAGCGTCATCTGTGGCTGACTCTGAAAGAGATGAAGGACGCGGATAAGGCCCCGTTTCTCGACGCGCCTATCTCCACCAGCGGGCTGTTTGGACCGGCGGTTAAAGGTTTCGGCGAACGCTTCACTGAGGCCCAGAACGCTTCACAAGCTATGCGCCATTTCCTGCCTAAGCGCTCCAGCTCATCGCAGAGCAGACAGAGACCGCCAGAGCCGCAGCGGGCTAGAGCAGCTCCCACCGCCTCTTAGCCCGCGCCTCAGGCTGACGCTCGACGCCGCTCACGCTCCCACAACCGCAAGCCGCCTCCTGAGCGACAGGGTCCTCGGCCCAAGATTGTGCTGAACCCTGAGCCTCGAAAGCCTTCCTAGCCACAGGAATGAGAAGAGAGAGTGCGTGTCTCGCAAAAGCCGGACCACTCTCTCTGCAAAATCTCAAACATTACCCAGTCCCCTTACAGGCGGCTGGAAATGTCCATACAGCAGTCAATGGGCCAGTCACAGAGCTCGCTCACCTGCAAACAAACGCCGTTTTTACGGCGACACACAGAAAACACAAAAAGAGTCTTTTTCTGCCTGTGTCACTAAGGGTTCACATGTCCACAAAGTGTGCATTCCCAGATACTGTCAAAACAGTCACAAATTCATTCCCAGCTCAGGCTGCGCGCCCAATGAATGTAGATCACGTGCCTACGGTCATGTACGCACCACTACACACAAGCACTGTTCACACAGTTATGAATTCATCCCCAGTAAAAGCGGGAAACATTATAAAAGTGACGCGTGTGCCTACCACTGTTTATGCACCCCCACTTATAAACACTGTCCTTACAGTGTCAAACACAACCCCAGCTCAGGCTGCGAGCTTTACAGACATAACGCGCGCTGTTGTAATCACACACGCGCCCATTCACTCAGCTGCTCAGCGTGCGCCCGCGCCTCTGAGAGCTACGAGCTCAGGCGATTCGCTGGCCGGGTCCCTACGTCACAGCGGCCCGCCCCTAGCCTGTATTCAGCCCATATCTGTACACGCAGCGACATGGGAAAACATTCCAGATATGCCGAAATGGGTGTTGAATATAGTAAAGCACGGATACTCGCTCCGGTTCGCTCGCAGACCACCACGTTTTACGACTGTGGTCGAGACGAAAGTGAGAAAGGAGTGTTCACATGTTCTACGCACCGAGGTGCGCAAACTAATAGAAAAGGGCGCTGTGGAAACTGTTCCCCCCTCTATGAGCGAGGCAGGTTTTTACAACCGCTATTTTCTCGTCCCGAAAAAGGATGGCGGTCTCCGCCCCATCCTAGATCTCAGACACCTGAACAAAGCACTAATGATTTGCTCGTTCAGAATGTTAACAACCAAACATATCCTCGCGCAAGTACGCCCAGGAGATTGGTTTCTCTCAGTGGATCTGAAAGATGCTTTCACATTCCAATAGCGCCTCATCACAGGCCGTTTCTGAGATTCGCTTTCGAGGGACAGTCTTACCAGTACACAGTACTTCCGTTCGGCCTGTCCCTGGCTCCCCGTACATTCACGAAATGTATGGATGCAGCACTTTCCCCCTTGAGGCGAAGGGGAGTGCGAATACTGAATTATCTCGACGATTGGCTGGTCCTAGCACAATCAGAGAGTCAGTTAATAACACACAGATCTTGGATTATCAGCCATTTAGAATGCCTGGGTCTAAGAATCAATTTTGCAAAAAGTATACTATCTCCCAGCCAGAGGATTTCTTTCCTGGGAGTAGTTCTAGACTCGATGCAAATGACAGCTCGTCTCTCATCAGAGCGCGCGCTCACCATCCGGCGCCTTGCAACATCATTCAGGGCGGGCGCGCGTGCCCCCGTCAAGCGGTTTCAGAGGATGCTCGGTCTCATGGCCTCAGCATTGGCCGTACTCCAGCTAGGATTGTTGCATATGCGCCCTCTCCAACGCTGGCTCAAGAGCCGCGTTCGGGCCACTTTTTAATCAGAGCGAACCACGGCTGTATAAAAGCCCTGACGCACTGGAAAGCCGCCGACTGGTACCAGTCAGGCGTGAGTCTGGGTGTGAACACAAGGAGAAAGATGATCACGACAGATGCCTCCAAAATAGGTTGGGGGGCCCTTTACGAGGGCAGGCCTGTCTCCGGCTTTTGGTCAAACCCGGAGAAGCGCCTACACATAAACTGTCTGGAGATGAAAGCGGTCGCTTTGGCTCTCAGAGCCCTGCTTCCACATCTAAAAAACGAACACGTCCTGGTCCGAACGGACAACATGACGGTAGTGTCATACATAAATCGCCAGGGTGGACTCAGGTCGAGCTCCATGCATTCAATGGCCAGGAGAATCATCTTATGGTCCCAGCACAATGATATTATTATTTGATATTATTATTATATCTGATGATATTTCATCCCCGCCCGATCTGTGGGCCCTTCATGCATGGCCCCTCAACGGGTTCCCAGGAACCTCACGAGCGGAGCGCTAAAAACCATCGCTGAGGCGCGGGCGCCCTCCACGAGACGCTTATATGCCCAGAAATGGAAAGTGTTCAGTGACTGGTGTAATGCCAAAGGCCTGAACCCTGAAACATGCGAGATTACGAACGTACTCACTTTTCTACAAGGGCTTCTGGAGGCGGGCCGCACCCCCTCCACGCTCAAAGTATATGTGGCGGCCATCACAGCGTCACACGACCCTGTAATGGAACGTCCATTGGGAAGAAACGACCTAATTATTCGTTTCCTAAGGGGCGCTAGGTGGATGAACCCTTCACGCCCCCCCTCAGTGTCGATCTGGGACCTAGCTACTGTCCTAGACTCTCTTAAAGGGCCCCCGTTCGAACCACTCCGAACCGTGCACCTTAAACAGCTCTCGCTCAAAACTGCGCTCTTGCTGGCACTCGCCTCGGTCAAGAGAGTGGGCGACCTGCACGCGCTTTCGACAAGCGCTGCCTGCCTAGAATTCTGACCTAACGACTGCAGGGTCGTCCTTAGGCCAAAACATGGGTATATTCCTAAAGTGCTCACCACTCCCTTCAGAGCACAGGTTATCTCCCTAACTGCGCTATCGTCTCCAGCAGACGAACACGACGCTAATCTACTCTGCCCCGTTAGGACTCTCAGAGTGTATTTGGAGTGTTCTGCCCTATTCAGACAGACAGAACAACTGTTTGTATGCTTTGGCGGCCGTACGAAAGGTTCCGCCGTTTCAAAGCAGAGAATCTCTCACTGGATAGTTGAGGCTATAGCGCTGGCTTATGAAGCCAAGGGACTTCAATGCCCCTGGGGAGTCAAAGCACACTCCACCAGGAGTGTGGCTTCTTCCTGGGCATGGTCGAGCGGGATACCGATCGAGGATATTTGTGCGGCGGCAGGCTGGGCCTCACCGTCCACATTTATCAGGTTTTACAACCTACAGGTCCCGACATTGCATTCCAATGTTCTATCAGCATGATGCTAGTTGAACTACGAGTTCGTATCTAGATTATGTATGTGCTTGTGTCACACTGAGCGCCTTCTAGCCACTCTGTACTTTTTTCCCACATATAAAGCTCGCCTCTGCTGGCTAGTTGGATGATAACTTTGCTTTTCAGCTCAGGCACCTGCCTCTGGCTGTCATAAGGCAAAGTTCAGCACGTACAGCGTTTTGCATGGTGTTCCCATAGCGTAAGCTACTTACGCAATAGGAGAGACCTCTCGAAAGGGAACGACTCGGTTACTAACGTAACCTCGGTTCCCTGAGAGGAGGGAACGAGTATTGCGTAAGCTGCCGTGCTTGTGCTTGGTTAGTTCGCTTCAGTCATTTTAACCTAAAGAACTCTCATGACGGGGCGCCCAATATATAGCTCTTGGCCACGCCCATCTTGGCGGGCTCTGACGCGCGCGAAGCGCGCTCATTGGTCGCGCATTCAGAGTCGCCCCGTCATTGGTTCGAGCAAGTTGCCGCAACACAGCCAATGACCGAGCTGCCTTCGCTCATTGCTGTCAGCTGTGCAGCTGCAATGCGTTTTACATAAAGACTTCAATATTCTCGAGAAAAGGAGTTTTCCCATAGCGTAAGCTACTTACGCAATACTCGCTCCCTCCTCTCAGGGAACCGAGGTTACGTTAGTAACCGAGTCGTTATTTTATAGTACAACTGTAAAATTTCAATACTAATATTTACGTTTTCATTTCTTTATTTACAGACAATAAAGAGTATATGAAACCACTCTGGTCCGGATATGAACTGTAATCCATGCTGTGAGTGTTGTTAAACTTGTTCAACTCATCGCGGTGTTCAGTGCAGAAAACGCTCTCATGCTCGTTCCGTGTGTGTACATGTGAAATGCTTTTTATATATTGGTAGGTAACCCTCTTTATGTGTTAACAGACGACAGATGAATGAACACACCTGAAACAGCCTCTCGTGACACTTGAATTCTCAGGTGTAATGCAATCTCATGCAGAAAACAGCGCAGTGATTGGAGTGAACGAGTTTCTTATTAATAATGCACACCGAGCCACTTAATGAAACGAGTCTCTCTGAGACCCTCACAGTCGCATGCGCGTTTCAAAACACAAATCGCACATTTATTTAATTCAATCGTGGCCTTTGCCATTTGAAAAATCACACTAAGCAAAATCACGTTTTCTATTTAATGTTGTTATATCATGCAACCCTAGACTAAACTGTGTGTGAGGGTCTGTGTGTGTGTGTGTCTCATTCACTGAAACACAAATTTAGCTGCAACTTACTCTTAAAGGATTAGTTCACTTTTTAAAAAACTTTTGCTGATAATTTACTCACCCCTATGTCATCCAAGAAGTCCATGTCTTTCTTTCTTCAGTCGAAAAGAAATTAAGATTTTTGATGAAAACATTCTAGGATTTTTCTCCATATAATGGACTTCATTAGGTACCAAACGGTCCAAGGTCCAAATGACCGTTTCAGTGCAGCTTCAAATGGCTTTAAACAACACCAGACGATGAATAAGGGTCTTATCTTGCGAAACGATCGGTCATTTCAAAAATAAATAAAAAAGTTTAAGTTTTATAAGCACAAATACTCGCCTTGCACTGTTCTGTGATGCACGTTCATGACTCTCCTGTTCGAACTCGTTAATCAAAATGAACAAATCTTTTTTCGAGTCATTTCGTTCGTTGAATGAACGAAATGACTCGAAAAAAGACTCGTTCAAAATTAACAAATCTTTTTTCGAGTCATTTCGTTCATTTTGATGAACGAGTTCGAACAGGAGAGTCATGAACGTGCATCACAGAACAGAGCAAGGCGAGCATTTGTGCTTATAAAACTTAAACTTTTTTATTTATTTTAGAAATGTCCGATCGTTTCGCAAGATAAGACCCTTATGCATTGTCTGGTGTTGTTTAAAGCCATTTGAAGCGGGACTGAAACTGTCATTTGGACCTTGGATCGTTTGGTACCCCATGAAGTCCATTATATGGAGACAAATCCTAGAATGTTTTCATCAAAAACCTTAATTTCTTTTCGACTGAAGAAAGAAAGACATGGACATCTTGGATGACATGGGGGTGAGTAAATTATCAGCAAAAGTTTTTTAAAAAGTGAACTAATCCTTTAACCAAAAGGTAGAAATGTGGCTTCAGCAACTAACTAAAATACGTTTAAATTGTATGTTTAAAAAGTAATAAAATTACTAAAAATAAAAAATGAATTAAAGCTGAACAGAAATATCAAAAAAGTGGCAAAACCACATAACAAAATTACTAAAACAAACTAAAATATTTAACTAAACAAAATAAAATGTAAAAATAAAAGCTAATTCAAAATATTCATAAACACTATAATAGTATAATAAAATATCAGTGCAATGTTTTTAAAATGTTTATAAAGATTACCTTTTTCTATCCTCTAACAGTCAATCTATATGTAAAAATAGGAAGAAATTAGCATGCACAACATCAACCAATAATATAAAAAAACTAAAATATTAATTTCAGCCGAAAACCAATATGATACATTGTTAATCCCTAGTTCAAGTTCAAGTCTTTTTTTTGCCAAAACGACGCAAATCGCCTGGAATTCATTTCAGTGATTTGGCTCACTCAAGACAATACAAGAAAAAAATGACAACACATCATCAGACATGACATACACAATAAAAACAGAAAATCTAAAATAAGAAAACAGATACTTGGGTTGCTACCAATGAGTAAATATAATAGATAAATAAATAAATCAGACAAAGTGCTAGTGCATTTAGTGACACTGAGGAGAATGACGTAGTTGTGTAAGCAGTGCAGATAAGGATTGCTGGTGTGAATTGAGGGACCTCAAAGCCTGCGGATAAGTGCTATTTGAAAAACGGGTGGTTCTGGATCTGATACTTCCTAGCCTTTTGCCCTGATGGTAGAGGGGTGAAAAGGGAATTAGCGGGGTGCAATGAATATTTAAGTATTTTCAGTCCAGTTTTTAAGTAGAAGGTGTTGTAAATGTCATAGATCTTAGGGAGGTCCAGCCCAATTATTCTTGACGCTGTCCTAACTACCCTATTCAGTGTAGATTTATCATCTGCTGAGCAGTTACCCCACGATACAGAGATGGAGAAAGTAAGTGTACCCTCTATCACAGCCCTGTAGAAGTGGAGCATTCCCGCCTTGGACACTTTAAGTTGTCTTAAAAAGAAGAGTCGCTGGTGAGCTTTTTTAACAATCTGGCTGATATTGGGGTTCCATTTAAGACTGGAGGATATGATGGTCCCAAGGAACCTAAAACTTTCCACCCAATCTACAGTTTTGTCCTTGATGGCCAGGGGCTGGAGCGACTTACTATTTTTGCTCCTTACGACTTACTTTTATATTTCCCTAATGAGAAATATACATAATTTGATAAGACATCAATTACAAACCTAATGCACTTTTTGCCCCTCATTTTGCGCAATAGCTCTAAACAGTGGGAAGAGGAAAAAATATTAAATCACTCCATGCACTCATTTTATTTGTACCAAATCACTTGAATGCACAGCAAATCAAGAGGTAAATGGGAACTTCCTGATATCTGGATTGTGGAACTCAAACCAAACACAGCAAATATACAACATAAACAACTATAGCAAAAATATGGAAAGAATAACACCTTTTATATCTCAGACTCAGTAATATTTTTTCTCTTTTGGAAACAGTCATTACAACTTACATCATCCCAGAATATGGGGTTCTGTTCATAGCCTCCCACAGAAAGAGCGTCACCTTGGAGACGGAGGTAGACAGATGCATCATGGTCCCTGACGTTGGGCATATTCTAGTGGAAAAAGACATTAGAAAGCTCATTATATTCATGTATGACAAAGAATTTTGTAGGAGCAAATATGGTGAAACTATAACGAACATGACTCCATCTCATCAGATGATGATGATATGATCAGTGTGTACAGTGATACTTCCACTCTCCTGTGTAAATTATGGAAGCTTATTTCTGACATGAAATATTGTTCTCTTCGACTCACTGGATGGAAATGGTGCTTTATTCGCAAATGTTTTATGTGATATTCCAATTTTGCACATAAGTTATATTCGCAACTTTGGATGGAAACATAGCTATAAGGTTTATTAATTAACTACATTAGTTAACATGAACTAATAATGAACTGCACTTCTACAGCATGTATTAACCTTAGTAAATGCTAATTTCAACATTTACTAATACGTTTAATAATTAAAATCAATGCACTGGGAACTAACATGAACAACTGTATTTTTATTAACTATCATTAACAAAGATTAATAAATATTGTAACAAATGTAGCAATACATTATTTAATGTTAACATGTGAAACATTGTAAAAAAAAAAAAAAATAATCAAAATTGTTATAAACTCGCAATTGCCAGAACAAAGTCAACATTGCAAGATAAAAGATCACAATTACCTTTTTTATTTGTTTTATTCCGTGGCAAAAACAAGCTTCCATAGTATGTTAATGTTGGTTTGAGGGCTTAATATTTATTTTGCAGCTTCACAGTCCATTCAGAAGCAAAAGATCTATCAATTTCACTATCACATCATGTGGATGACAAACATTTCATTACTTGGGATTCAGTGATGACACATTGGCCATTCTGTGAGGAGTAACATAGCTGTCAACAACCATGCATCAAACTACAAGCGCGCTCTCTCTCTCTCTCACACACAGTTGCATAATCCAGAGGAAGGCTCTGAGCTAAGTGCTTATGCCATGGCTGCTGTTGTGATTTGCCACAGAATAGAGCACAACGTCCCATGGACTACTTGCACTGAGCTCCGTGACGCACTTCCGGTTTGAAATAGTACAACTCATTTATTTCCAGTTAGGTATATTTTAAATGTGAGGTAAACACCACCTAAAATGCGTGTAGAATTTTCGAATGTCCGGAACATAAATGTATTGGACACATGGTGGTGCTGAGAGAGAGAGAGAGAGAGAGAGAGAGAGAGAGGGAGAGGGAGAGGGAGAGGGAGAGGGAGAGGGAGAGGGAGAGGGAGAGGGAGAGGGAGAGGGAGAGGGAGAGGGAGAGGGAGAGAGAGAGAGAGAGAGAGAGAGAGAGAGAGAGAGAGAGAGAGAGGACCATGTAGCAGATCTAGGCATGTGGTGCTGGGGAGGTGGAGGGGTAGAATAAGAATCCAGATGGCGCGCAGAGTTAGTGTATTTGTTTGGATGCCATGGTTACAAAGGGAAATGGTAATGAATACGTGAAATTGATTGCCTGTGGACATTACATTAAACAAACCAATCAGAACACGAATAGAGTTTCATGACTGAACCTTTCATTTAATTATTATGTAGTTATTTAATTATATTATTAATTTACATCATTATTTTTATTAAAATGTAAATATTAAATACTATTAATAAACTGTTAATAATATTTGTTAATATTACATGGAAATGCATATAAATGTAACTATGACAGCTATAAACTGCTGAGAAACAGTAATCTAGTGTGAAGCATTACTGATCTGTTTATAATTTTCACACCATTCTAACTGATGCTGTCACATTATCCTTGGTTTCCTTGATAACACATTTAAATTAGTACAAATCATTGGTTTCCTTGGTAACATAATTAGTACAATTCAATAGACACCGCAAAGGCACAAAAACATATATACACAAGATGTAAAATGTAGTATCAATGCAACACATGTGGCCTGAAAGTCTGTCAAACTGGTCATCAGTCCATCCTCTTTGTTGAGCCCTGACCTACTTTTCACGGGTGTAGAACATTAATTACTGCAGGCAAATAGCAGTTTTTGTAATAAGGCACAATAAACAATAATCTTAATTCATTTAATTAATTAACTTGTTTGCTTTTTTAATGCCACACAAGCTTCTTTGGTTATTTTCATGGCAAAAAAAAACAGTTATTAAAATTTTAAATAGAAACTTCCGTTTTACCCATTTTAATAGAAAGGCCCATTTTGTCTAAAAATTCTACCACTAAATTTGGATTAACTTGATTCAAAACCTTAAAACAAGATGTTTGCACTAAAAGAAATGCTAATACCTTAATTTAAGTATGTCTCAATGCAATTGCTGGACATTAACCAGCTGTTAAAATGTTGGACTCTGTTTCCCAGCATGCATCACTGTATGAAAAAAGTTGCCTCACTGGTTTTGTATTATGTGCATCTCTCCCCGTAATGTTGTGAATTTGAGTTTTCCTGCTGTTTTTTAGTGCGTGGAATGTTAAGGACCATGTGCACATGGTTAAATATGTTGATTCATCTGAAATCATGGCGCCTTCTGTTTACATAGCCTAGGACAAAGGTGTGATTACTCAAGACCCCAAAGAGGTAGTAGGGGCATTTTACGCACGTTATGTCCATCACAGATACTTTAGGCTACAACCAAGAGCAAAGACATGATTTATTATGATTGTTGGTTTGTGATGTGTAATACTATGCTGAAATGGACAGTGCGCGGGATTTAATAGCTTACCTGAATTCCCTCGATTCTTTCTGTGACAACATAAGCATGATGCATGGCTACCAATGGAACATTGACTCCTGCCATTTTACCCAGCTTAGTGGCCCAGACACCTAAAAAAACATAGAGAAGTATAAGTGACAGGATTATGCTCTATTGGCATGAAAACAGACAGCTGATGAAAATTGATTATGATATCCATAAAAAAAAAAAAAAAAAAAAAAAAAAAAAAATTATATATATATATATATATATATATATATATATATATATATATATATATATATATATATATATATATATACACATATATATGTGTGTGTGTGTATATTTTAAATATTAAAAAGACTTTGACATTGGTCAAAAAGTTTGCTTTTACAGCAATACATGTTGTGGTTAAATGCTATTTCACTATCACAGACTGCCCTCTGCTGGCATCTTTCTGACCTGCACAATTCACCACACATGGAGTTTGGATGGTCCCATGAGCAGTTTCTACAGCTTTCACTCTCTTCACGCCAAAATCATCAACCTTAACCTGGACACCTGTCACTGGACAGTTCTCGATCACCTGAAATCAATAATAATCATGTTTCAATATGGTTCATGCATTCAATCGTAACTAAAGAAGTCATCAATTGAAGAGAGTATAGGGTATGGAGGCGTACAGTGGCACCCCGTGCAGTGGCTGCTCTGGAGAGGGTGGTGCAGGTGCCAGCTGGGTCCATGGTGCCGTCTTTAGGCACATAGAGTGTGCCATAAAGATCTTTCACATTCATCAGAGGATACAGGTCTTTAGTCTCAGCTGGCGACAGGACGTATGACTCAATGCTGTACGCTTTACCCAACTGAAAAGCAAAAAGTGTGAGTATCCACTTATTAGATTATGTTTCAAATTTCATTCATTATTAACACATGCCTCTTTGAAATTCTTGATTCTGATTAGTCAATCACTGCATTCATTATAAAAAAAATGGCACATTGGATTCCAGTGGACAATCTACATTCAAATTAATCTTTGAGCAATTTTTATAGAAATAAACTTTTTTTTGTTGCAAACACTGAATTTCTAGGTGAGGCTGAACATTTTTTTGTCTTTGTTATTTGACTGTGCAGTTCCATTTCTATCTTGCCAAGATGTGTGGTTTAGCATTTGTGCCATACCGACATGAGGCGCTTGTACTCGTCCAGTCGCTGCTTGTTGGAAGCGATGAACAGGCCTCCATTTTGGATCCAGCCCGTCTCGAGTCCCGTCTCCTCCTCCAGCTCTGAGCTGATCACGTTGCGAGTGTGAGCCAAGAGTTCCACCTCAGTATCACTTGGTCTTAACTGCCACAAAAGACCTGTGAAAACATAAAAAGATATTGTATCTGATTCAAACAAAAAGCAATATTCAAAAGACAAGCTGGAGCTCATTCGTATTTGACAGACTGCTACGCCCATGGAGTAGGCTTTAACTATTATGCAACCAGTTATGTAAGCCTATTCATGGACTAAACACTTAAACTAAACTGCTACAAGTGGGATATTAAATCGGACTTGCTACCTAGATTCAGTTTTACCTTACACATTGTTCAATGAAAGTTAAAAACTGATGTGCATCTGCCTTTACTTTCTGTAGTTTTTGGTCGCAGGAAGAAACTGTAGTACCAAGTCTCTAATCACAAAGTAAACACAATGCAATACCCGCCGTGTGCCAGGTGGTGCCTGCAGTCAATCTGTCCCTCTCCAGCAAAACCACATTGGTCATGCCCATTTTACACAGGTGGTAGAGGGTCTGGCAACCCAGGCTTCCTCCTCCTATCACCACAACATCTGCAGACTTTGGCAGTGGTTTGGTGGGCCCACTGATGCCATCCTCCTGTTTGAGGGTCTTTTCATAGGGGACGCTCTTCTCTGTGGTGTGTGTAGACTGGGAGCTATAGAAGCGGGTGGTGGCACGGCAGAGGGGCGAGAGGTGCAGACGGCATGCCGTCATCCTCCGCGCCACTGTTCCCAAGAAGGCCATGGCCCCTGCAACAACACAAGACCATAAACACGCACTCTTATTATATAATGTTGATAGAAAAGGAGTCCCTCAGGGCTCAGTACTGGGCCCACTTTTATTTGTTACAATTACTTTTTTGAGTTTTCTACATAAGATAAATGGTCTGCCCATTAAAAAAGTTTACTTTAAAATAAAATACAGCTGCATTCATTAACTGAATAAGTTAATACAATGGAAAATCATTCTAAAACATTTATTCATCTTTATTAATTCAACATTATTTAATGGACCTGAGGTGACATGAACTAACAATGAAGTTGTATTTTTATTAATTAACGTTAACAGATATTAATAAATACTGTAACAAATGGATTGCTCAGTTAGTTTTAGTTAATGCATTAACTAAAGTTAACAAATGGGACCTTATTGTAAAGTGTTACCAATTAAAATAAAAAACTAACTTAAGCCAAGCACTAAGTAATTTTAATCTTTATTAGCCATCTATTTATGTCTCAATTAAATGTATAATTTCCTCTGTATATTTCATAACATTCTTCACTATGATCACCATGCAAGTCAGCTTGTCTACACTAATAAGTGTTTTAGTTAAGCTTTGTCATCTGAAATGTTTTACAGACAAAGAATTCAGTTTCTTATTTAAGCCTACTCACTGGTCAACAAACGTGTCGCCTGAAAATAATACAATAATGACCAACTTGTCTTTGCAGAACGTGATGCAAAAGCTTGTTTTAGGCTTAAGCATTTGTGCAATGCAAGCACGATGAAATTTATATTAAACTAAATAGTAAAAACGTGCAAATAAACAACAACATTGTAAAACAAATGGACATGCATTAGATAACATGTCTAAAAAAAAAACAAGACAACTAAAAAAAAACTATCAGCGTGTGAAGTGATAGTTCAGTAGTAACTTCACATCAGTGTCGCTCACCTAAAACTAAGTAAAAGAGCAGAAGTCCTTTGTTTGTTAACTGCTTCTTGAGACTGCTGTTGAGATATGCTCTTAAACAAAGCAACCGGTGCTCAAATATGGCTGTTTGTTTGCTGACTGAGCATGTGGACGAACACAGCTGTGTGTGTGGCGGACTTCAGAACTGCAAACATGCGTGAATGAGCCGGAAAAAATAACAGAGCTGCAACGTGCCTGACTAGGATTTCATACTTAAAGGTCCCGTTCTTCTCGATTCCATTTTTCAAACTTTAGTTAGTGTGTAATGTTGCAGTTAGAGCATAAATAATACCTGTAAAATTATAAAGCACAAAGTTCAATGCCTAGCGAGATATTTTATTTAACAGAAGTCCCCTTTCAAAGCCTACAGCAAACGTGCGGTTTGGACTACATCCCTCTACTTCCTTTTTTTAATGACGTAATTAGAACCGTTTTTTGACTAATCTCCGCCCACAGGTATACACAAAAAGGGGGCGTGGTCTAGTTGAGCTCCCACAGAGAAGAGGAAGAGTATCGTTTGTAGAGTGTGTTTGTCGCCATGTCGTCGAGACGCTGTTATTTTCATGCCAGAGTCAATTCACATTTGTTTGGCCTTCCCAGGGACGCTGTGCTTAGAGATCAATGGTTACAATCTATGTTTAACTCGGTTCCCGAAAAATATAATCCTCATTTAAAACTATGTGCAGCACATTTTGCCGAGGACAGCTTCCTCAATCTCAATCAGTTTAATGCCGGATTCACAAAGATTGTTCTTGAAAGATGGAGCAGTTCCCTCTTTGTCAGGAGAAGTCGTTGTTTATGGACCACAACCGGTAAGTGTATTTTATTATTGAAGTTGGTGCGTTTAACCGTTTCTGTAACTCATTACACAAAGTGTAACGCTGTTCAGCTTTGTTAACTAGATGGGAATTGAAACTAATCCAACAAACCTTTTAAATAAGTGTAGTAATTCAATCAGACACCATCGATTGTTGGTGTTCTTTGTAATGATCAGTTTAAATTATTTGTTGATTATATCTAATGTTTACTGTTTAACCACATGCTCGTTTAGCTGCAGCAACGCGAATCATTGTTCTATGGTTACTTACTGCAGTAAAGCCATGTTTGTTTACTATTCATTGCGAAGCTATTATGCTACACTAGTCATATGTACGAAATTGTAACCTATAAAATCAAAACTCGTGCACACGTGTCACTAAGGTAGGAATAAACAATGGACTTATTTTAAAAATTCAACAACACCATCGTTAGTTCGACGGACATATACCATAAAAAAACATAAAAAAACATATACCACAAGCTTTTATAACAGTTTGTAACATTTAACATGACATTTTAACCAATTAAAAGTATGACAACTACTAAATAAACAGCTTACCACTGTGAATCATTCTGCAAAAGTCGTGTTTGAACAGGTTCTAATCGATTCTCTTCATCTATGTTCTCCGGGTCTGATTCAGGCTCAAATTGATATGGTAATATGTTTGACATTTTTACAATAACAAATCAGGGCACGCATCTCCAATTTATGATAAGAGGCGTGACCTTTCCGGGTAATGTGCGATAAGCTGCTGTCGAATCACAACACAGGAACCGCTGGCACAATCAGAACTCGTTACGTATTTCTGAAGGAGGGACTTCATAGAACAAGGAAGTCATCGGCCCGTTTTTTGGACAGTGAAAACAGCGGTATACAGATAAGTAAATTGTGTGAAAAATACTGTGTTTTTTTACACGCGAAACATGAACACGTGTTATATTGCACACTGTAAACACAATCAAAGCTTTAAAAAAAACATGAAGAACGGGACCTTTAACGGTGTCTTTCGAAGAGAGTTCCCTCATGCCGACGTCATTTGCAAACCCCAGGTCGTACACGTACGTTACGAGAATCGTTACGTGTAACGTTACATCTTTGCCTATTAATATCAATCGGACAGGTACAACATGCCACGAGCACGCATTTAAATATAGGGCATGTTACACACACACACACACACACACACACACTCACAAAAAGAAGCCTATTAAAAAATACAAGCCGCCACTCTGCATAACTTTTTCTTCAGACGCTGAAACTACTAAAAACGCATTGATTAATGCGGTACTGAGGGGGGGTTATGGTCGGTTGTTTGTTGCTAAACAACTCGCAGCGGTCCAGCATTTAAATTTACACTGTACAATTCTGATTTCAGCAATTTGGATTCAACATTACAAGTGTGAAACGTTCAAAGTAGGTTAAAAGTGGTCGTTGTCGGTCAATTGACACTCAAAAGAACGGGTTCTGTCATGCCAATAAATAGGTCTAAGTTACTCGAGGCATTTCAGTAGGTTTTGAGATAGAGAGTTGAGAGTTTTTCAGACAGATTCAAAACAACACATTGCATTGCTTACCTGTCAGATGAATAAATCCACTTTGGAAAGAAAACACACACACAAAAGACTTTTGTTGGTGCGGATGTTGTGTACTGTTTAGTGCACACTGCAGCCCAGATCCATTGGTTGCATTGCAAGCTTCCAAATAGACATGTTAACCCTAGTGTAAACTCTCCACCCACCAACAGCAAGACGGTGTGTCTGACGGTGGAACCAATGGTATGTTGGGTTGAGGAAAGAAACAAAATATAATTTAATGTTTATTATTATTTTATATATAATAAAATAGTAAATAATATATATATATATTTTTAAATAATAATATATATATATATATAATATTTTATTATAGGCTATATATAATGGAAATATATATTTATATTTCATTTTATAATTATTTCTTAATATCTAAGTGTATAAAATAATCATAAGTACTTGATTTTAAGCATTTTGTAGATTGTAAAGATATAACCAAAGATGGGGAGATTTAAAAGTTTAAGCATTTAAATGCACAATGCACAAACATTAATCTTAAAACTCATATATGTGGGTTTCAAACCTTACGGTTTTACATTGATTTATACATATATGTATAGATTTACGTGCTTGATGGATGTTGAGACTCAGCTGTCAGCTTATCCTTAGATCAGATCACAATTAGAGCAGAAAGCTTGATCTCAGACATCTGCTCTAGTATTACAGGAGGCTTCACTGCTGCTGGAAAATATTGAGAACATGGATGAGGATTACAGGAGGAATATAATGGGACTCCTAACAGGATTTCTGAACATGCATTATAAAACACAAACCTGAATATGCTGTATAAAATGGGTGTCAGTATGCATGCAAATAAGCACATACATATGGCATCTAATTATTCTCATTTCATGAAAAAATAGATTTTAGGACTGGTTTTGTCACAATTTTGACTTTTAATGTCATAATTATTACTTTTTAAGTCAGAATTTCAACCTAGCGTCTCATAATGAGGACTTTTATGTGATAATTTATTCTTTTCATCTCATCATTTTGACTTTTTATGTCATAATGTGATTTACAAAATAAGATTTTTTTCTTGTGTGGCAGAATGGGCCTCCATATGTTTACTAAAATGGGATTTTGAAGGTTTTTATATGTAGCCTATAGTGTCTTACAAATCAGACAGAATAACAAATTTTCCAGATACCATGTACTTTGAACATTATTGGCTGACCTATTTCTACATGCACAAAACATCCTTGAGAGCGTGAAAACTCTCTGTTTCAGCCACACACATGGACACTGAGTCGCTGACCTCACAAAACCTTTCCTATCTGAAACAACCAATCAGTAGAGGTTTAGAGAGCCCCACCCTCGGTCAGGGAAATATGACAACACACTGGATGAAGCAATGACAAACTGTCATGTGATGTGATGTCATCAGAGCACTACAACATTGGGTAAAAAGCCAACAGTTTGACGTATACGCAGATAGAGGACCAAAGCCATCTGATGAGACATTTCAAACAGCTGTTTCTGTGCAATAAGCTCAGCCATTGGTTGTGTCATTTGAAAATGAACGGCTCTGATGCAATGGCATTTTGCTGTTCTTATGAAACAGGGTTCACTGGGGTCACGATGGGCAATGGATGGTGTTTTAGAAATGGCACAACCCTCCTCCTTACCCGAGCTGTGGTCACATGACCCCTGCTGGCTGATGTAGGAGTCATCTATATTAATCATGTTTACTTTCAACACCTAAATAATGTGAGAGAAACGGTTATATCATAAGAGGCATTCACTGTAATGTTTGACTCGGGTTTTATTTTTAACTAAACATTTATTTATTTTAATTTTGTATTGTTTCCTGTCTTGTACATAATGTTTAAAGAGTCTGGAACTGAAAACACTCAAAACTGGATTTAGCCTAGCCTACTCATTAATGTTAATGAAATGGGAATTCTCTCTCTTGTGAATAATGAATAATCTCTCTTGTCAGAAAGCTTCAAACTTTTGTATATTTTGCATAAGCCATGTAGCCTACTGTAAATTGATCCTCATGATTGTTTTTACTGTTTTTGTTAATGTTTTAATTGTATTTTTTTTGTACGGAGCCCCTAAAAGGATATGGTGATGAAAAAAAAACATGAGATGGGAGGAAATATATATTTTGCGTTCTCTCGCAAACGTTTTGCTTTTCCGTTCGCAACGCAAAAACATTGATATAATAGGCATTTCACAGTGAATTCTGGGACTTCTTACGGAGCAAATGTTTCTGTGCATTGGATTTTGCGATTCAGACAGCCCTTAAAATGGATTTATCCCTGATCAGTGCCCTGACTCCTGAACTACAGAGCTGATTCAAGACGCACCCTTGCAGTCCTCATGCACACTTGAACACTTTGGCCACATTCCTGAAATAAGTCATTTAAAAGAAAAGTTCACCCCTAAATGAAAATTCTGTCATCATTTACTCACCCTCAAGTTGTTCCAAACCTGCATGTTTCTTTCTTCTGTTAAACAAAAATGATATGTTGAAAAATGTTGGTAACCAAACAGTTGACTGTAGCCATTGACTTACATAGTATTTTTTTTTTCCTACAATGGAAGTCAATTGCTGTTTGGTTGAAATGTTGAATTGACAACTGAAAATACGTTTTACGTTTACTTATTTTATTCTATTTCAGTTAGTGTTTATTTGATTTCAATTAGGCTAATGAAATGATTTTTATGTTTCAGTTTAAGTCAACGATAGTAATCCTGCCTCATCATCTAGCTACATCTGTTTATTATTTTTTTAAAATTATTATATACTTATAAAAAATATTTTTATGATTAATAATACATTTAAATTTAAAAAAGAAAACAACAATTGAATATTTCAAAACAACCATTCAGAACTAAATTGTGGTTGTTGTACCGTGCTCTAATAGAGATGCAGAAATTCTGTCATCATATACTCACCCTCAAGCTGTTACAAACCTGTATGAGTTTCTTCTGCTGAACACAAAAGATGATATTTTGAAGAATGTTTGTAACCATACAGTTGACGGTAGCCATTGACTTCCTTAGTAGGAAAAAAATACTATGGAAGTCACCTCCCAGAATGTGTAAGGGTAAGTTAGTCTTATTAAATAACTCCTTCATATTTTATTCTAGGCTTATGCATTTACTGCCTCTGCGTATATATATATATATATATATATATATATATATATATATATATATATATATATATATATATATATATATATATATATATATACATATATATATCCTTTTTTCATTTTATAAAAGAACAGCCATATTTGCTCACATTATTTATTTCTATTGATCAATTTAATGAATCTTATGTGAAGTAGATTGAAAAAAAAAACGTTTTCTCTTATATGGCTAAAAAAAACTTACCATCATATAAAGGGCTGTTAAGATCAAATACTGTTATTAAAAAAAAGGTATGTGACTGATATCCAATTTGGTCATTTTTCAAAAACATTTTTATTTCAAAAACAACAAATTGAACAGAACTGCCATGCACACTAATGTAATGTACTTTCATTTGGTCCCACTGTTCACTTTGGAGAGTTAGAGATGGGAATAAGACAGGGAAGAGAAATAAATAAGAACAAATTATCATGATGGGATCAGAAAAAATCAGAACGAACTGCAAAAGTGCACCAAAATAAAAAGTTCACCACCACACAGATCATTTCAAATATACAAGCTCTGTTTGTTCGATTGTCTGAGCATGATAGTCCCACAACAGCTGTTTAAACTTTAAATAAAATCCAGTAATAAAATTCTAATGCACCACTTCAAAAAATGACCTTTTATATCGTTAAGAAAAAGAAAAAAAACAAGGAAATCTCTCACACTATCAATACTTGCAAACGACTATCAAAATTTTATTAGCAACGTTTCGGGCTCATGACCTTGATCAGGCATCTACAATGAAGGTCATGAGACCGAAGCGTTGCTAATATCATTTTGATACTCGTTTGCAAGTATTGATCGTGTGCGGGATTTCCTTGTTTCTGTTTTTGTTTTTTTACCTGACTCATTTGGTCTTTTCTCCCACACACCAATCACCTACAGGTGTTCGATGGTGATTGCTAATATAAAGTTAAGAAAGAAAAAAAAAAAAAACCAAAAAATGGTCCTAAAATACAACTTTTTCCCTCTTGCAACTGAGGTCAAATATAATAGTCCTTGTACCATATTGCCTTTACAGGATCTTGTTTTCCATTAAAACTATTTTTTTCTATTTCAAAATTGTATCTTTCTCATTGGAAAATTGTGTTTTGCTTGTTTGTGAGTTGCTTTTGTTTGTTTTTTTTTGCCATAAACCTCACTGCTTTTTGTTGAAAAATGCCAATAAATTTCATTCAAGATATATCATCTGAAAACATGTCTTAACATCTTGCAATTAAATATCTTTTTTTCTTTTACTTAACAAGAAATTGTATCTTGTTGGAGATATTTAGACATCTATACTGGAAAACAAGAAAAATACTAATTTAAAAATAGATTTTTGTTGTTGTGGAGTAAAAGTGTCCTCCTAATGTTTGGTCCCAGGTCTCGTTCGTCTCGTCCACAGTTTTGAGGTCTCCGCGATGAGTGACATTTGTCCTCATAAAGAGCTTTGCACTCATTCTAACCCCTCCACTTGTTTCTGATGCTATGGGACTGTACAGGTACTTCACAACTCGTCCTTGTAGGTGGCGCTCTGCAGACCGGCCGGTGGCTGGGAACCCTTCAGAGTTTTATGGGACCCCCTCCAGTCCGTGCGCACGTTGTCATCGTCCCACAGCGTAGAGGTCTCGGTGTCGCTCACCCACTCCGGGTCCCCGGCGTAATGGCAGGGCTGCACCAGAAGAGGGTGTGTGGAGTACGCCATCAGATTCCGATTGGGAAAATGGGATTTGTAGTCCTCACTGTTGACGGGTAAAAAACAGCTAAATAAAATGGTTTTCAGTAGCAGGACTCATCCTTATGATTACAGGCTAGAGGAATTAGGTCAATGTGATGTTATAATAGAAATATAACATAAATGGGAATATTTATATATCTATGTGTGTGTGTGTGTATATATATATATATATATATATATATATACTGTGTGTATATATATATATATATATATATATATATATATATATATACTGTAATATTATATTATTAAATATTCATGCTATTATTACTACCTTTTTTGCCTTGTGAATATTATATTATACCTCAAGTTAGGCATATATATATAACTTTATATTAAATATCCCTAACTTCAAGTATAATATAATATTCACAAGGCAAAACAGTTAGTAGTAATAATAGCATTAATATTTAATCATATTATATTTATACTATATAATAAATTATACATATAGTATATATATATACATAAAAAAAGAATGTATATATATATATATATTTAATAATATAATATTTATACTATATAAAACATATGTATAAATCTAAATATACATTCATATTTTATTCCTAAACCTAAGTATGAGCAACTGAAATATAATATAGTATAATATAATATAAGGGAAATCGACTGGACTGAGTATATTTATAAATTCCTATTTTATCCTAATTTAAAATACATACTAGTGATGCTTACATTACAACCTATCTAAAGAAAGAGGTCACTGCTTATCTATTTAATGTCTCTTTTGGATCCAGAAGAGCAAATAACTTTAGGGCTTGTGCAGCTTGACTTTACCCCAATAAATGAATCAAGTATCAATTACTTTCAGCAAAAGCCTGTAGAGGTACTTCATGTACTGAAGGTACACATGTCCTGGGCCAGCTGGCAGACGGCCCGTGGCTTTGTCAGATCTGGAAGGAGAGCGAAGCAAATGCTGGCTAAAGCAGCTGCTAATTTCGCTGGAATGCGGAGCGGGGAAGCCGGGGCAGGGCAGGGTGTTTCACGGGTTAGCCGTCAGCGGGGCAGTAGCAGCACGCCGGTCTCTACCTGGAGAGCCGTGGATCGATGGAAAGATTGAAAAATGCGAGGAGAATACTGCTCTGATCTGTCTCTGTGGGGATGAGGAGCTTCAGGCGGGACGTGCCGAGCAGAATGAATAAGAGTTAGAGATGGAGAGGAAACGGACAGAGGAAAAGGGATGGCATCATGCCAACCCACAGCACAAACAACCAGTCACGTTGAGGAATCAAAGCTATTGCCAGCTCAAGATCAGAGTTTCTTTCTTGGCTTAAGTCTCAAACGCTCTAGCCGTAAAACTCAAATGACTTGTGCAATTACATAGTGAAGAAAATATGTAGAGTTTTTAGAATAAAACTCTCCAAATCAAAGCACACATTTGTGGTGAGCAATTTCAGTCAGTCCTGCTTTGCAAAAATATGTTCTCTTATATTTCTGGACTGTAACTTAACTAGACTACTAACATTTTATTATAAACTAGACTTGTTTAACATATAATCAAGGAGAAAATCCAAGTATGCATATGCCTTTATGATGAGAGGGCAAACTTTGTCAACTAAAATTAGAAACATCACTTCTATAAGAGGTTTGCAACAAACCCCACAAATCGTTTTAACATTTAAAGTATGTTTAGTCCCTGTCTCTGGAGACTTGAGTGTCATACTCACTTTGGGTGCTTGTCATACATGATGGGTAGAAACTCATCCACAGGAAGCATCTTGGATATGGGTTCGGCGTTGAGGAGCTTCTGAGCTCCCTGGAGAGAGATGGCGTAAGACAGCGTCCAGTAGGAGTAATCGGCGTACACCAGATTCCTCACGTTCTCCACTGCAACCTCCTCTCCAGGGTGCACCTTCTTCCTGCCCAGGTATCTGCAACATATCCCACAACAGTAAAGCCACCTGATGGGGCGCTATATCATCTGTCAGGAGTTGGACAGCTGGATTACCCATGCATATTTTAAAGGCCCCAATTTTGTTTTGGAGGTCTCCTACAACAGGTTTACATGCATCCAACGAAAAAACAATTCTCATAATATACATTGCAACATCTCCTCTTTTTTACAGTGTCTAACGGTTTGATCAAGGATTTAATCTCTCTAAACTCGAGAACTTTTCGAGAGCCTACTCTGCTCTGATTGGTCAGATGACCCAGTCTTTTGTGATTGGTCTACTCTGCTCTGATTGGTCAGATGACCCAGTCTTCTGTGATTGGTCTACTCTGCTCTGATTGGTCAGATGACCCAGTCTGTTGTGATTGGTTTACTCTGCTCTGATTGGTCAGATGACCCAGTCTGTTGTGATTGGTCTACTTTGCTCTGATTGGTCAGTTGACCCAGTCTTTTGTGATTGGTCTACTCTGCTCTGATTGGTCAGATGACCCAGTCTGTTGTGATTGGTTTACTCTGCTCTGATTGGTCAGATGACCCAGTCTGTTGTGATTGGTTTACTCTGCTCTGATTGGTCAGATGACCCATCTGTTGTGATTGGTCTGCTGTTTAGTGCGTGTTGGAAACTAAATTAACTAAAAACTAAAAATAAATTTCAGCTTCCAGGCCTCAGCTACAACTACAGCGATTGAGGGTCAAAGTAGACGTTGTTTACAGACAGACAATAAATATGTCTGGCATTATATATGGCTTGCATTATGCAAATATGTTACAAACCTATGTAGGTTCATGCAGGAAGTGAGACTGGAATTACTGACGACTCGTTTCAGGTTGTTCAGAATTGCTTTTGGGAGACAATAACTCCATTTATAGTTCACTTTTGATCTTTGATTTGCAGACCTTTTACAGTCACAAACTGCTATATTACACACTACATGAAAGCTAATATCTGAAAAAGCATAACAGGGGCACTTTAAATAAGATTTTTAAAATGTTTACATAGATATGACAAGTTTATCCTATACAATTATAAAAACAGAAGTGTGTAAAAAGTCTATAAAACGTAAAAAAATGACAAAGCCGAATTTAAGTTTTCCTTATAACTGCAACAAAAGCAATATTCTGATTCTGGTTCCCTCAAGTCTCCACGACAACCGCATGACAGACAGGTGTCACTCACATGATGTCCCAGTCCAGCTCCACCTGCTCCACCTCCTCCATCAGTCGCATCAGACGGCGTTTAAAGTTGACTTGGAAACGCATGTCATCCTCAAAGATCAGCGCCTTTTCTAGCTGCATGTCTACCATCTATGAGCAATATATGACAAATAATTTACATACTAAAAACTTATTTTATTTTAATGTTTGGGGTCCGTAAGATTTAATTAATAATTTTATTCACCAAAGATGCATTAAATTGATCAAAAGTAACAGTAAAGACACTACTATTTCAAATAAATTCTGTTCTTTAAAACTTTCTATTTATCAAAAAATCCTGAAAATTTGTATCTTGGTTACAAAAACTGTTTCCAACACTGATAAATAATAAATGTTTCTTGATCATCAAATCATCATATCAGAATGATTTCTGAAGGATCATGTGACACTGAAAACTGGAGTAATGATGCTGAAAATTCAGCTTTACATCACTGGAATAAATTAAATTTTAAAATACATTTGCATTGTAATAACATTTCACAATATTACTGTTTTTACTGTATCTTATGATCAAATAATAAATGTATCCTTGATGAGCATAGGAGATTTCTTTGGAAATCCTTGCAACTCCAAACCATGGCAATGTACAATAAAATATGCTGAAAAATGCATAAATGCAGTGGTGTAAAGTATTTGAGTAAATGTAATTAATTACTGTACTTAATTATATTTTTGGCTACTTTGTAGTTTTACAGAGTATCAAATATATTAGCAACTTTTACTCTCTAGTTGACTAAATTTTTAAATAAGTACATGTACTCTTTACTCCAACACATTTGTGGTAAACAATGCAATTACTTGTTACATTTTGCATGCCACCTATCTTTTTCTCCAGTAGTTTATTTCTGCTACAAAAGTGCATACAGGGCATAAAAGGTACTGTATCTTGTGGATTTTGCCCGTGTTCACCCAAACTCGTCAACAGGGCTACTTTACACTAATGCGAGTGCATTATTAGCAGGTAGTTGCTGAATCGCAGGTGTTTCTTATATAAGGTGAGGACATGCCGAAACCAGCACGTCCAGTGCAAGTAGACTTTGACTATTTAATTTGACTAAACATTATTTTATTCATCCGTTATATAGAAGAGACCTTTTTGAAGGATATTGGTTTACTTATGCCCTTTTTGAGCAGTTGAGCTTAACTGAGAATTGAGTCTTTGTAGACATTTAAGAGTGTTGACCTTGATTTATTGCAATTTCGAGGTGTTCAGATTTATTTTGATAAAAAAAAACCCCATCTGAATCAACTGTATCTTGTTTTTCACTGGCATTGAGGACTGGTGCGTCTTTGAGCCTACATTCAGTACGAGTAAAATACTTCAGTACTGTTAAAATCAGTACTGTTGTAAATTGTAATGGAGTCATTTTCGCTGTAAAGTATCTGTACTTTAACTCAAGTATGGTTTTCAGGTACTCTTTACACCTCGGTCTGAAAGACAATGCTTTAGATAAAATACCTAACCAAAAGCCATTTGTTTAAATAGTTTTAGGGGCCACTGACCTCTTTCCAGATGTAGTAGTGGCTCAGGAAGCAGCCCACCTCTCCCTTAGTCAGCGTTCGCCCAGAGAAAGGGTCATAGTAACCAGGTAAGAGATCGACACCTAGAATCTTAATGTCGCTGCTGTTCAAAGCTCTGCATGCACACACACAATTGAAAACACAATTATTGCATTATCTGTAGATATAAACTAGAATGCATGAAGATTCTTATAACAGTAAATGTCTATTAGAGCTACATGATTAATTGTTAATAGATCGCAAACTTGATTCAGACACCGTCACAATCTCATTCCTAAATGACAACGATTAGTCTTTTCAACCACACAGCATCATTATTTCTGTGGTATAATATAATAATTCAGATTATCACAGAAGTACTAGGATATAAGTTCATAGTTCAGATATAAACACCGATGTCTGCGGTTGTGATCGGTAGAGGAGTAAATCACCTTTTGAAAGAAACTTCATGCTTCAAATTGATTGGGCAGATTATCTGAACGTGCTCCACCCAAACTTTGTTTATAAAACATCATTAAAAAAATGTACTCTAAAACACTGATTCATCCAGTAATGAAACAAGTGAAGTGTCTATGAGTGAGTCATTGAATCATTCATTAAATATTTTTAAATAGATTGCAGAAATTATCATTTTGTCAGAACCTCTAGTAAATTGCATGTTATTTTGTTTAGTTGTCTATTTCTATTTTATCGCGATCTCTATTTTAAACAAACAAAAAAAACCTGATTGTCAATTTATTCAGAATCGTGCAGCTCTGATGTCTATTGTGTGTTTATCTATACTTACGCTCCATCTATGGCATCCACAACTTTAGCATCAATCTCAAGCTCATACAACGACCATAACATCCTGTCCCTGCGGTCTGGACGTCTGCGCAGGTTTACCAAGTAGATCTGAGGAGAACACACACACACACACACACACACACACATGCATGTACGTACGTACGCACACACACACACACGCAAATGCAAAATATTCTATCAAATGTAGTGATTGCTGTAGCTCACAACAATGGTAAAAAAGACAGAGTATGCACTTTACCTCATCAAAACCCATGAGATCTGACTGTTTGGGAGGAACGTGGACATAGCGAGAGACGTACATGGGCGGCCCATGGACTGCGGGAGAAATGACCTCAATTAGGACTCAAATCCTTGACAATGATTCTGTTCGATTAAGGAGCTAATCGCTAACTAGCACAACCTTAATACAATCTTCATATACAGTGGGGTCCAAAGAGTCTGACACAACATTGAAAATCACACAAGAACATTATTAATTTATTATGATCATTTAAGTTTTGTAGAAGTCATTGCTATGAAAGCCTGTTTCCACCTCAGAGTAAAAAATAAAAAGGGTTCTTGTGACTTTATTTCTTATAATGGACTTTAACCCTAAAAAGGGCAATAAACAGAAATCGGAAAATTTATTTATTGCTATTTTCCATCTTATTAGGACACAAATAAAAAAAGAAGTTATAGTTAATAGTAAGTTAATAGTGAAAATTGGAAAATATGGGATAACGAAAATATACTTTAATGACATTTCTTTTCAAACTTGTATGTTATTCAATTCAATTCATATTTATTTGTATAGTGCTTTTCACAATACACATCGTTTTAAAGCAGCTTTACAGAAAATACGAGTCCACATTACAAATTAGAGTAATCTGTCATCAGAGGTAACTGCCTAAGTTATGTATTTCAGAAATGTACATATACAAAATCATAGTTAGCGAAAAATTTATTAATTTAAACAATGTAATAATTTAAGGCAGAAACGATGAGCTCCTTGAAGTAATGAATACTTGTTAGTTAACAAATGATCATGACATTTAGAAGGTTATGTATTTAAATACATTTCTAATTACACATTTGTTATGAAGTTGCAATTTAAAATATATTGACTTTGTAATATTGTAATATCGAATAACATGCTACAGTTAAAATGATAATCAAGTAGTTTACATGTGCTTTAGTATGTTAGCCAACACATCAAAATAAGTGTACTTTAAATCATGACAAAAGATTATTAAAACATAATGATTTCAAATGTATTTTGAAGTAAAACTTTCAATATGACATTATTACAAAGTGCACTTAGTGTACTTCAGTGTTCAGAAACATATCCATGAAAGTGTACTATCTTTAAGTACACTTAAACAGCCTTATATATATTTCATATTTTATTATCTGCAAGTACAGTTTACAAGTACAAAATATTTGTAAAGTTTGAAGTACACTACAAGTGCACATTCAATACACATGCACTTCTTTTTCACAAGGGAAAATACATGCTAGCTTAAGTGCTGTTATCATTAAAGCAAAAAGGGGGACATGCCGAATACTACAACATTCTGAAACTAATGTATATTTTTAAGTTATTGCAAAAGTGTTATGCTGATATCATCATTCAATAAAAAAATGTAAATGTCATTGTCACTCACTCAAAGATTCCAGGTAAAGGTGGACAAAATTGATTCGATCATCCTCGACCGTCTGATGAGGCTTCGCAGGTACGTTCACATACCCATAACGCTCCTTGTTGCACAGATACATTTGAACCTCTGGTTAAAAAAGCGAATTATATAAGATAAATAAATATTGTCAGAAACTGTATTCACTTTGTCAGCTCTTTCCAATGCTATTTGACTGTAAATCCAACAAAATGTTGGACACAGATAAGAATTTTCCCCTCATTCCCTCCAAACTAAATCCAAATGTTAAACTCATCATATTGCATATGGGAAGTGAGATACGTTGGAGTCATCCAGAAGGGGGCACTGTACCCGATATCCTGCAGGAGAAGGCAAAAACGATGATGTCGTCGAAGGGCCAGGAGTAGTCCTTGTGAGGTGGGTGAAAGGACACTTCCCTGGTGCCCTGTTTGCGCAGGTCCAGCAGGATAGTGGAGTGGACCATCGGGACAGGATAGCAGCCCAGCCTTTGACGTTGCTTTGTGGGGAAGTACTCAGCGGTACGACGATAATAGCCCTGAAACAGAGAGAAAACTGAACAACATAGTCAAAAAACAAAGTGGTCTAAGCAAACAGCATCTAAACAGATAGTGCAGCAGATTAATGGCATATTTTAAGAGAATCGTTCAAATTGGTATAGAAGCATGAAATTTGGCACAGATACTCTCCAAGGGTAATTTTTGTGAAAAAGGCGTTGGCCAGCAAAAAATTCAACATGGCGGCCATTGGCCGCTATTTCTGTCAAATGCTCCTTATGTCAATCGTTCAAACAGTGATATCATGTAGGCATAACATTTTGTGAAAATACTCTCTTCAGAATGTTTTTTTGGAAAACAGTGCTTGTCCCTCAAAAATTCAAGATGGCAACCATTTTTCAAGATGGCCGCCATTTTTCTTGAATCCTTACATATTTTTTTCAAATGGTGATGCTATCATGAAATTTGGTACAAATATTCTTCAAGGAACATTATCATGGAAAAAGGTGTGTGCCACTCCAAAATTCAAGATGGCGACCAATTTCAAGATGGCCATAGACTGTACATTTCCAGAAGAAAATGTGAGAGGGTGCTTGCAGTGGCAAAACTCGCAACTCGGTTGCTAGGGTGTGGTACATGATTGCATACGAGCCAACAAACATGTCTGTACGATGTTCTGGTGCCGAGATATGGCTTATTCATGTGTTCAGGTGGTTGCTAGAGTGTTCTGGGTCGTTGTTATGGTGTTGGTAGACGGTTGCTAGGGTATTCTGGGTGGTTAGTAGTTGTCACAGATGGTCACTATTGGAGTTCTTAGCATTTTCTTGGCATGATTTAGCACTTACCTAATCGCTATTAGCATGTAGCTGTTCACAGCTAGCATGTGTAGCATGTTGGAACTCCTGTTTGCTACCATGAGTCAAAAGAGCCAACCCCCATCTCTATACGATGTTCTGATGCAGAGATATGCTGCCGTGCAAAGGCAAAAGACCGTAACTTTGTTTTTGGTTGAAAATGAGTTATTGATATTTTTGGCACATTTTTGGCCTGTGTACTTACAGCTGCCATCAGTCCCTGTAACTTCTGATGTTCTCAGAGCCTTGTCCTGCACTAATGCGGTCAGATAGTATGCTCTTAACCCGCTCCATCGACAAACGTGTGATATCGATCGTGAAGGATATATCCAGAGTTGACAGAAAAGTGTTACACATGCCGTAGCAGGTGAATACAACAAAGAACTAAAGCCCCACCTGGCCAGTTCGGGTACCGGACCTGGTTGAAACAATCATGCATCTAGCTGGCAGAGTGCCAAAACTTCGCCGGCGCCTTCAGCACCGCCCTGAACACGGTCGAGCCGATGCAGGACTAATACATCACAGGGAGCAGTGTTGTGCAAGTTACTTCCAAACTCTAATACATTATACATTACTTGTTACTGTTATTTAAAAGTAATTTATTACCTTACAATATTATACTGTCTCCAAATTGTAATGCGTTACATTACTCCTGTATTACTTTTGAGTTACTTTCACCAAAATAGCTATACAGTAGTAGAACTTAACATTCTAAGGCTGTAACGATATGCGATATGAAACCGAAATCGCGACACTCAGATCCACGAACCTGCAGAATCGTGACACACCCCTTCCAAGTTATCCTTCCCGTCCAGATCCAATGATACCACATCTTTAAATTACTATTAGTATTATTTGAATTTTGAAGTTAACATTATAAAATGTTACCTACACCACAAAACTAGTTGAGGATAAATTATTTGGGTGGTGATGGCGCAGTGGATAAGACACATGCCTTTGGTGTGAGAGACCCGGGTTCGAATCCACTGTAAGACACCAATTTGTCCCTGAGCAAGACACTTAACCCCTAGTTGCTCCAGAGGCGTGCGACCTCTGAAATATAGCAATTGTAAGTCGCTTTGGATAAAAGCGTCAGCTAAATGAATAAATGTAAATGTAAATGTATTTAAAATTGGGGAATTCCAGCGTTATGGACGTGACATTTGCAGTCAAAACTTGAAATATAAATTCTCAGAAAATGCATTTAATACCAATATATTGAAATGTCTGTTTATCCACAGGATACCCCCTTAAAAGAGTCCAGACATTAGAAAAATATCCATCTACACATGCGTTTTATATTTAATATGAGGGAAATACACACGCATTCATGCGTGACAAAAAAAATATTTAACTTTTAGGAGGCAAAATATTTTTTTGTAATTCTGTGAATTACACTGCGCAAATCAAAAATAATACTACCCACCGGATGAAGAAGGGTTGGCTCTCCACAGAAAATAAAATTTTTATTTTATTTTTCGTGTTTGCATTTATGAGGAAAAAACAATGTAAGGACGTGACAGTTCTCCATTACGGACGTGACCGCTCTGAAGCAGCACTAAAAGACTGTTTTAAAACTTTCACAGAGACCTCAAACAGAAGACACAAAGCCTTTCTTTAAAGTGAATTTCGATTTGTACTAATTGTATCTTAATTTTAATCAATGTTTCATCAACCAATTGCCTGGATTTAATAAATAAGAAGTAAATATAGCAGACAATAGATCACGACACGGAGGCGCCTGAGCGACCGCGTCTCATAAATTAACCGAAACTCAGCGTAGCCTAGCCTACTTCACAGACCTGAAATATATATATATATATATATATATACAGGTAATTCTCAAAAAGTTAGCATATTGTGATAAAGTTCATTATTTTCCATAATGTGATGATAAAAATTAAACTTTCATATATTTTAGATTCATTGCAGACCAACTGAAATATTTCAGGTCTTTTATTGTTTTAATACTGATGATTTTGGCATACAGCTCATGAAAACCCCAAATTCCTATCTCAAAAAATTAGCATATCATGAAAAGGTTCTCTAAACGAGCTATTAACCTAATCATCTGAATCAACTAATTAACTCTAAACACAGGCTTTTAAAAACTCCCAGTCTGTTTCATTACTCAAAACCGCAATCATGGGTAAGACTGCCGACCTGACTGCTGTCCAGAAGGCCATCATTGACACCCTCAAGCAAGAGGGTAAGACAGAAAGAAATTGCGGCGTGGCATGGAGGCAATCAGCCTGTGGCACTGCTGAGGTGTTATGGAGGCCCAGGATGCTTCGATAGCGGCCTTAAGCTCATCCAGAGTGTTGGGTCTTGCGTCTCTCAACTTTCTCTTCACAATACCCCACAGATTCTCTATGGGGTTCAGGTCAGGAGAGTTGGCAGGCCAATTGAGCACAGTAATACCATGGTAAGTAAACCATTTACCAGTGGTTTTGGCACTGTGAGCAGGTGCCAGGTCGTGCTGAAAAATGAAATCTTCATCTCCATAAAGCTTTTCAGCAGATGGAAGTATGAAGTGCTCCAAAATCTCCTGATAGCTAGCTGCATTGACCCTGCCCTTGATAAAACACAGTGGACCAACACCAGCAGCTGACATGGCACCCCAGACCATCACTGACTGTGGGTACTCCAGTGCTGCTTATCTGTAGCCCAGGTCAGGTGCTTCTGCCGCTGTTTCTGGTTCAAAAGTGGCTTGACCTGGGGAATGCGGCACCTGTAGCCCATTTCCTGCACACGCCTGTGCACGGTGGCTCTGGATGTTTCTACTCCAGACTCAGTCCACTGCTTCCGCAGGTCCCCCAAGGTCTGGAATCGGTCCTTCTCCACAATCTTCCTCAAGGGTCCGGTCACCTCTTCTCGTTGTGCAGTGTTTTTTGCCACACTTTTTCCTTCCCACAGACTTCCCACTGAGGTGCCTTGATACAGCACTCTGGGAACAGCCTATTTGTTCAGAAATTTCTTTCTGTGTCTTACCCTCTTGCTTGAGGGTGTCAATGATGGCCTTCTGGACAGCAGTCAGGTCGGCAGTCTTACCCATGATTGCGGTTTTGAGTAATGAAACAGGCTGGGAGTTTTTAAAAGCCTCAGGAATCTTTTGCAGGTGTTTAGAGTTAATTAGTTGATTCAGATGATTAGGTTAATAGCTCGTTTAGAGAACCTTTTCATGATATGCTAATTTTTTGAGATAGGAATTTGGGGTTTTCATGAGCTGTATGCCAAAATCATCCGTATTAAAACAATAAAAGACCTGAAATATTTCAGTTGGTGTGCAATGAATCTAAAATATATGAAAGTTTAATTTTTATCATTACATTATGGAAAATAATGAACTTTATCACAATATTCTAATTTTTTGAGAAGGACCTGTATATTGAAATGTCTACTTGTAAACAGAACAATTCAAAACGAAAGAAAACGGACTGCTCTCTGCTTATCTGTATGAAATGTGCATTTCTCTCTGGCGCATTCACTACTGCGAAGATCGCGAGTCAGCAACGTCAACTTCATCTTTATTAATAAACAATTAAAATGTCTCCTTGCTATATTTGACATATTCATAATCATTGCTTTTGCCGGTTCTTTGTGACAGCTTTTAGTTGCTTTCCTTACATCATGTTACGTGAACGCGTCACCACCGCATCAAAAACATGATTGCGTGATGAAAACAAGAAAAATACCACCTAAACATAGCCTAACTGTTTAGAAAGAAAACACAGAACAAATGGATTAGCGTAATGCGCATACGTACATCTCGTGAATGTACAGTCTTCTTCTTCACCCATTAGCCGCTTTTCCACTGGCCAGCGCGAGCACAGAGGCCGAAATCATGCCTCACGGCACTCCTGTAGAAAATAAATCGCTATATAAAATATATCAGACGCTGCCATTTAGTATTTATTTACAAACTTGGACACCACACGCGGCTATTGACTGACCACGAACAGGTAACTTAGCCTACTTGCATTTTTCATTCGTAATGTCACGCAGTCTTGGTGTTTTTTATTTTTTTGTTGTTTTTTTACAATTAAAACTAAAACTGTGTTGTAACGCAAGCGTAACTGAACATGTAATATAGTAAAATATTACTGAAAATCTATTAGTAATGCCTTACACTACTGCGTTACAGCAAAATGTAATATGTTACTGTAATGCATTACTTTTGTAACGCGTTACTCCCAACACTGACAGGGAGTGATAATAATGAAGCAACAAGGGTATATTGGTGCATACAACATAATGAAGCAAGTGCTGGTGCATACAACATCAGACCAGCTCAGCTGTTACAAGCAGGTTATACAATCACAGCGTCCGGAATAAATCCGCGGGACGAGCGAAGTGTTTTTAAAACAGAAGATCTGTTTTATCGTGATCATTTTGAATACGTGTTTAGCTTGTCTTATGCCACTCAGTACCACCTGAAGATAGCCTATACTCTTTACCGCTACGGAAGTATTTTGTCATGTCTAATGAATTAATAGGGCCACCAGAATGCAACCAAAGCACAGTAAGTAGATGGCTATAAGTAATTGTAAATCATTCAAAATAAATGCCATGATCACTAGATTTTATACAGGTGTTACTATAATGATTTTGTTAATGGTGATCAGCAACCAAATATTGATAATGTGGAAGTTACTGTCTTTTGCCTTGGCATGACTTCTCACTTTTTGCTGACAATACAAAGGCAGAGTACAGTAACTTTAAAATAGGCCTAGTGGTCAAAAGTCAAGTTTGAGCTCAAGATTTTTTTGTGTAGATAATTTTCATTACTTAAACATCTAATTGGCAGCTTTCCAGTGTCCTACCTATAATTAATTTGGCGGGACAACTAAAAATCTTTAAAGTCATTTTTCTTAGTTCCACACTCTAGCGAGTTGAGGTTTTTTGCCTTTGTAGGGCAGTATAGGTCTTGCAAAATGGTAGCTAGGGTACCCTCTTTGGTTGCTAGGGAGTGGCTTGGCAGCTGCCAATCATGAAACTCTAAAGGCTGCGTGTCACTATGAATGATATAAACCAACTCCCATGTCTCTGTGACATTCAGAATGGAAGATATACCTCTTTGGATTTTGGTTGCTAGGGAGGGGCTAGAAGTGTTCAGGTAATTCATGATTGAATGTTTGCTGCCCCGGGTAAAACGAGACCACACTCATGTTTCTATGATACTTCTATCCAGAGATATCCCTTTTATCTCTTTCAATGGAAGTCAATGGAACTTGTTGCTAAGGTGCTGTAAATGGTTGCTAGGGCATGGCTTAATAGCTTCACAATGATCCTGATAGACTGATTGGTCGTCTGAGTAAAATGAGCCCGTTCCCTTGTCTCTATGACACTGTGATCCAGAGCTATGTTCAATACAAAATCCCTATGCAATGTGTATGACTGCCCATTTCTGTCAGGGTTCTGTCACTTCTGTCTGGTCTTATCTTAGTTGGTGACAGAGGTCTGACATTCCCGGTTTGTCATGTTCTTGTGTTCTAGTTCTGTTTATTGTGAGCACATGGCTTGTCATGTGTTTCCTTTGTGCCATGTGCTCTCCTGTCTATTGTCAGCCCCTCCCGTCCAGTTACCTGTTAATTGTATTATCTCCCTCACCTGTCTTGCTTGTTACCTTCTGTCATTTGTTCCCTATTTAGTCTCCTTGTGTTTGCAGTCCTGTGTTGGTTCGTTATTATCTGTTTCCCTTGTGTTTCCTGTGTCTGCCTGATAGCTCTTTGGTTTTCCCCTACGGGGCAGTTTTGGTTTTCAGTTTTCATGTTGTTTTGTAGTCATTTAATTAAACTTACCTTCCTGCACTTCAATCCTCGTCTTCCTTATTTTCCTCATCACGTGACAATTTCATGGGCCGTCCTACACCATAGTAAGTCAATGGGGCAACTTTGGGTAGCTCCTGCCCCCCAGGGGTGCAACTTTTACCCCATTGTGAGGTATGTTCTTACAGAGCCTGCCAGCCTCTTCAAATGTGGTAAACCGCACGTTTCTACGAAATCCTCGCTCGGAGCTATGAATCGTCAAAGTTTGTCGCAATGTTAAGTCTATGGGATTTTTTTCGGCCGCTTTTTCGCCCCTGGGGCGAACATCGTACCCCCGATCACTTATAAAAGTCATAGCACACCATTTCCGAATAATCCGCACGATTTGATGCCTCATTCGTGGGTCTGTAACAAAAGCTGTGGGAGGAGATGCGGGTTGGGGACAAAAGTTGGGGCTTTGCCTTTGGCAATGGCGGCCATCTTGAAAATTGGCCGCCACATTGAATTTTTGAGTGGCCAACATCTTTTTCCAAAATAGTGGCCCTTAGAGAGTATCTGTGCCAAATTTCATGCTTCTATACCAAAGTGAACGATTTTATTTACTAATCTGCTTCACTAAGACCCATAATGAACAATTACCCTCAAAAGTTATGTTGGGGTTTTTTTGGAGATACTCACTTTAACTGAATAGAGGACTTGTTTTGTCACATTGTTTGCGCACACAGCTTGTAGCATTGAGAAAACTGATTCATTTGAATGTGTTTGTATGGACAATTCATGTAAATGAACCAATTTTTTAAAAGAATTATAATTTTTAAGTTCCAATGCAACATTTTATGTCCTTTAGTAGCAAAAAATATGTGATGGCAAAAGGAATATATATATATATATGTATATATTCACTACTGTTGAAAAGTTTGGGGTCGGTAAGATTAAAAAAAAAAGTTTTTAAAAGAAGTCTCTTCTGCTCACCAAGGCTGCATTTATTTGACACAAAAATACAGTAAAACAGTAATATTGTGAAATATATTATTACAATATAAAAAAGTGTGTTCTATTTTAATATATGTTAATATGTAATTTATTCCTGTGATCAAGGCTGAATTTTCAGCATAATTTCTCCAGTCCAGTGTCACATGATCTTTCAGAAATCATTCTAATATCCTGATTTGATACTCAAAAAACATAACTGATTGTTATCAATGTTGAAAACAGTTGTGCTGCTTAATATTTTTTGTGGAAACCATGATACTTTTTTTATTCGATGAATAGAAAGTTCATAAGAACAGCATTTAATTGAAATAGAAATATTTTAAAACACTATAAATGTCTTTACTGCCATTTTTGATAGATTAATGCATATTTACAGAATAAAATGATACATTTCTTGAAAAAACTTGTAGTGACCCCACTCCTTTGTATGGTACACACACAGAATGCAGTTAGCTACTTTGTATAAGCTTGCCTGTAGACTAAACTAATTTAAATCACCAGTAGTCTATAAATGTAGAAAATACCGTTTCAAACTAGCTTCTCCAATGCTCTTAATATTATACAGCAATAGTGGAAGCTGATATGGCCACTTTATTGATGTGGCGTATAGCAAGATGAAATGTTAGCTATCCCTCATTGCGTTTTAAGAACATACACACACTAATACACACAGCTGGAAACTCATGGTTCTGTACCTGTGGAGTGATGCCACACCAGTAGTTGGAGTATGCTGACTGTGAATCCAGCATAGGTGCAATAACAGACTTATTCTCCGCCATCAGGAGGTGCAGGGTGTCCGGGTTGGTCAGGATGTTGTCTGTGTCTGAATACTGCAGATGAGGAAATAAACACAAAGAATGTCATTAATAGTTTTGATATCATAAAATTATATATTTGAAAAATTTCAATTGGGGTTTAAAGCAAATCACAGTAGTAGTTCTGTGAATTTAGTGTTTAGACCTCAGCGCAGCGTTTGACACCATTGATTCCGATATCCTTGTCTCTTGCCTAAAAGAGATGGTGGAAGTTTGGGGCATGGCACTTGAATGGATTAAATTCTTCCTCTCTAACGGGTCTTTTTCTGATAATTTTGGTCAAAATCTTTTCCATTGTATAGTGGGGTTCCCCAAGGATCTATTCTTGGCCCATTCCTGTTTTCATTATATATGCTACCTCCTTAACTATTGAATTTGTTTACATCAAATTAAATCATGGATGGTTTGGAGCTACACCCAGACTTTTTCTGATCTGGGTTTTTTGGCCCAGTTCTGTAAATTGGTGATAAAGAATCTTGGTGTACAGTTTGATAATTCTCTGAAATTTGATAAACATTAATTCTGTGGTTAAATCCTGTTTTTATTTTTCTATCTGCGATCAATAGCAAAGGTTAAACCATTTCAGTCTTCTAGTGATTTTGAAAAAAAAAAAGCTTTTATTTCTGAAAGACTGGATAACTGTAATTTACTTTATGTGGGTGTTATCATCTTCAATAGGTACGAAAAGCTGCTGCCAAACTTTTGAAAGGTACTCATGAAAACAGCATGTAATGTGTACATTAGCCTAACTAGACATTGGTTGACAATTCAATTTAGAATTTTTTTCAAATTATAGACCCTTGTATATAAATCATTACACAAACTGGCGCCTCCATATTTAGTATACCTTCTTCAAGTGCATAAACTACCTACAACGCTTAGGTCAACCAGTCAGAAGACTCAGTTCCCTTTCGAGAGGTCTCTCCTATTGCGTAAGTAGCTTACGCTATGGGAAAACTCCTTTTCTCGAGAATATTGAAATCTTTATGTAAAACGCATTGCAGCTGCACAGCTGACAGCAATGAACGAAGGAACTCGGTCATTGGCTGTGCTGCGGCAACTTGCTCGAACCAATGACAGGGCGACTCTGAATGCGCGACCAATGAGCGCGCTTCGCGCCCGCGCGCGTCAGAGCCCGCCAAGATGGGCGTGGCCAAGCTATATATTGGGCGCCCCGTCATGAGAGTTCTTTAGATTTAATCTCCTTCAGCGAAACACCTTCTTCCCTGGATCCTCCGGATTATTGGAAGCCTTCGCCGCCGTGGAAAAGCATACCAGCTGGATTGCTACGAGGACGTCGGCACCTTCAGCCGCCTTCAAGCACCTCCTACTGAGCCATCCGGCGCGCCATATACGCAAGTATTTTACATCTGTCCGCCCCGCGACATTTGTGAAAGAGCAATTTTCCAACAAGGCGTTGTTTCAAATGCCTTCCTGCGCGTCGTGCAGAGACCTTCTCCCGGACGGGGATCGCCACATCATCTGCGCTCGCTGCCTGGGCCGTGACCATGCAGAAGCTGCATTGACCAAGGGCGGATGCCCGGAATGTGATGACCTGGGTCTCTCCGCACTACGGGCTCGCCTCGCCGCTTTCGCCGTGAGCGAGCCCATCGCCACCCCTCTGTTTGAGCCGCGCACTAAGAAAAAGCGCCGCTCACAGAGGCTTCCTGAACCTGAGCTCAGTGACGTCACGCCGAGCCAGTCTCCGCGTGCTTCACCGCCGCTCTTGCCTTCCCCACCGCCGGTTCAGTTCACCCAGCCGGACCCACACCCCTCTAGCAGAGCGGTGGGCCTTGTGACTTTCGGCGCGTCCGAGGATGACGGGGGAATGGACGACAGCTTGTCCATCGACGCTGCATCGGACGACTGGCCGGGCTCCACTCTCGACCCCGCCCCGTCGACGCTAGCTAGCACGAGCGGGGGCTCCACTATGGATACTGAGATTATCCGTGTCCTCTCTAAGGCCGTGGAAGACCTCGGGCTCGATTGGTCTTCTCCCGAAGAACCAACCCGGAGGCGACTGGATGAGTGGTTTCTGCAGGGGCGCCAGCAGGCCCCTCGGCAAAGGCCTTCTCCCTTCTTCCCGGAAGTTCACGACGAACTCACCAAGTCATGGAAAGCCCCCCACTCTGCGCGCCTAAAGCCTTCTTTTTCTTCTTCGCTCTCCTCAGTGGACGGCGCGAAGGAAAGAGGCTACGAGGGAACGCCGCCCCTCGAGGAGGCCGTGGCCAATCATCTCTGCCCGCCCTCCACCACCGGATGGAAAGCCAAAGCTTCCCACCCCTCGAAGCCCTGCCGCACTACCTCTGCTCTCGCCGGTCGCGCCTACACCGCCGCCGGCCAAGCTGCATCAGCGCTTCACTCAATGGCGGTACTTCAAGTGTTCCAAGCCAAGCTTCTCCGCTCTATGGACGAGTCTGGCCCCGAACCCGAAGCCTTCAGGGACTTACGCAGCGTGACTGATATAGCTCTGCGAGCCACGAAGGCCACCGCCCAGTCCATCGGCCGTGCTATGGCTAATTTGACTGTTCTCGAGCGCCATCTGTGGCTGACTCTGACTGAAATGAAGGACGCGGATAAGGCGCCATTTCTCGATGCGCCTATCTCCACCAGCGGGCTGTTTGGACCGGCGGTTAAAGGTTTCGCCGAACGCTTCACTGAGGCCCAGAACGCTTCACAAGCTATGCGTCATTTCCTGCCAAAGCGCTCCAGCTCATCGCAGAGCAGACAGAGACCGCCACAGCCGCAGCGGGCTAAAACAGCTCCCACCGCCTCTCAGCCCGCGCCTCAGGCTGACGCTCGACGCCGCTCGCGCTCTCACAACCGCAAGCCGCCTCCTGAGCGATGGGGTCCTCGGCCCAAGATTGTGCTGAACCCTGAGCCTCGAAAGCCGTCCTAGCCACAGAAATGAGAAGAGAGAGTGCGTGTCTCACAAAAGCCGGACCACTCTCTCTGCAAAAGCTCAAACATTGCCCAGTCCCCTTACAGGCGGCTGGATATGTCCATACAGCAGTCAATGGGCCAGTCACAGAGCTCGCTCACCTGCAGACAAACGCCGTTTTTACGGCGACGCACAGAAAACACAAAAAGAGTATTTTTCTGCCTCCATCACTAAGGGTTCACATGTCCACAAAGTGTGCATTCCCAGATACTGTCAAAACAGTGCCAAATTCATTCCCAGCTCAGGCTGCGCTTCCCATGAATGTAGATCACGTGCCTATGGTCATGTACGCACCACTACACACAAGCACTGTTCACACAGTTATGAATTCATCCCCAGTAAAAGCGGGAAACATTATAAAAGTGACGCGTGTGCCTACCACTGTTTATGCACCCCCACTTATAAACACTGCCCTTACAGTGTCAAACACAACCTCAGCTCAGGCTGCGAGTTTTACAAACACAGCGCGCGCTGTTGTAATCACACACGCGCCCATTCACTCAGCTGCTCAGCGCGCGCCCGCGCCTCTGAGAGCTACGAGCTCAGGTGATTCGCTAGCCGGGTCCCTACGTCACAGCGGCCCGCCCCTAGCCTGTATTCAGCCCATATCTGTACACGCAGCGGCATGGGAAAACATTCCAGATATGCCGAAATGGGTATTGAATATAGTAAAGCACGGATACTCGCTCCAGTTCGCTCGCAGACCACCACGTTTTACGACTGTGGTCGAGACGAAAGTGAGAAAAGAGTGTTCACATGTTCTACGCACCGAGGTGCGCAAACTAATAGAAAAGGGCGCTGTGGAAACTGTTTCCCCCTCTCTGACCGGGACAGGTTTTTACAGCCGCTATTTTCTCGCCCCGAAAAAGGATGGCGGTCTCCGCCCCATCCTAGATCTCAGACACCTGAACAAAGCACTAATGATTCGCTCGTTCAGAATGTTAACAACCAAGCATATCCTCGCGCAAGTGCGCCCAGGAGATTGGTTTCTCTCAGTGGATCTGAAAGATGCTTATTTTCACATTCCAATAGCGCCTCATCACAGGCCGTTTCTGAGATTCGCTTTCGAGGGACAGTCATACCAGTACACAGTACTCCCGTTCGGCCTGTCCCTGGCTCCCCGTACATTCATGAAATGTATGGATGCAGCACTTTCCCCCCTAAGACGAAGGGGAGTGCGAATACTGAATTATCTCGACGATTGGCTGGTTCTAGCACAATCAGAGAGTCAGCTAATAACACACAGATCTTGGATTATCAGCCATTTACAATGCCTGGGTCTAAGAATCAATTTTGAAAAAAGCATACTATCTCCCAGCCAGAGAATTTCTTTCCTGGGAATAGTTCTAGACTCGATGCAAATGACAGCGCGTCTCTCATCGGAGCGCGCGCTCACCATCCGGCGCCTTGCAACATCATTCAGAGCGGGCGCGCGCGCCCCCGTCAAACGGTTTCAGAGGATGCTCGGTCTCATGGCCTCAGCATCGGCCGTACTCCAGCTAGGATTGTTGAATATGCGCCCTCTCCAACGCTGGCTCAAGAGCCGCGTCCCTACTCACGCGTGGCGTTCGGGCCACTTTTTAATCAGATCGAACCACGGCTGTATAAAAGCCCTGACGCACTGGAAAGCCGCCGACTGGTACCAGTCAGGCGTGAGTCTGGGTGTGAACACAAGGAGAAAGATGATAACGACAGATGCCTCCAAAATAGGTTGGGGGGCCCTTTACGAGGGCAGGCCTGTCTCCGGCTTTTGGTCAAACCCGGAGAAGCGCCTACACATAAACTGTCTGGAAATGAAAGCGGTCGCTTTGGCTCTCAGAGCCCTGCTCCCACATCTAAAAAACGAACACGTCCTGGTCCGAACGGACAACATGACGGTAGTGTCGTACATAAATCGCCAGGGTGGACTCAGGTCGAGCTCCATGCATTCAATGGCCAGGAGACTCATTTTATGGTCCCAGCACAACTTGCGCTCGCTGAGAGCAGCGCATGTGCCAGGCGCCCTGAACCAGGGGGCAGACATGCTATCCAGAGACAAGATTCTCCCAGGAGAATGGGCTCTCAACCCTCTGTCGATTCAGTGGTTATGGAAAACCTTTGGCAAAGCGGAGATCGACCTCTTCGCCTCCAAGGAGAACGCGCACTGCTCTCTTTTCTTCACGAAAAGCACGGACGCGCTCGCCCAGAGCTGGCCGAGCCGCCCCTTATATGCCTTTCCCCCGATCGCGATGCTGCCACAGGTCATCAGTCGGGTCAGAGAGGAGGAAAACGCAGTACTGCTGATAGCCCCACTCTGGAAGAACCAAACATGGTTTCCAGATCTGATGCAAATGCAATCTGCACCACGGCCGATTCCACTGAGGCCAGACCTCCTCAGTCAGGCCAGCGGGATGATATTTCATCCCCGCCCCGATCTGTGGGCCCTTCATGCATGGCCCCTCAACGGGTTCCCAGGAACCTCGCGAGCGGAGCACTAAAAACCATCGCTGAGGCCCGGGCGCCCTCCACGAGACGCTTATATGCCCAGAAATGGAAAGTGTTCAGTGACTGGTGTAATACCAAGGGCCTGAACCCTGTAACATGCGAGATTACGAGTGTACTCGTTTTCCTACAAGGGCTTCTGGAGGCGGGCCGCACCCCCTCCACGCTCAAAGTATATGTGGCTGCCATCACAGCGTCACACGACCTTGTAATGGAACGTCCATTGGGAAGAAACGACCTAATTATTCGTTTCCTAAGGGGCGCCAGGAGGATGAACCCTTCACGCCCCCCCTCAGTGCCGATCTGGGACCTAGCTACGGTCCTAGACGCTCTTAAAGGGCCCCCGTTCGAACCACTCCGAACCGTGCACCTTAAACAGCTCTCGCTCAAGACGGCGCTCTTGCTGGCACTTGCCTCGGTCAAGAGAGTGGGCGACCTGCACGCGCTTTCAACAAGCGCTGCCTGCCTAGAATTCGGACCTAACAACTGCAGGGTCGTCCTTAGACCGAAACATGGCTATATTCCTAAAGTGCTCACCACTCCCTTCAGAGCACAGGTTATCTCCCTAACTGCGCTTTCGTCTCCAGCAGACGAACACGACGCTAATCTACTCTGCCCCGTTAGGGCTCTCAGAGTGTATTTGGAGCGTTCTGCCCTATTCAGACAGACAGAACAACTGTTTGTATGCTTTGGCGGCCGTACGAAAGGTCCCGCCGTTTCAAAGCAGAGAATCTCTCACTGGATAGTCGAAGCTATGGCGCTGGCTTATGAAGCTAAGGGACTTCAATGCCCCTGGGGAGTCAAAGCACACTCCACCAGGAGTGTGGCTTCTTCCTGGGCATGGTCGAGCGGGATACCGATCGAGGATATTTGTGCGGCGGCAGGCTGGGCCTCACCGTCCACATTTATCAGATTCTACAACCTACAGGTCCCGACATTGCATTCCAATGTGCTATCAGCATAATGCTAGTTGAACTGCGAGTTCGTATGTAGATTATGTATGTGCTTGTGTCACACTGAGCGCCTTCTAGCCGCTCTGTATTTTTTCCCACATATAAAGCTCGCCTCTGCCGGCTAGTTGGATGATAACTTTGCTTTTTAGCTCAGGCACCTGCCTCTGGCTATCATAAGGCGAAGTTCAGCACGCACGGCGTTTTGCATGGTGTTCCCATAGCGTAAGCTACTTACGCAATAGGAGAGACCTCTCGAAAGGGAACGACTCGGTTACTAACGTAACCTCGGTTCCCTGAGAGGAGGGAACGAGTATTGCGTAAGCTGCCGTGCTTGTGCTTGGTTAGTTCGCTTCAGTCGTTTTAACCTAAAGAACTCTCATGACGGGGTGCCCAATATATAGCTTGGCCACGCCCATCTTGGCGGGCTATGACGCGCGCGGGCGCGAAGCGCGCTCATTGGTCGCGCATTCAGAGTCGCCCCGGTTCGAGCAAGTTGCCGCAGCACAGCCAATGACCGAGTTCCTTCGTTCATTGCTGTCAGCTGTGCAGCTGCAATGCGTTTTACATAAAGACTTCAATATTCTCGAGAAAAGGAGTTTTCCCATAGCGTAAGCTACTTACGCAATACTCGTTCCCTCCTCTCAGGGAACCGAGGTTACGTTAGTAACCGAGTCGTTTCTATGACCAGACTAAAAAAGACAAGCTCCAAATCACTGGAATAAAATTAGCGCTTCATCTAAGACTAGCATCTTCATTTGGTTCTTTGAAGCAACATTTAACATGAAACCTACTCGCACTAGCGTTTGATCCAACTGTTTAAAGGGGCTGTAATATATTTTATGTATTTGAATCTGTCTGGTGTTGATTGTATTTGTCATGTTATGGTGTTATTGTTGATCATTTTATGTCGTATGATTGTACAGCACAACGGTCAACGTCCTGTTGTTTTAATAGTGCTTTATAAATAAAACAAACAAACAAGATATTCGCAAAAAATGATTCTAGTATATTCCAGCACAATTTCTATTGTGACCCCAAAAAGAACTGAACCTCCATGAACCTTTGAGAATTTGGACCTGGTTTTAATTTATTTTTTAATTTTTTTATATATATATTCTTATTATAGATATTTGGGTGTGCATGATCCAAAATCAGGGTGTATATGCTTTAACTAGGTCATACCAGAATGTAGTCAGCCCAGCGTTTCTTGGCAAAGTTCAGCGCTGCCTGTTTGAGCTTCATAACATACTCATAGCGGCCGTTAGTCCAGTGCTTGGGCCCCAGCTCACCCGCATAGGACCTGTGCAGATAAAACAAGCAGTCGAATCAAACTTGACTGGTGGTGGTACCTAAACTTACAAACATCCAAAAGCATTTAAGAATTGTGCTTTAATCAGGACAGCATATCTGCCAATCGTGCATGTTGTGTGATGATCGTCTCACGTGGGTTTATCTGAAGGTCTCCACTCCACATAGTGATATTGTGTTTGCATGACGGTGAGCCATTCTCGCAGGATTGCTGTTGTGTTATCAGTGTTGTGGTCTGTTGCTGCCCTACAGGAAACAATAAACAGAGAGACAGCAATTGATTAGAGACATTGGTGTCATTCAATTGTGTATCCGACATGCAGAAACATAAACAACATAAGACAGGAAGTGATATCATAGTGAGGACCCCTGATCACCTTCATGACTGCATGCTAAGGTCAACAAGTCTCTTAATATGGATAATTTGCCCTTTTTATGACAAGGAAAAGTTACTTCAGGTTGTAGAATGTCATGTGTGCAACTCCCTCCAAAAATGCAATGATAGTTATGAATTAATATATACTTTTTGTTTTATCTTTAAAAAATATAACTAACTTATATTTTAACTTTAAAAAATAATAATGAAAGGGTTAGTTTACCCAAAGATAATAATAATCCAATAATTTACTCACCCTCAGGCCATCCTAGGTGTATATGACTTGATTATAGTTTGTAAAGTAATAAATATTAATATTTTTCATACAAAAACGCACCGCTTCGCTTCAGAAGGCCTTTATTAACCCCCTGGAGCCAATGCCATATGGATTACTTTTATGATGGATCATGGATGCGCTTTTGGGACTTCAAAATCTCAGGTACCATTCACTCCCATTATAAAGCTTGGAAGAGCCAGGATAACTCTGATTGTGTTTGGCTGAAAGAAGATTGGCTTGAGGGTGTGTAAATTATGGGATCATTTTCACTTAACCTTTAAGATGTGTACATTTATGTATTCAAGGTTAAAGGAAATGAAGGTAGTACTTTTTACTTGGTAGTTACACCACATGACATATTTAGAGTAGCCTACTTAAAATTTAAACTTTAGTTGGAAATGGTATAAACGTTTTTCAAATAATAGATTATCCTATTTGTGATGTAGCATCTGACTTCTCTTGTTTAAGTCACAAAATAAACGACTTGCAGCTATTTAGAACGTTAAATCGCACTATATGGCATTCTTTTTGCCTAGTATATATTTCTAAAAAAAAAAAAAGAAAGAAAAAAGTATGTGCTAGAAATATAATATATGTATATAAGTAAATAAATGAACACATCCTGAACGTTATTAGTTAGGAGGAAGGGGGTCTGCTTTTGGGGGAAAGTCTGCAAAAATCAAGGGGAGGAGGTGATGAAATGCAAATAAGATTGACCTTTTGACATCTACAAATAGTAAAAAGATAATCAGCCATGTTAAACTGCAGGGAAGGAAGTCACCTACCAGATAGAGATGCGCTCTTTGGGATAGTTTAATCTCTCGAGAGCTCCGAGGTAATATGGTAAAGAATGAGCGGCGTTCCGTGCGATTACAACTATAACGACAGTGGGCGGCTGCATCTTTGACTCGTCGGTATAATTTTCCTCGGAAAAGTAACATTGTGCTACCGCAAGAATGGTCCAAACAGTTATAATCCCAGATAACATTGTTGGATTTTCGATGGCCCGCTGCGTCGTTGCACAAACAGTCCCATCCGCGTCAGCAGCTGAAGGAAAGAGGGCTCTTCCCTAAACTTCTCACTCCCCCTCAGTTCTCCGTTCCCCCCCTGAAGGAGCCAACGTGTTCTGTTAGCTGTGTTTGAGTTACAACTTCCGTGTGAGGATTTTTTTTCTCTCTCCAAACTGTTACATTATATGTTCTGTGTAACGTTTAGAATGTTCGACGTTTTTTTCTAAACCTCAACTGTTACATTTTAGAATGTTAAATGTTGAGTTGACGTTTCGCTACATTGTTTCGCAAGCTTAACGGTTTTAGGGCGGAATGTCGACGCTTGAGGATTTTGTCGGAGCTTATAGTGATTTTCCCCACCAAAGAGTCTTAACCACTGCAAATTGAGCGATTATACAAAATTTACTATCAAACTAAACCAGACATTAATAGAGATAGATGACTGTGATATTTTATCATGTTTAGTCCAAATTCCAAGAGCACAACAGTACTAAATACTTTAAACTTTTTTCCTTTGTCACTCACTGACTGAAAGAAACGACGAAATTGATTTTAAAAACTGTATTTAAAAAGTGTCAGAAACTAAAACCACGGTGTCATCAGAAAGCGACGAAGGTCTGATTACCAAAATCGAATCTCGTACATTAACAAGCTTATTTCAAACAAAAAATATATTATGTAAGTGCTTAGATGTAAAAGGTTTTATTTTACAAAACAGCCACAAAGTTCTAGCTGCTTCTTTCATCAAACGTTTTCCTACAGTGAACAACCACAAGAGGGATGTGTTGAGCTTGTTTCACAAATGAACCAAAGGGAATTTTAATATGACGTGTCTCCATCGGTTTGACATTAGAAGAGCTATTTTTTCAGTATCATGTGTAGCTTAAAATGATAGATAGATAGATAGATAGATAGATAGATAGATAGATAGATAGATAGATAGATGTTACACTTTAATTTAACCAAATCACTTACAAAAAAACTCCATATCGATTCAATATTTTACTTGTTGTTCATCCATAAAGGAATGCGAAATTGAACATTGGCCATCCACACTATTGAGTCCTTGTCTTTATGAATGCTGAGATGCTCCTTACAGAGAGATCAAGTGAAAGAGAGAAGCTCAATGACCAGATGCCACAGAAGAGCAGAACCTTGGAGGGTGTAATCAGAAAAGAAAACAGCCAGCAGAGAACAAAGAGATAAAGGCGCTGAGAGAGAGAGAGAGAGAGTAAATGGAATACGGCTGACATCCAGCCAAACTGATTTCGAGTGGCCCTTCTATCATTGGCCAGCCGCATTGCCTGTAACAATTAAATTAGCTGGCTGCTCAGGCTTGGTCCGGAGACTCGGGTCAAAGGGAGTGTCGTTTCACGGTACCCACGCCTACCCCTCCAACCCCTGGCCCTCGGAGGGCACTTTCCCAGCGCCTTCCGCACAGCCAACCCTGAGAGAGTTCACCAACATCCCAACTAACTTTTCACTGCTGGGTCAAAGGTCTGAGGAGCAGGGCAGCAGGGTGTGGCGGGGGGTCGAGGGCACACAAGACAACTAGCCCGGGCCCAAACATTTATTCAGAGAAGGAGGGGGCCATTTTCCCCTGGACAACTTTGATTAAGCCACTTTATCCAATGCCTAGTGGGGGGTCTGCCATGAGCCTATGGATATACGAAGCCATGTGGCATACAAAGTGAAAGGGGGGTCCACTGGTCCCAGCACCTCGGCAGACTTCTTTCTTCACTTGGTCAGTCAAAATCCCTAAAAGGGCAGCTGCAACACGATGGGAAAGCCTCAAACTTCGTCCAGCATTGCGATAATCAATAACATGTTCCCATACAGACGTCTCACGGCTCATCAGCTCAATAACTGTCACTCACGGTCCCACGCTCAGCTAAATCGCACAGACTCACTCAGCAGACGTGAAGTGACAGTCCAACACTGAATGCCAAATTAGTTTGAAGCTATTTTGGGAGGCTTGGTTTGTAGAAAGACCGGCTGTAATAAGACTACAAGCATATTGCTTACTGGAACAGTAGTATGTTTAATGCCATTGGAAAAACACGCTTATACCTACATTTTTGCAAAACTCCAAAAACATACAATTCACTGCAGTTTATTGCGAGTCTTTGCACAATACTATGTGATGACACAAAACACAAGTGCATGATTTGTAAACTAATACATTTTGACATTTACATCACATAACCAGCTGTGTGTGGCTTTTCAGACGTAGTAAACTTGCTCTCTAGCTCACCTGGTACTGCAGTGCACTGCACTGAAACATGAGTCACAATAAAAGAGCTCAGAGACTTGGAGAGGCAGCTAAAATGGCATGGTTGCCTCAGCAAATGTGTTTTTTAGGGTTTAGTGTAGGTTGTACGTTATTTTTAAATGTGATAGAGCATTAACCTTTTAGCGCCACTCATCTGATATCTCATTTTCAAACTGCTGCAAAACGTACCTCATAAAACATTGGCAGATTCATGTTCATCTGTTTTATCATTTTGCAGAAATGTCGCCACAGGCACATTTTCTCAATGTTGGCACAAGTCTAGCTGGTAATTAAGTGTGTAGTGTTCACGTATTGTTTTGGAAACAATTATAGTTCTTTTGAATAAAATTATAAGCAAGTCTTTGTGTCTTAGTTCCTTATATCTCAGTGGAATCCATGGATCAAAGTGAACAAAACAGATTTCAGTGTCGTCATGAAAAAATAGTATAGTATATAGTATGAGTGTGTATAGTATGAATGTAATCTGGACATACTACATACATCATTTTGTCATTATCATGTGACCTACCACCTTCAGTTACGTCACTTCACTGTCATTCAGAAATGCTCTCCCGTGGCCTCATGGGATAGTAAAGTGTCCATCGAATCCACACTTCAGAATCTCTCCGGAAGAAGTAGGTCATCCGGGTACTAAAGGAAATCCAGTACTGTGAATTCGGACATACTTTTTTTTGTCACATACTGTTTTTTGCCTACTATATAGTAGGGAAGTATGCGATTTCGGATGCAGCCCAAGTTTTGCTCAGATCATCTTCAGACAATGAAATATTTGTCTGCATCCGAAATTGCATTCTTCCTTAGTAGGCGAAAAACAGTATGTGAAGGGTAGTACAGTATGTCTGAATTCACAGTATTCATAAAACTATAGGTGAAAAGTACATAACCTACTACTTCACGAGAGATTCTGAAGTGTGCATCCATTGGACGCTTTACTATCCCATGAGGGCACAGGAGAGGATTTGTGAATGGCAGTGAAGCAACACTGTAAGTCATATGACAATTATGGCATTACATTCATACGACACAATTTCCTATTATATAGAATGTACTTTTTTAGCGGTTGCGATGTAATTACTTGCTCAAATAAAGCACCTGCTCATAGAGTATGTGATTTTGGACACAGCCTAAAAGTTACCAAAATCTAGTTGAGTGCATTCTAGGGGTATTCTATAGAAAATATGCATGCTTTTTACTGGAAAAATATAAGAAGAATAGTAGTATGTTATTTTGAACATACCAACCACTTTCTGAAGCTCAAAAAAGTTAGTCTGACTAATAATACCGTCAGCACTACTGTGAAGGTACAATGCATTTCAATTATTTTCTGTCTTTGTGGCTGATTCTGCAAAAAGATACATCTTAAGAAAGGAGAGCTACTGGGGATGTGTTGATAGAATAGATAAATTGACTGGTAATCAGACCATTGGGTACCTCATATGTTCCCATTTGGCCAATACTGCGAGATGACCAAAGCACTTAGATGAAATTGCCTCTGTAAATCTATTACAGTGTAGTGATTTTGTTCCATCAGTAGAGTGGGATTCAGTGACACCTTTTTAACCAGATGCATTGCTTAACACACTTCTGAAAACCACTGCTTTTTCATATTGAAGTGTTAAACTTTGCTGAATAGAGACCCACAACAATATTCTGATATTACACGTGATGTACTGGGTGATGGACACCGCTAGTCTGCCTTCGGGCTTGATATTTTACAAAAGGCCTTGACCAATAGTGACCCTTTCATTTAATTGTTTTATATTGTCATTATTTTTTAAAAGAAAAATTTTAAGATGTTAATATGTTATTATTTACTCATCCTCTACTCATTACAAACAACATTCCATATGACATTTTTTTTTACACAATTCTTTTCATACAATGACAATCCCTAATGACCACATCTGTGAAGCTCCAAACATGCCCACAAATGTACTGTAAATTGAACACAATGAGAAACAGGAAAATTTAAGTTATTATTCACAGTCAATCTTAGACGTCAAATCCTTCAAACGTCATTGTCATCAAGTGTCTTCTAACCAAAAATTGTGACATAAACATCCATACTGCGCCGAAGGCCAATATATAAATAAATAATAAATGTATATTTTTGTGTTTTTATTTATTTTCTTTGAATATTTTTTAATTATTATTGAAAATGTATTTGAAAAGGTATAGCTAAAAATAAAAAAAATATCCTGTCATCCTTTATTCACCATCAAGTCGTTTCAAAGTTGTATGACTTTATGTATTACCTGGAACACAAAACTTATTAATAGCTTTATGTGAGAATTATAGTAGTCACAATTCACTTCTGTTCCAAATCTCACATTTGCATATTATGTTCAAATATGCAAACGCATATTGTAAGCAGGGTTTGATTGTCACTAACACCAAATTATTGTGCTTCTTGTAACTTGTAACTGTCGTGGTCATGTTTAGTTTTAGTGTCTTGTTTAGTTTCTAGTCATGGGCTGTGTTCGAAATTGCCCCCTATACCCTTAAATAGGGCACAATTTGAAGGGACAACCATTTGTAGTGGTTTTTGAAACCATAGTGGCCCTGTCCCAAATAGCTCTTCCTACGAGTCCGCACTTTCGCGATGTAATACCGCTTTGATTGTCGGGAAGAAGTCTGCTGCGGAGCTCGCTTCAGTGCGGCCTTGGCAAAAGGCAAAGGGGGCGCTCGGGAAACTGGCAGCTCCAATAGTAAGATGAAAAGATTTATCTTGAACTCTGACATGGAAACTATTATGTATAAACCTTAATTAAACAAATTAATAATCAATAAAAGAAAAAACCTATACATGTTACGCTGTAGCCACACAGAGGAAGACCGCGAGTGTTTAGAGCAGGGATGGGTAACTCCGGTCCTCGAGGGCCACTGTCCTGCACAGTTTAGCTCCAACCCTGACAAAAATTATTTTTTAGTAATCCTGAAAACATTGATTAGCTTGTTCAGGTGTGTTTAATTAGGGTTGGAGCTAAACTCTGCAGGACAGTGGCCCTCGAGGACCGGAGTTGCCCATCCCTGGTTTAGGGTGTTGTTTGGGACAGGGCCAATGTACGCTCAACAGCTAGAGAATACCCACAATGCACTGTGAGAGTCGCCCATCGAGAGAATTCCCGCCTCTCACCAGAAGAGCTGAATCATCCATTCATCCGTTTTCCAAACCACTGTTCCAATGTGGCTACAGTGTAATATCTTACAAGCATAAGTTTTTTTAATTGATTATTAATTTGTTTAATTAAGTTTTATACATACAGAGTTCAAAATAAATCTTTTCATCTTACTACTGGAACTGCCAGTTTGCTAAGTTTCAAATGATTATCAAACAGCAAGCACAAACTATGCAAAAGCGGCAGCCACTGTTTTTTACTGTTTTGCCTGTGTTCTTTTTCACTGTTAGTTGTCATGGTTTCTGATTAGTCCTCACCTGTTCCCTGTTTTGTTCATTGTTTAGCCCTGTGTATTTAAGGCGTCAGTTTTCCTCTGTCTTGCGTTAACGTTTATGGATCTTGAGTAGTGCAATTGCTCTTTGTGTTGGTCTATTGTCATATGACAATAAAGTCGTATGTCACGCATCACCCTTGGGATTGAGGGTACGTTTACACGAAAACGATATGCTTAAAATTGAGAAGTTTCTCCTTTGAGTTTTCAGATTTTTCACACGGATCCGATTCAGGATCAGATTTTTCACACGGATTCTGCTGCCAGGCCATTAGATGGCGATGAAACACTATGGACTGAACACGTAATGCGCATGTGCATGATGTCATTGTCTTCAGAGATCAGGTTTTTGTTGTTTACATGGAGACCGTTTTCAAAAATGTTCACTCTGAAAACAGTTTTCAAAAGGTTTTTTTTAGGCACCCAAAACGCTGTTGTCGTGTAAACGAATGGCCATGGTTGAGTTAACTTCTGTTTTATGGTGCATTTTTGTGGAGTGTGACAGTCACTATATGCTTTCAGGAACAGAGCAGCATGAACATCCTTCAAAACATCTTTTTTTTTTTGTTGCTCACAAGAATGAAAGGTTTTGAACAGCATAAGTGTGAGTGATTCATTATAATTTTGTTCCTGTAACTTCTATCAGTAACTACTGAAAGGTTTTCTTGGCTTCTGTGGACAACATATGCACAGACTATAGTGCAATTTGCCTAATGGTGAGACCAAGTGCACCTGAGGACTCCAAACAGTGCCATATTCTCTATTGCTTTACTACTTTCTCTATGATTTAACTGCTGGCAAATGGCATTATGGCCTAATTAAGTCCTTATTCAAGAGTTGCAGTTAGCTCCTTTAAACAAACTATCCAGCGGTGTTCATTTCAAAATAAAAGCACTCTCGCGAAGGCTCCTGTCAAGTTTTATTTGCACTGTATCTTCTTGACTTCTGTGAATGGACAATGCATGACTACGAACTCTTACAAACCGATTAGGGCACAGCTGAAATCATGTTGAAAAGCCAGAATCTGTTGTTGTATCTGTGTTTTGAGTTGGTGGCTTTGTTAAGAGTGCTGTTGGAGTGGATGTGTGTACTTTAAGCACGGTGGCTCTATGATACCTACAACGAGGAATGAATTTCCCAGTAGCCTCTTTAACCTAAGTCACCGCCGCTTCACTTACTGTCCGTGTTGCCTGGCAACCAGCCAACCACAGTGAAAGAATTTGTGGTTTTTTCCCTCTTAGTGAAGGGAGGGGGAGGGGAGGAGAGGGGGGACAAGAGAAAGTGAGAAAGGGAGAGCAAGAGACTGTATACACACCCCTCTCCCCAGTTTGCCAAGTAATCATGGGGTTCCGGAAGTTAACAAGAAGCGTCCGGAATGCTGGAAACCAGAGGAGTGCCAGAAGTTAATTCACACACTTAATAATGTCATTATCTTTGATGATGTCATCAAATATTTAACACTCTGATATTTCGGCATGTACTCAAAATCCCACATAAGGATTGTGATATAGATATGGATTAGGTCCATGCTTTAACGTAAGCCTATGGGATTTAATACAGGTCTAATTAATTTGAAAAGTATTTGATGTGATGCATCCCTTTTTCTTTCATATCTGTAACACAAGTTGTACAGTAAAAGTGTGAGCAATGATAATAATGACACTTCCCTAAGCAAACACTACTAGAAAAGTAAATGACAAAGTGACAACAGCTTATTAGCTAATTGACTATTATAGCACATTACAGCATATTATCAATGAACTATTATTCATCTAACAGTGAAAACATCACTCAGTGTTTCAAATCTGATATTGTAAAAATGAAGCTTTTCACAAAAAAAAAAAAAAACTACTGTGAATCTATATTGAGGAACTGATGTTTCTCGGAAAATCATAAATGCCATAAAGATGGTCAATGTTTAAGATATCTTGGGGCTGTTGTTCGCATCGTTTTGTTCTATAATATATCCAGCCCGGGCAGATACTCTATACTATTTATAGATTGCACTTATGTGAAGAAAATCTATAATGCAGTTGTGATGGAATAAAGCCAATGGCGAGCAATGAAAAATAAACTGTGATAATAACGGCGTGAAGAATATTGTTTTATTGGAAACAACATTGAGTCTTTTTAGACACACATAACTTGAATGTGACAACTTCAATTTCAGTCACCCAGAAAAAACACATTTGGCACACATACAAATACCAAATCTGCAATGTACAGCAATTATCACAATTCCCAGCACAAAAGAGAAACACAAAGCATTTCATCATCAGACACAGTCACATTAGGTGCGATTTACAGTTATAGTTTATTTAGACCACTTCAATAAATGAACACAAGTGAAAAATGTCAATAACAGAATGAAAGCGAACAAATGGTCCTTTATGGTAATTTACAGTCGATACATAAAGAAAGCTATTACATTTTCTGTAGCTCATAATCCTCTATAAGCATCTTTCCACAGATGGTCGGAGGTGTACATTGATCCACCCTGTCCTGCTTAGCGTATATAGCGCGCTTGAGATGTTTTCATCTGGTCAGGCTTATTTCAGAATTCTCCCTGGTCCATTGTTCCCCGTCCTCCTCCTTTCCTCAGAGGGGTAGTTTCATTGCCTGTCCCGTGGATCTGGACTCCTCTCCCCCACTGCTCCTTTCAGATTCTGGGTTAAACATTTATCTGTGAATAGGGAAAGCACAGTGCCAAAACAAATCAATGTTTCCCACTGTCCTGATGTGCATGACTTGACAATATCCTGCCCAGCTGGCCTACTGGGCAACTTGAGTTTTGTGTACTTTTCTCCCTGCTAGAGGTTTGTTGCATCTGAGCTTCAAATTTGTTGAGTACAACAATGCAAATAAGCTCATTGTAAAAAAAAGTCGCTCCCTTAAATTTTTAAGTACAATCAACTTGGATTTTTAAGTAATTTCAACTTAAATTACATTAAACTTACTTGAAATGAAGTTTAATCTTTTAAAAAATGAGTTTAATCTTGTATAACTTTATATTAACTTATTTTGACGAGTTAAAGCAATGTAAAACACATGTTGTCATAACCAATTGACCATATAATGTTTTACTACAGAGCCTATAGAACGCAACAACTTACTGGTGTAAAACCAGTACATTTTTTTTTCAAAAACATTTTTTTTTGTGAATTCTATTCCAATGTTTAATATATATAGATAGGCTATGTACATAGCAGTTGGGTTAAAAAAATAAACTACACTGACATTCTATTTCTTTGCAGTTTATTAACTAGGGTGATATCAGCTAAATTGGGCCACTTTTTGGTAAATCGTTTGGGACAATAATACAATACCATATATGCCTTTTCCATGTGTTTTTATGATTAATAATGACTGTTTTTGATAATTTTGTGTTGAAATTATGTAATAAAATATAATTATTTAGGCCCTACATTTCTTGAAACATCAGCTGTGCCAACTTTTTTTGCATGAGCAGTTTCAGGTAAAATGGGCTAGTTGTTCAGGTAAAATGGGCCAGTCAAACTGCAAAGGGAAATAGTAGGCTAATTTATCCTCAATTTTAATTTTAAATCACAATTGCTTATACAGCCACATGACATTTAAACTGCATTAAACAAACATATTCATATGCGCCATTAAAAAAAAACATTTTGGGTGCAAACCCACATATTCAAATGTGCAATTAAAAAAGTCAATTTTGGAACAGCATCAGTAAACTGATGTCAGTGGTGTGTGTGTGTGTGTGTACACGTGTGTGTGTACACGTGTATGTGTGTGTGAGGGTGTGTGCACACACACACGTCTGGTTCGCTAACTTTGTGGGGACTCTCCATAGGCATAATGGTTTTTATACAAACTGTATATTCTGTCCCCTTACACTAATCCTACCCCTAAACCTGCCCATCACAGAAAACTTTATGCATTTTTACATTTTCAAAATTCAAAGTTTAGTATATTTATTAAACAATTTCCCTCGTGGGGACTGCTGGCTGCTCCACACAATGTAGGTGATCTTAGGTTTTACTATCTTTGTGGGGGCATTTGGTCCCCGCAATGTAATATAAACAAAGGCACACACACACGCACACAGATGATGGCCCATTTTAGCTGAAACCATGTGGCCCATTTTACCTTAGTGGGTTAAGGTAAATTGGGCCACCAAGAAAAACATCACTTTTTCAAAAAATATTTTCATATACCAAACTAACAACATTATTTCTGATTGATGCCATCAAGACAGATGTTATGCATATTTTTTTTATGTGCATGTTTGTTTTTTTATAGATTTATCATCCTTATGATAAATATAAATATATATATATATATATATATATATATATATATATATATATATATATATATATATATATATTTAGTTAGATTTGGTATGCCAGGCTACTTACCATGCAGCTTTCTGGTGTAGTCTTGATTTGAATGATTCCCCCGCCCACTATATCAACCATAAACTAATCAAATCACCTGTTACTTGTCAAGCACAGTTATGGCAACAGTTTGAAATCCTTTGCAGTCATTGGCTCTAAATTCGATAACCGAGTAGCTGGAACCCCCAAACCTTAAATGGCCCATTTTACCTGATATCACCCTACAACAATTATCCAGTTATCTACAATCAATTACATTTTTGCATATTGTTTTCATATCATCACACAAAGTTGTCATTTATGCAGTGAACTGAACTGTAAATGTTAAACAGCTTTTATTTTGTATAGTTACGCCTTGACTGACTTTCAAAAAGAACCCCTAAACTCTAGAAAAAAGGTTATATATAGAACCTTATATAGAAAGGGTTCTGTGGTGCATCATACTTATAAGTTCTAAACAGTACCAAATTAAGGTTCTTCAGCTTTAACAAGGTTGTAGCAGAACCCTTTTTGGTGATAAATAGAAAGCTTTTAATAAGGTTCCATTAAGAACAATGCTTTAAAAGTGCTATAGGAGCTTATTAACTTTTTAAATAATAGTTTATATTCATTAGTATTAATATTGTTTTTGTATGTTATTTATTAAGATTTTTTTTGCTCCTATATCTGCCTGGTCTTATAATATACTGTTGCCTCTATTTGGGTTTTACAAAAAATAAAAATTATATATATATATATATATATATGTATAAATAAACCAGCATGTTATGTCAATTAGGTACTTTTATTTTTTATTGACATGGCAAATTGTAGAAAAAAATGACAGTGCTCTAACAACAGTTATTAGCGGAATACATTAATAAATAACAGTTGACATTGAACATGATATAGATAAAGACCAAGTTCCAGTGAAATATCTTCACAATCCACTATGATGTCTTTATTTCCATCATTATTTCCATTTATTTCCGTGTGAGTGGCAGTTTCTCTTTGCAGATGATGAGGTTATGGTACATGACAGCAACTCAAATACACAATTGAATTTAGAGTTACAGTGTGTCTCTTCCATTTTTGTAAAAACAATTATGTTTATGACTGCCAAAATTAGCAAAAATGGACATGTGAGCCTTTTACCATGGTAAAAGGAAAAAGTGATATAGAGTCATGGGATAGCTTTAATGTTTTTTTGTGACTGGGTATGTTTATGCATAAAGTAAGTTAAAAAAAATTAACAATATGATTATAAATTCAATATCTCTATTACTTTGTGGAGAAGGAAAATTTGTATCCTTGAACAGAGCTGCTCACACATGTTCTGTTAAACTAAAAAAGAGAAAAATACATTATTGTTAGGAAACCAGTAAATAAATTATGTAAAGTTAAAATGTTTAGACATTTTAAGAAAGAAATAATTTACCAGTTGAGTGTGTTGACAGTCTATGTAATTGAATGGCTGAGCTCTAGAAAATGAGCAATGAGGTGGAGTTGATAGTTACAAATTTGAAAAACAAAAAGGCGGAAAAAGGAACCCTAAACTCTAACACAAAGAACTATTTCAGATAAGGAGTTCTTCAGGACAAAACACATCTAAATAGAACTGTTGCTAATGAACCTTATTTTTTATTTCTTTTTTTTTTTTTTAGAGTGTAGAACCTTTTAGGGGTTCCCATTGGGATCATTTTATGGATTCAATTTTAAGTAGCCTAATTAATTTTGTTTTCATTAATTTCTCATTTGAATTACATGTTATGATTTGGCAGCTATAGTAGCTAAACATACTTTATCACTAGAAAAAAAAAATGCAATCATTTAAGACATTTTTCCATATAGGCATAGAACCTTTTTTACATAAAGCGTTCTTTAAAAATGAGTCAATAAACCTAGGGTTCTATATAGAACGCAATTTAACCTCCCCCTAACATTCGCTCAAGCAGCTAATAATAAGTGAGTCAGTTAGCACAGACTTTCTCTTTAAAATGTAATTAAAAGCATAAACATCTTAAACTACACAAAAGCCATAAATTACGTCTAAACGCCAATGGGGTTCCATTAATGCTTCCATTAAATGAGTATTATATCTGTGGATAGCGGTTAACCCTTTCAAGTAGGCACTCAGGATTGACGCTCGTGATACGCCTGTGTGAAAAGGCGGCTGCGGGAAAGACTCTTTTAGCGCCAAATGAGCAATGGATTGCACGCGGGATAGACACCCCGCGGAACTGAAGAGGAGGTTAACTCGCTTACTTCAGAGAGACAGATGAAAGGATAAATAGTTTCACTTTAAGAGGGAGGAGCAGTGCCCAGGAGGCGGGAGTTAGGCCATAATTTATTAGGAGAAAAAGACACCGAGGGGATCCTTCAGCTCGCGCTTGTCACTCTGACGGGTTGAGCGCTCTCTAGATTGTTTTGGATATTTTAGGCTTATTATTGTAGGTTGAGTGGTAGAAGTAGTAAATAACCTTCAATGTTTCTCTTTCAGGTAGGCCTACCAAACACCTGCTTATCAAATCCACACTAGAAAATATACTAGAACATATACTAAAATTATACTAGGCCTACTAAAATAAAATATACTATACAATACTAAAAAAAAAGCGAAGTGTTCTTGCCCTGTCTGAGGTAAAGCAGTGTACTAAAATAGGTTTATATCTATTGTCATAAGAGAACGTTCAGGGAGTTGTTTTTTAAGTAAAACAAATAGCCTAGCTATAACATGTTAGTCCTCTAGAGAAATCATTATGCATTCAGATTGTATAGCCTATACCATAAAACCATTAGGCCTATGGTGGATGGTGGTTTATTAACAGATATGAGCAACAAGCAAACAAACTTAGATTGAAAAAAAAAAAAAAAAAAAATGGATGTCAAATGCCATTTTTTGTCACACAAAATATGCAGTGATTTCACCTCTCAAGTAGCTTGGCTAGCCTTTTATATGTAGGCTATGTATAGCCTATAGCTACCTAGAGATATTTATAATTCTTGGTATTAGAAAAATTGTGGCAAGAAAAATCGTGTTTTTGCTAACTCAAAAATTACAATTGACAACAGGCCAACTAAAATCATGGATTTTTACGATAGGCTATACATGTTAGCCTAGTTTTCTTTTAGTTCAGCAAACTCTTAATTTGCAAAAAATATCTTTAAGCTAATGTATTATAGAAATAACAATAATAATAATAATAACAACAATATTATTATTAGGCTATTATTTTCTCATTTTTATGTAGCCTAAGACATTTAGGCCTATTGTTTTAAAATGGTCACGTATTTTACGTAAGTGCCTGGTTACAGCGTTGTACTAGCTTTCCTCACCCATAAAGGTGTCCAGAAAACAAACGTCATGCAGTGTGTGTCAACAGAATAAACAGTGTATGGATTGTGATCACTGTTGAGGAGAAAATGGGGCTGTTGTGTCTTTAAGAGGCTGCTGGTCCCTCGCTCGCAGCTGCTGGCATGTGTGCAATAGAAGACAGTGGAGATTCATTACTTCTACAGCACAATGGACATTTATCACCCCATGGTGTTATTCAAATTCAGTACCAAGCGAAGATCATCCCCACTCCCTCTCGCCGTTCGTCGTGGCAACACCGGCATTGTTACGAGAGCCTGAGAAAAGCCTTCATAGGAACGTGATAGTCTGTGCCATTCCTTAAGAACCGTCCCATCAAGGCATTGCTGAGGGCGTGCGGACTCTTCGAGAGACCCAACGCATCCCTCCTTCTTGCATTTGACCATTTTCTCCACTTGCGTTAGTGAGGATACAGCGCTCGCGCGCACAGGACAGAGGCTTCCTCGCATATTCATCACCATTGCGTTGTTAGAAGAGGCTTTGCTATAACATCATCACACTACGGGCAGCACAAGTGTCGAAATGGCTCGACTGGAAATGGTTTTTGATAGTTTTTTCGTTTTTTGCCAATATCAGATGATGATATTGCTTGATGTCGAGAGGTGGAACTACAAGGATGTGCGCCCTTACAGGTGCAGAAATGGCGAAGGGCTGCTTCTGTTACAAGGACTTTACAAAACAGCTCCTTAGCTGATTTTATTTAATTTTTTATTTTTTCAAAAGTGTTTCTTGTTCTTATGCGGTGATCTGAGGTTTTGCATTTTGTGTGATTTATAGGCTACTATTTTTTTTTAACAAGCGCACTGAAAGAGCGTCTAACTTTTAACCCTCTTAAAGAATATGTTTTCTAAAAGGAAGATAGAATGCGTTCGAAGTTTAGAATTTTTTTCTGTGGGTTAAACTAAAATAAAGTTTGTTGTTTGTATGTTAGAACCCGACTTTATTATTTTTCTGAGATGAAAGACCAATTGCAACTTTTTTTTTTAAATTAAGAAAATAGGAATAGAAATCGTTCGTTAATCCTGAGGTAAAATGTACGTACCAGAGATATAGCCTAAACTAATGTCAGTTTGTCTGTTTATTTCGTTACAACAAACAACCCGATATAGCCTAGGCTATTTTTGCCTTTTGAGGTAGGCTAATTCAAAGAATGGGAAATGCGGAACGAACGTGTTTTAAACAGGCTTATCCTAGAATGATATTTTGTGTGAAAATCTACTAGGCCCAACAGCCACAGGGACACAATGAGAGATAGTATTTTGATTTACACGTGGAATATATATTTTCATGGAGTTTTTTGTTGTTGTATGTATGTTGTGACCAAATTATTCCTTTCAAATGGTCCCAGAGATTGATTGTCCAAACGCAATTCTTGTCAAATATAATTGAAATCCAAGAATTGTGCCTGGACATCTGTTGCTGGAGATTCAACATCTTCGTTCTGGAGGACAGCTATAGGCCCTGCTGTCTGATTCTACTGTAGCTACACTAAATATTAATTTTCGTAAAGTTTCGCTAAAGGTAAGACGCTTATGATAAAGGGACGATTATTTTACTTTATTCACATAACTTTGAATTAATGTTCCTTAGAAAATGCAATACATTAAAATAATTATCCAAACACTTTTGTTTTATGCTTTCGCATCCTTGATCATATTCGCCTGGGAAATGTAATATTGTTTATTTTCGTTGAAACGAAAAAGGCTGTATGTAGAACAGCAGTGGTTATTTAAATGTTGCTCAAGTTATAGCATATTTAAACAACTTCCCAAACGAAATTTGTTGACTGTAAGACTTGTTTTGTTCGTGATAGTATTTATGCTTTTCTCATTGTGAATGGTAAGTGAATAAAAAGTCACGCTGATTATAACAGCATGGTGGGAAAATGCAGTGAGCATGCTTGAGTTTCTCTTTCGCTGCAGACTGCCATCTTTTGCTCGAAGCTGCATGGTAAAGGACTTTTCCATCAAACGGACTGAACTAAAACGCCATTAACTGAATTCGTTTTTAGCCTCATACTTGCTTCACTCCAGATAATATTTTGGTTTGGCAGCTGCCTTTATTTAATGTTGTATTTTACACTTAAATTTGTATGTTTCAGCGCACTAGGCCTGAATGAGACACAGTGTCAGACAAAATAAGTGTGTGTGTGTGTGTGTGTGTTGGCATCTGCCTGATTTTCCAGGACTAACACTAAAAATTAATTTGAAAATGAAGTTTCTTTAATCATTTAACTAAATGCAGTTTAACAGCGGGCAGCTGTCGGTAAATAGTTGTTTTGCTTTAATTTGATATTCCATTTCAGACAGTCGATTGATTGTATTGGTAACTATACGTTCCACTTGCTGAATCAATAAACTGCTAATTACACTACAAAGTAGTTTCAGTGACGTTTTTGACAACGAAAAACAGAACACCAAAATGTGCAACGCCCCAACGGGATTTAGTTTGATTCGGAAGCACCGTTTTGAGGGTGAATTAAACCTTTGCACCTGCACCACGTGTGGTTGAGAAACCAAAAGAAATACTGCTTTTAAATTAATTCGAAACACATGTGCACTACCACTCATTTCAATTTACTCGTTTGTTTGACCATAAACTTAATCTTTTGTGGATTGTGATTAAAGTCAAATGCAGGGCCCCACAAGTTCTTTGAATTAGGCAAGCCCTGAATAATATCAGTGTAATTTATTAACAGCAGAAGTTTAATCACATTGACCACTGTTGGGATACAAGCCAGACACACGTTTTGGTACGCATGTACGAAATATAACTATTTACGATTTTAAACCTAATGATTGAGGCCACCCTTAAAGGGTTATCCAGGGGAGGCCTATCTTGACTGTTTAGAGAGAAATTAATTCATAAAAACTTACATAATCTGCTAAATCAAAGTAGGCCTGGCCCATTTTCCCCTTCGCTGATTTCAAAATGTTCTTGATTTCAGTTTGACTGCTAATAAATTCTAAATAAAATAAAACAGAATAGGCCTATGTATTGGCTATACATGTCTTAAGAAATGTCGGTGGTGTTTTTTTCTGTCGCTGTTGTGTTCAGACGTTTTTGAAAAATGCTATTGCCTTGCCTGCCGATGGCGCACTTCTAACGGTTATCGACGTACAACCGTTGAGTGAACCAGCTCAGATGGAAGCATGGGCCTCCAAAAATTATGCCTGAATGCTAATTAATGTATTAATACAATCATATTCTGATGGACTGGTGATTCAAGAGAGGTAGTAAACATTCAGTAGGCTGTTTACTTTGTAGCTAGCATTTAGTTTCAGATCTGAACGTACAAAAGTGTCAAGACTCAAATGGTTTATTTGGTATAAATATGAGAAACCATAATTATAGATTAAATGATCGAGAAATCACGTGTGAAAAATAGACTAATAAGCCTATTAATAAAAAATAAAAAAGGGCTAAAATGTTGCTAGCCTATAGCCTAGTCCGACAAAATAATAAGCAATAATTCGGAATGTAAGTTAGGCCTATAGCCCTAAGTGACCATTACTGCGTTATTTTAATTTTCAAATGGCCTATATAAATCTATTTTATGCTTTTGGCTACGATATTTAGGCTAATACTAGTTTGAGTTTTTTTTCTTTAATAGAGGAAAATGGCTTACGGTGGTCCATTTTGTAAAATCGGTGTAGGCTATGTAATCACGTCGTCTAACAATAGTTTAAACCATTAATTTATTACGCTACGTAATTCAAATTGTTACTTTGACGTTGTTATAAGATCTACATTGTAATTTCTACATAAAGTTACATATTCGTATAGCTTGTGTTTGATGTGGTATTATTTTTGGAAATGAATTAATAGTTGTATCGTTAAAAACATAATAATATAGGGTGCTTAATTAAGTGGGTTAAATCCATTCTTGAATGAAAATATATAAAAAAATAAATAAAAAAACGACGGTAAAATAAATATTAAAACAGCCTCAAGATACCACGATAGCCTATAGTGTGCAATTAATAGAGCAAAGTATAAAATATGCGTTAAATCTCTTGCATTTTATGTTCACTTCGCACCAGGCTATACAAATATTTTATACTAAAAATTTTAAGGATGTAGCTTACTCTTAGAATGTAGGCTAATATACCAATTTTTCAAACTAATTTCGCTGAATTAGGCTACTAGAATTATGACAAAAATATACATTTTAGGCTAGGCTATATTTAGTAATATAATATTTTGTCCGTTTATGATAAAAAACAAAACAAACACATAAAAATAAGCGACAATGAAAGTGTGGATCACATGGCCTATAAGCCAACTTTTAAATCTCTGTAGGAAGTGTCTTTAATAAAAGAGAAATTGACTCGTGGCCTCCCAACAGGTCACACTGCAGGAGAAGGATGTTTAGCTACCCCTGTATTCCCCCTTTCACCCCACACACACACACTCCAATACTGACATCACACGCAATTCTCCCTCGACATCATTAGCATCTGTATTATAGTGTTACTATTATCATATGGGTTTCCGTTGCAAATCGAGTCGTCAGCCAAAAGAGATTTGTGCTCGACCTCCCGCCATCATCCTATAGTTTATTCTAATTAATATTCTATATAAAGGAAGTATACGTAAATCAGACATAAAAGATAATACCTAATTTGACTAGAGAAGTGCCATTTTATCCGTACAATGTTATATGCTAAAAGAATAGGTCGCCCAAAACTTCAAAATAATATTTAGTGGTAGAATTAAGACTACTTTCAGGTAAAGGCCTACTACAGCTGTCTATAAGAAGTGTAGGAATGTAATAAAACTTCTTGCCCTCACATAAATATTTAATATCAAAATCAAACTTCTAAGCTTATAAAAAATATAAAACATGAATGTATACTGGACAGCATAAATATCTTTATTCAAATACTTAAATTGCACTAAATTTAAAATCAAATTAGTGCAAAGAAAACAATATTGTGGCAAAATGTACCCAATATTTATTAATTCAGATAAAAAATAAAAAAAATAGACTTACATAGAAAACCTACAATTGACAGCTGTAAAGGCATCAAACAGAAAATGAATGAAAATTATAACGGAGCCTTTTGACATGGTGCAAGCGGTCCATCATGTCTCCAGAGAATCCATCTGGACACTGGCTAGACAGAGTGACCTTTCTAATGAGCCCTTGCTCCCCATCGTAACCCCGCCACGCTCCTGTAAGGTACGGGACAGTGAATATCCCTCGGCAGCCAGATTCCCGGCGATGTTACGTTTTATTGGAATTAAAACCAAAAAAAAAGTCTTTTCCCCGGATTGGTCGAAAAGCTCACGGGCTGGGATTGAAATCGGCCACCGATGGCGTTGTTGATGGATCATCTGATATTTGACCTTTTGAAGGGTGGAGGGGCTTCTGTATGGGTGTGGCATTTATTTTAGAGTCAGTTAGCCTCCATGAAGAGTAGAGATAAACACAACGTTATCCTTGTCCTGAAGCTGGTATTCCAGTTCACCCTGCAAGGGATATGGATGCACATGCAAGAAAAAACAAACAAAAAACATTTGGCCCATAAATATCATCTTAAAAAATTCCTACACCGAAGACTGTAAATTGTAGAACTCATTAGAAAGAGTTGCAGATTTAAATCAACACTTGATTTGCAGGTTTTAGTCACTGACAGTTGTTGAGACATTGACTTTTTTCAATTGATTGTGTTACTTTAAATTACGGTCTGACGCCAATACATGTTTTCCTGAAAGAACAACCCAGCACAACCTTTATGTGCATTAGATGAATGAAGAGAAGCTGACACTGGACCTAAAATGAGCATGTCATTAAAACATAGAGTGGAAGGAGTGATTGAGGAACTGTACACACACACACACACACGCACGCACAAACAAACATACACACACCGTCTTACCATTAGTTCCCAGTCTGCGTCGTTAATCAATACGAGAATCCCAGGTCTACTGTGTGTCAAAAAGAAGAGCTCATGTAAGTGATGTGAGCTACACAAAAACATGACAGTAAAGCAGCTCTCTGATAATAATACACAGCCTGTATGTACACAATGAATATCGCCAGTGCTGCGGTTTTCTAGGACCCTTGCATCCGCGGTTCATTAAATGAATGAGCTTCTCTCATACAAACATACACATGCAAGATGAAACACAATGAAGACTATGCATAGAACATCCTCTTACAAATATTAGTAAAATATTTATAATTACAGAAATCAATAACATAACACAGCATTATATACAATACAACACAATAATATCACTTTGGATTTTGCTTTGTTTTCAACCATTAATATCTGCCTACTCAGATTATGCAAAAAAGAAGATATTTTAATAATCATAAGCAATTTTATATTTGAAGTACGAGGTGCAAATGTAGGTGAAGGGGTTGCCCCTCACGGCTAAATAGTCAACGGTGAGGTTTATACGCCATTGAAGACTACACTGTGTATCAGAGATATTTTCAGGTAGCAGTCCATGGTGATAACTGCAATAAAGGTCATTTACGATGATTCTCTCTATAAAACCTGTTATATCACAATTTCAAAAAATAACAATCCACTCAGTTTAGTTTTTCAAGGCTGAGGAAGCAAGGTATAATTTCTTATTCCTGATGCATTCAAAAAAGTGAAGTATTTTATCAGAGAAGGAAATGTGGTGTGATTCTACCTCCTTGACCTCACGGCGAATCTGCAGCGAACACGCAGCACTGCATTTATGACGAGTGTGTGTGTACAGCGCGTGTGTATATTTGTCTGAGCATCATCCTGCATCGGTAACGCATTTACTGTGCATCAGCGAAGTGTGTGTACTTACACAGTGTCGCCCTGCATAAAGAGCTCTGGGCGCTCCTTCAGCATGTTCCCTCGGATCCACGCCAGCAGCTGCTTCATGTCCCCTGTAAGAGTACCACAGAGGTCAAAGTTCACAGGTCAGAGTTCAGTGAGCCAGCCCCACGGTCGATGTGACGCGACAGAGCCTCGAACGCAAGGTGGGGGAGGTATATCAAGAATAGACTCACCCACTGTCATTTTTGAGCGCACCATTAAAAATACAGCAGTGATGCCGATTAAATTCAGATTCGTAAACACAGAGATGCCATTAACTGTAGCCGTATCAGCCTGAAAACGTGACCAGGTAAACGTGACTGGAATAGGTAGGTTTAAAATACAGACGGTTAGCACCGAAAAGCTGTATATCCATTTATGGGGGGGGGGGGGGGGGGGGTTGATGATGATTGATGGATATAAACCCAGGGCACCAATGTGAATTCAAATTAAATCTAGGATGTCTGCACACCCCCCACGAAAACAAAATGTCCTAGAAGCCGACATTTGTAAGCCTATGATTAGCAAAAACAAAAATGTTTCGTAAATATCTGTATGACAACAATTTAACTTAGAATGGTCTTGGTGGGTGTTCTTCTAACAATCACGTTTATTTCTCCTGAAGCCATGCAAATATTACTCAATCAAAGGTATTGGATGTTATTCCACTAATTGAAGGGCAATAAAGTTTAGTCTTCAAGATTTGTGTTGTGTGTTCTGTGATAATACAAGCACGTGATGGATGATAATCGTTTTATATCTGTACGCGTGTGTGTGTGTGAGCAATGAAGCTCCGCTGCCCAACATGGCGGAGAAGTCAGTATGTCGAACATCAACATTGTATCATCAGCGTCCATTCTGGAACATACCAGTTTCCTGCTCGGAGGGGTGGTGGAGACAAAGACGGAGAAAGAGTGAGGAAGAGGGGGAGAGAAAGAAGGAAAAGAGAGAGATGTTTTCATTTGATCTGGGGAGGAGTTTGAATTTATTGTTTGCGAGTTTGCTGTGGTTGACATAAGGCTGGGCACGCAAATTGCACATTTTCCGTATTTTGTACTCTTGAAGATAGCAAGTTTGTCCGTATGAAAAACCATTACACTTATTGGAAATGTGACATCAGAGACGGAGCTTTGAAAATAACTACCGCACTGCCCACCCTATCTGAACACATGGGTAGAATCACCTGCACAACATCTATACTGCAGCTGATCCCTGTGCATGTTTTATCCTTGTGTGAAAAAAACATAACCTTGATAACTTACCCTAATCTTTGGATATAAATAGGATGAAACAAGACTTCAATGTGTTCTTATGTGTATCAGCATAGATCTCGACTATAAATCCGATAAAGGAAGTTATTTTTTAAAGGAGGTTATTAGGAGTTATTTTCCATTAACTGAGGAGCAACATTTAACAGTAGATGCTTTACTGACACACATCACAATTCAAGCAGCTGGGAGGGATATATAAGGTCTCAGGTGGGCAATGGTTACTAGAACCAGAGAACCTGTGAGGGGGGTTGGGAAACCCTTGGTGGGTTTGAGGACACGATGACCAGAAGACATAGTCTATAGCTAACTGGCTATGCAAACGTGTATAATTAGACCAGGACAAATTCGCAAGACGACGAAAGCAGAAGGTAAGTGGGTGCAGGAGCGAGGGTCTATACAATACTCTTGACTGGGCAAGTTTCCACCAGAACTGAAGCTTTCAGAGATGTCAGCACCAATGCGTGCAAGTGTGTGTGCTTGTAAGCGCATGGCGTGTTTCTCAGCGAGAGGAAGGGGTCGAGCAACAGAGGCTGTTTCAGGTTAATTGGATCGCTGTCAGCCTCTTCAGTTGTGTAACGATCGTTGTACCTTGCAGCTCAGCTAGCCCACAATCCTGAACCTATAAAGAAGAGTGATGCTTGCCTCAGTGCTAATACCGCAATGAATATTGACTAGTACCAAAAGCAGGGGCGAAAAACAGACGTGATCACTTTCAGCCACATCACTCCTTTGATTGGAACAACTTGAAAAAACAAAAACCAAGCAAAAGTCTCCTGCTTCGTACAAAGGGTGGTTTATGTGAGCCAAGGGCAAAGAGTAAGGGGTCAACAAGACACCCCATGTTTCTTAGCCCTCTTTTTTGTAGGGGTAAGGGAAGAATGGCAGACGAAAAGGACTATATAGGTTGTGGTGAGGTAGGAAGATACAGAGGCAAAACAGGAATAGGAGGGGGGAGTATGCGTCATCGCAGACAGGTGCATGCTGGGATAAAGCCTACGTGGGAGGGTGGCGGTGTCTGTGTAGCATAGTGGCTGGCTAACTCTCTCCGTTTCCTTTCTCTTTTCATGACGATCATCATTATCACCACTATCTTTGGGTGGGAGGGAATGAAGTCATTCATCTTGCTCAGGATATGAGGGTTGGTGTTTCTATGACAATCGTGTGTGTGTGTGTGTGTGTGTCCGGCAGCGGGGGGCTCTGCACTACTCATCAATCACTCAGAAAGGTCTGGACCAGTAGACAGAAAATTTAGGCGGGATTAGTGTAGCATCAGTGTCAGACTTAGCAATCGTAGCCAGCCATGCATGATGTACTCAAATCATGCCCAAACACATGTACAGACTATGGGCTTCAAATGTGCTCCAAGGTCATCCCCTAGGCCCCTGCGAGGTCTTGGTGGCCACATTCCCTGCTGTCGTCCACTTTTGTGGACAGGTTGTCGTGGATACTGCGGTGCCATGGAGCTTGACCCTTCTCTTGTTTGGCAAGGCCACCAAAGTGCACAGATTCGAATGTTCTCGACCTCGGAGCTGGGACAGGGATGCAAAATACTGACAGACTTGGCCAAAAGTTCTAGTCCCGTTCGATACAACTCAGACCTCAAGTGAAGGACGAACACTGTCCATGAGACAGGAAAAGTGACAGGTCACCACAAAAATCTCTGCAGTGTTACCAGGTTGACTTTGAAGAACTCATTATTAACAACTTTGTGAATTTACCAGTTGAGCGAAAGAAAGGATTTATTACCCACCAACTAAATCTGTGTGGAAACTGACCCACATGGTAGGCTCAAAGGAACATTATATCCTAACTATTGATATACTGATTAGTTGGATGAAATTTGTGAATCTCCTCCCTGCTCTGTAGATATCACCATCATCTACTAATCACTTGCCCTATCCCAAAATGTCAACTACAATACCTCCAGGAACTTCTGAGCATGTACATGGGATATAAGGTCTTGCTTTACCAATCTATCTTTTTCACTAATGACTCTCAAATGACTTGCCTTCCAATCCAGAGATGGCAGAGAACATGTTACCCACTCACTGCTTAAATACAGGGGGCAATACAAGCACTCCCCCACAACCAAACATCCCACCGCTTTCACCCAAATGTCCCACAAGGAAGCCGTAGGAATGCGAGGTGTTTGTAGGAGTGGGGCATTTGTACTGTCAGGCATTCCAAAAAATGACTGCACACAAAAAGGACTTAGTGCTTTGTAACAATTGTCCCTCCCTCCTTTACTGGCCCTCCATTCTCCATACCTTTCCTGTGACCCCAGCACTAGGCATAAAAGATCCATCAACAGTATCACTGGCTGCATTTACAAGTGAAAGGGGCCCAATAATGGAGCAGTTAGGGGAAGAATGGCTGGGCACAGGGAGGCTCACAGATGTTAGTGGTTGAGGGGGAGGTGGGATGTATGGAGAAGGGGCTCAGCTCCATTGTTGCTGAGGGAGGGGTGGAGGGGGAAAAAAAAAAACTCGATTTGTGATGGCAGGCCGGCACTTGTTTGTCATTGGTCCAATGTCAGAGTGAAAGCAGGACTGGCTGGAAGAAAAGGTGTCCAGGGAAGCGTGTGAACCAGGGCTCTGAGAGGTCAGGGGAGGAAAGGAGGCGAATGGGAAAAGGGCATCAGGCAGAGGGACGGCAGAATAAAAGAGATAGATGTGGAGAAAGAGGCACATAATTTGGTTTGATTTGTGTGGCTTCCTTCCATAGGAGTACCAGAGAAGAAAAAAAAGGCATCCTTTCGTTCTATAAGGGCATAAGGCCAATAAGTGAATCCTACATCCGAAAACTCTGGTATTGGGAGAGAAAGGGTAAAGATATTTGGAGCTAATTAAGTCATCAGCACTGAGAATGGTAAAGCACTGGTTTGAAAGGTGATAAACATTTGAAGTCTGAAAGAAGTCTCTAAATATTATCCAACAATAACAACATCTGAGCATTATCTGTGTTTTATATTTCATACATTAGATGTAAAAGAACACTTAAGTAAAAACTTTACTCTTTAAGAAAAGAGTAACAAACTAGATTTTCAAATTTTCTGAAGACAACGAGTTTGACCGCTCAAAACTTGTGTTGTTATGCAGTTGAGGTATCCTGGATGTTTTTTTGTACATTGCTATGGTTCCTGGGGTGTTCTTGGTGGTAGCTTTACTGTCCTCAAGTTATATTTATATTTGAGGTTTATTTCACTAACACAAATGGTGCAGGACAGGTTACAAACTTAAGACCAAAGGGACAGGTCACCCAAAAAATAAAATTCTGTCATCATTTACATACCCCCATGTCATTTCCTAAAATGAATTTGAATGAAAAAGGAAAGAATTTATTTTCTTTCTTCTGTGGAACACAAAAGAAGATATTTTGAAAATGTCTCAGTGATTTTTGTCCATACAATATTTAAGACCCCATTGCCATTCATTATATGGACAAAAACTGTTAAAACATACTAGTTTGGAACGACATGAAAGCAAGTAAATGATGACAGGATTTTTAATTTTTGGGTGAACTATGCTTTTAATACTTTATTTGGTTTGTTCCAATTATGAGTAATAGTAACAGTGATACTTCCATTAGCAAACTCCACAAACACAACAGGTACATTTTTTCATACTCACAGGGATCTGATTGGCCAGGGAGTGCCACATGATGATTCTTGACTCCATCAAACAGAAGTTCAGCTCCACCTCTAAAACAGGAAAAATACAGTCCATATAATGCTGTTAATGCCTCTTACAGGTAGAGCTTTTAACAATAATAATGTTCAGTGAAGGTTCTCCCATTTCCAAAATCATTTAACAGTATCCTCCATGCAGCTTTTACTTAACATCTAGTCCATGACAAATAAGAAACCCCATCTGATCTTGTCCTTAACGGGTAGTTGGCTGAACTAGCCCTGTAACGTTTTGCATCTGACACCAAATGTCAGAGAGACTTTTTAAAGTTGATTTTATGATTTTAAGCAGGGCAGAATACCACTAAGGACAGGCAAATTCGGAGAGGCTAGCAATAGCGAGTTAGCTTTGAAAGCATTAGATCCAACCCTCCCTTAAGAGCACCTCTAAAGCCACGTCTCCTTCAAAACACATGAACGCACACAGCAGAGTCTGCAAAGCATCACGAGAAACGAGCTTTAAATTACCTCATGTCTCGAAGCACTTAACATTGCAATAATAATGAACGTAAACAACTTACAGCGCTCTTATTTGTACCACCTGACTGCTGCAGATTCATTTCGCCGTTGACAGTGTTGACATAGAAACGCATAAATCCGAACAGCTCGGACCGAATGCAATGATTGGGTGAACATTTTTTTGGTCCTGAGACTTCCATAGAGGATATATGTCAATTTTTTAACATGTAGATCACTTTTATTATTGATTGCTATCAGGATGTAAATAGAGTTTCAACCAGTATAACAGAAAGTGTTCATGAAAAAAATTGCCTACCTTTAAAACTCTTGAAGATTTTTCAGGTATGATTGTGGTAATTTCCTTTTTTTGTAAAGGAATTTCATAACTTACATAACACCTAGCCTAAATTCTAACGAATTTGCGCAGACCAACGGATCTACTTCAAAGAAGACAACATCTAAGTATACTGTACAGTTTTTTTTTTACTTAACTTTCACCTAACCAGTTAAGCAGCATTTAATAAACGCAAACTCAGTAAGTGACAGAGATCTGTGCAAGATCGAGAGGGGGGAAAAAAAAACAGACAGGGACATAAAGTCAGAGTAGGACTCATGCAGCAGGTGCAGACCCAATAAAGAGAGCTCACATCTCCTGGAGAATGCCCAGTTGTACTCCAGATCGCCCGGCCTGGCGAGATGCCCGTACCCTAGCGGTACAGAGAGAAGCCAGCCTGTGTGCCAGCCTCAGAAAGGCCACTCACAAACACCACCTCTGTCCATAGACGGTCACATACGACTCTGTGGCGACTTAAAAGCAGTGAAAACTTTGACCGAATGCAACATTTTTCAGGACCCGATGAATTCTGCCCAATATTTTTTTGAGATGCTCTCCCTTTCTGTCACTGATCCAATCGACGTTCTCTGTCACTTTATGGCTATGTTCGAAATAGCATACTGCCATAATACAGTTGTTTTGAGTAATATACAAGATGTGTACTACTGTATGCACAGTATGCAACATTTCTACATGCATAGAGTATTCTGATGGCCTAGGACATTCGTCAAAACAGAGGCCACTGTGTGGGACACAGTATCCCACAATACAACACGCTCAACCCACCTTTCCATTTTTAACAACACCTTTTTCACTCATTATTCTGCCGCATGAGTGAATTAAAACATTTTAACACAAGATCGTATCAAAAAAGCAACACAACCATCATTTACAAGATTATAACTGAATGGCATTCACTGAACTGCACAATGAAGTGATATGCAAAATGAAATGAGGTTGTGAGAACGTCGATTGCATCAGAGTGACAGAAAGTGAGAGCATGTCAAAACAAATCTTGGCCAGAATTCATCAGGAGCAGAAAAATGTTGCATTCGGTCAAAGTTCTACTGTTTGAAATGTTTATTGCTGGATAACCTGTACTGTTTCACATTCTGTTTTTGTTCACTGTATGATGGGCCAGTATGTAGTGAGCAGTGCGCTAGCATGCCATTCCAAACCTAGCCTACGTTACTCAGAAATACTGAAAAGTTGTCCAGAAGTTGTGCCGTGATAAAGGGATTAGCGCACATGATCTGACAATTGAGTAGTGGAGCATATATGGGTCGAATCATGCTGGCAAACTTTTCTAATCACATTCTTGCTATTTTCACATAATTTCCTGTCTTCTCTTTACGCTGTAAAAAAATGGTAACCTGTAATTGTTACGTTGGAGCTATTTCTACCTGGTCTTACCCTCAGATTTTGTTTTGTGTAACCTAATACATGTAGGTTGATATAGTAACGTTAAATAGCATTTTTTATTTAAATAAAAAAATAATAATTTATATGTTACCACATGAAGCAAATTTTTAGGTTTCCATTTTTCAGTGTACCACCTTTAATAATGAAAGGAAGAAAAAATAGTAGTAAGTAAACGAGTAGGCTAAACTTTGTAAGTACACATTTTTTCCCAACAGACGAACAGCTATAATCCACCACTAATGGAAATAACATAATATGATAAAAGACACTGGTGCTACTTGAGTACTGTCAAAAAAACTAATTCTGAAAAAACTTTTAAGAAATGCGTCTCAAACCTTTGACATGAGAGGGAAAGCTCTGGCTGATTTTTATTAAAACATTAATTTTCATTAAAACATCCACTCATTGATTTAACCACTATTCTTGTTTATAAACATCAGGAGACAAAACTTCTATTAAGAATAAAGCTTACATCAACATCGATTATTACTTTGTTAACTTAAGCTAGTGAAGCAAATTATTTATCTAACGTTAGTAGGTTTGAAGCGCACGCGCCACCTGCATGATTGACAGCTCCTACAACTCCCTCAGCAGCACGCGCTGCTCCAAGAAAATAAACAACATGAATTTATTTATATAATGTTACTTTACCAATTAAACCTCTGTTTTCCTGTCATCACGGCAGCTAAACAAATAACAGGCTTTTTCAGCCAGGTTCAATCGCCAAAGCTTCTGTCGAATTGTTTTGAAAAATGATCAGGCATTATGAGCACTAATGTAACCATTGGAACACGAGGAAATGTGATGAATAATAAAGAAAGCGATAAATACAAACCCAAACTCCAGATGCAGACCTAAGGGCGCTGCCATGTTGCTGCATAACCCGGAAAGAATCGCACTCATTCACCGGAAATGACATCTTCCTCTGAGGATCCTATTCGGAGAGGACGGTTCGTGTTGTTTCTTTTACTGTCTATGGTTGTTTCAGAGAAAAACCTTGGTTTTTCGTTGGGTATTTGCTGTATTTACACATTATTTAAAAAAACTATTAAATGTATTGATTGAAAGTTTACCGTGTAAAAATATTTAAAAACATGTCTAGAAATATCTAAAATATGTCCTGTAAATTACATTAAATTCCGAATTAATGAAAAACATTTATTTTATTATATTATATTATAATGTTTAATATATATTATATTAAACCTTTAATTTGAACTATGCTCTAACTGTGTTATATATATATATATATATATATATATATATATATATATATATATATATATATATATATATATATATATATATATATATATATATACTGTGTGTATTTAAATGGTAAACATTTATTTATTCCATTTTACTGATTACAATTTCTGCTGATCTCAACATTTTTCTCAATTGTATACATTTTATTCATTACAATTTCTTTTTGGCAATTTTCCTTGGACCTTTACATTTTTATGTTTCATGATTCTTTTACTGTTCAAATTCGGCAGAAAAATGGCAGGTTCCATTGTCAGATCAGGCCTACCTGATGTAGTGTAACAATGCCAAAAAGTCATATTGCTCATTATAATGATTATTTTTAATGTGACTTAAATGTTGCCACAGTGTCCCCTCGGTCTCCTCAGGCAAGCGTGATGTATGGTGCAGTGATGTGCGCCCCCCCCGCCTCTGTCACACTGCTGACAGGTCTGTCCCGACTACGAGCAGATTGAATTGCAAATCTCCGGCCTTCTGTTAGCGTCCGAGGATGAACTGGCCCTTTGCAGCCGGCCATTCATGTGCTAATGTGAGGGGCAAGGGGGGCCCCGGGGCCACAGAGAGTCACATGAGGGGACACTTGGGACTGACTTCCAAAAATACTATTTATCACAATGAATTTGGACTATCAGACTGGTATGTGTACACTTACACTACATATGTTGTTAACGTATAACCGCGATTAAACAAACTGATGGGAGACGTATTTAGAAATCCTGGCTTCTGTTGTGTTTTCAGTTTTTAACTTTGCATGTTGCACACAATTGACAGTGACATGAGTTCAGTGGTGTGTATGTGTGTGAATAAGTGTGTGTGTGTGTGGTTGTGGATGCGGCATGAGCTCTAGATTTAGATGACAAAGTGTTAAAGCACCAAGACATGTAATCCAGTCACTTTACATGTACTTATCCGTTCAGGACATGACAGGCTGTTCCTGTGCTGTCACCAGCGGATCCGTCTGTAAATAAATCCAAAACAAAATACAGAGAAAGAGTGAAATAAATTCAACAGAACATAATGACACAAATGTAATCAAAATAGGCTGGAAAGAATGAGATGCTGCATGTCACAGCGTTTCCCAGCTGCTTTAACACAATTTGAGGCATTTTCAGAGCAGTAATGTCAAGCCCAGAACCCTGTTGTGTTGGAACACACTTTACCCAAAAATAGCCCACAGGCACACAAAAAGCATTTTCACAAGATTGAAAAACAAATAGAAAGTCACATAGTAGACAAGTAGAATGACAGGTTCACCTTGAACATCCATTTATTCTTTGTTTTAAATATTCTGTTTTGCTTGCAGAGTCAGTGCGACACACACACACACACACACACACACACACACACACACACACACACACACACACACACACATACACACACACACACACACACACACACACACACACACACACACACACACACACACACACACACACACACACACACACAGTGTATATATTTTTTTTTATGAAATATGAATTTGTATTAATCTTTAATAAAAATATACTATACATATTTAACTCAATGATCACATGTAGAGTGATCAACTTTTTCTGTTACCAAAATAAACGGTACATTTTTTTGCACCAGTTTTAGTCATGTACAGATGTAATTACATCTAATTCAAAATCTTGTTAATCTTTACAAAAACACCAAAAAAGTTGTTTCTTAATATATTGTATAATATTCCATATTCCAGCTTTGATAAGGTCCTGTTCTCTTTCAGAGCAGATTGTGTATTTATGCTATTGTGTGACTTGTCGTTTGAGTTCACAGACCACTGCGGCCTTCAATAAAAGATTTTAATCTGCATTTCCCCAATATTTTGAGCACAGTGGTGTGTGACGGGCAGCTCGGCGTGTCTTTGTGTGCTGAGTGGGCATTCAGTGCTTCATGTCCCTGTGTCTCTGTCAGAGCGCCCGCTTTACCAGGAGTGCCTGGTGGACCTTTCTCTGACTGACACAGCTGTGCTGGGGACATCACACACACACACACACACACACACACACACACACACACACACACACACACACACACACACACACACACACACACACACACACACACACACACACACACACACACACACACACACACACACACACACACACACACACACACACACTGAGAGATTGCATCATGGTTTCGCTGCAACCCCCCCTCCCCTCCCCTCCGTAGCCACCATCTTGTCTTGGTGAAGTCACTTTAGCCTGACGCACGACAACTCAAAGCCAGTACGCATGCTCTGTCGCAGTGCATTCACAACTACACACACACACACACACGTTGGTGCACCTATCATTATGAGGACTTTACACAGGCGTAATGGTTTTTATACTGTACAAACTGTATATTCTGTCCCCTAAACCTACCCATTACAGAAAACTTTCTGCATTTTTAATATAACATTGTTTAGTATGTTTTTGTTTTTTTAGCCATTTTACTTACAAGGACTCAGGAAATGTCCTCGTAAACTAAGTTTACGTTATAATACCAGTGTAATACCCATGTCATTATACAAATTTCCTCATAAATCATATAAACAAGCACACGCACACCCACACACGGGTAAAGAAAGACATGCATATTTCGTCTTTATTCATGTGCATATTTTGTTCACTTTTTTTCACAAGTTTTATGAATAGAAACTACATTCAGATGGTTAGATTTGATTTGGCCCAGTTTTAGAATAGCTATTTAAAGCAATTCACCAACATAATATGACATAAATGATACTAAATTATATTTAGTAACTACACACTTAAAATGTGTGTTATTAAGTAGGGTCAAGTGCAGGGAGTTGAGCTGACGTCACTACGGCTGACTGGAGTTGAGTCTATCTTGACACTCCTGCCATCTTGTGGTCACTTTGTAGAGCGGCACTGTTTCAACTCTGTTCACTTTGATGTCCTGAACCCAGAAGTGTACAACAGTAATATAATATATAATATATATAAAATATATATTTAAATAAGTAATTTTAGCATAGTAAATACATTTATCTAAAGATCACAGCAATGAAGATAGATAGATAGATAGACGGATAGATAGACAGACAGATAGACGGATAGATAGATAGACAGACAGACAGACGGATGGATAGATAGATACTGTATGTATATATATATATATATATATATATAGATAGATAGATTGAGATTTATAGATAGATAGTTAGATAGATAGACAGATAGATAAACAGATAGACGGATAGATATATATTCTTTCTGTACGATAGATAGACAGACAGATAGATAGATGAGAGACAGACAGACAGACAGACAGATAGATAGATAGATAGATAGATAGATAGATAGATAGACAGACAGACAGACAGACAAACTTACTTTTTTGTAAGTTAACATTAGACCAATGCATATAATACCCTACAGGCATCTTCAGACATGGATTTCAACGTAAGTTAAAATCAAATACGATTTTAAATAGTCTTAGGAGCAAATAAATCACAAAAAACACAAGCTTACTGTATTTTATTTTTTGAAAAAAGAGTGCAAAACATATGACATACCAGTATGTACAGCACATAATAAAAGGATGCAATCACGTGACCTCGTCCACCTCGTCTATCATTGACCGTTTAGGGGTAACTATTTACAAAACGAAATAGTTACACATTTACCTTTACAGTAGAGAAACCAAACACAAGTTACAGTCCTAGACCAGCAGGCCTTTTTAAAAAAAAAAAGTTTCAAAAGGTTCAAAACGTACTTCCTTTTACTGTAGCTTACCAAACAGAGCCCTGTTCTGGCTAAAAGTGAAATTGCATACGATCCACTTTTCATCCCATAATGCTCCCCTATCTGTGACAGACAGCGTCATCTACTTTCAGATGTGCATTTATTAAGATACCTGAAAAAACACCATCAGAAAATTCCCTGGAAGTATGCATTGATAGACTGGGTGTGAAGTATAGCAGCCTGCATGTGATACACAATAGATCGCGTTAGAACCAGATACTCAGAACTTTTCTCTTTATGGTACCCAGAAATAAGGGTAGAGCATTTACACTGCTGACAGAGGTATATGTATGTGACTTTGGGTTTTGTTAGGCTAAATCTACCAGAATATGAAAACAGTACTGGGCTAGTAAGGGTTAATGAATATGTTGCTATTATCTAGCTCTTTCAAACTTTTTTTTTCTGCATAAAACTCAATGAAAATAGAAGTGGTACTTGCTCGTACAAAACTCGCCAGCAGGATGCCACAGTGTTGCTATGCTTATGCTAGGGTGGTTGCTAGGTAGCAACAAATCAAAAGAGCCCACATCCAATCTCTCAAATCCCTCATTGAAGTCTATGGGATTTTTATTTATTTATTATTGTATGCGGAGTTGGAAATCATATATATATGATATATATATATAGCATATATATATATATATATATATATATATATATATATATATATATATATATGAAGTAATGGACCACCTCTCCTCAATATATATTACAATATGAGGTATAATTAATATATGTTGGAAAAATTCCTCATCCTAAATATGAGCAATATGCATTAGCATTTCAACACAATGAGCCTCCATATAGCGGGTTGGGATTTACCTTATTGCCGTAACATTACATTGAATGCTTGAATGAATGTACTTGGTAACTTGTGATGTATGATCCGGACATGGACTTGATCTGTAATATTTTGTTATATGGGTCTCTTAAATAATTTACTACAAAATGACATTCATTGGGATCTAGTCTCATTGAGAATATACATTATGCATCTAAAAAACAGCTAAAAACTCATTGCTATGGCCATATTGACTAGCATGGTCTGTCATGAAAGATATTAAAGGGGTCATATCATGATTTATGCTATTTAAATTTTTCCTGATGTCCATTTATAATGAATCCCAGCCATTCATAATTTAGTTTTTCATGAGCATTTCTTCACTTTTTGATTGATAATTAAACAGGCTGTTTTTGTGCTGCTGTGCCTTTAAGACTTTATGCAAATGTCCTTCTTCATATTTGAAATGGGAAACATGAGAGCTGTGAGTTTGCTAATATAGTTATTTTCGGATTTGACCACTTTTCACAGTTCTTCTTAGTTCTTCTTAGTTCTTCTGATGTTTAGGAGTAAAGTGTGATTGCACACCCAATATGCAATGTTGATGTGTAAAGTGGGCGGTCTTATGCTAATGAACTTGGGTTTTGGAAGTCAGAATCCAATTTTGCTAGTTTAAATAAATACTCTTTTTGCACTGGAGTTTTATGTTCTGGAAGTTACAAAATGAACTCTATTCCAAGGACAAATGAAACTTTGATATGACCCCTTTAGACAAAAATAAACCTGGAGAGTGTGAATGTGAGCATCTGTTAGACACTCAAAAATGAAGGCCCAATTCCTCACAGTAACTGTCAACTCCATTTCGACCAATAAAGTCATGACAGTACTGAAAAAAAGTAAAAAATAAGACTCTTTATCCAGCAGATATCTGTTTAAATTAATGATTTGGCAACTTACATTCAGACATGTGACAAGTGAGTGTGTGTTCAGTCTATTCCAGCAATAAATGGTGACTATGTAACGTCAGTGCAGTCTCATCTCCGGTACGGAGACGCGTCACCTCTGCAAGACATCTTTGCTCTTCGTTGACAAGCTGATGGAACAAAATTGTGGATTCACATAAAACAGGATTCAGACCCATTTGGGTTAAAGTCAACTTCATCACATTCTCTCTTTTTGAAAAGGAAGTGCCCTTGGTCACCGTCACTGAAGAAGAGATTTTGGCTTTAGATTTTTATTTCATTCCCTGGCCGTGTAGTTCACGTCTGTGTTCTTTAGGGGGCGCTATCATGCTCGCATAAAGCCTGCCCCCTTTTGTGCATTATTTTGCATGAGTCCCTCATTGTCATGTTCTCCATCTCTGCCTGTAAGCCCCCCCCCCCCCCCCCCCCCCAAAAAAAAGCATAATGGTCCGGTCCAGGAGTAGGAGTGACAGATAGGTCAGGGAACATACCATTTTGTGGGTGCGGGGGTGCTATAATTCACTGTGTCGTACAGGAGGTTCTAGCTTATGGGACAGAGCGGTGAGGACCTTGTCAAACTTCTCATAGCGCTCGGCCTGACTTCCTTCCGAGCCACGACTGCCCCATAAAAGCCTCATCTGAAACTCTGTACAGAAGATTTCCAGAACCTCCTTCCGCTCCTGGAAATCTGTGAAGAGAGAGAGAGAGAGAGAGAGAGAGAGAGAGAGAGAGAGAGAGAGAGAGAGAGAGAGAGAGAGAGAGAGAGAGAGAATGTGACCACCAGATAAACAAAATGAAAACAATCAAATCTTTATTAAAACACTTGGCAACAGTTCTTCTAACCCTAAGTGTGTAGCTTTTCATCTCTTAAACAACCATGTAGGAAGACACATCATGGCCATATTCCAGGATTGATTCTTGCATTGTCAATACAAGATCTTGAACAAAGATGTATGCACCTCTTGATGGAAATAACATCACAGCATTTATTTACAAGAGATCAAGAGGTGCATCAATTTTTTTCACACACACACACACACACACACACACACACACACACACACACACACACACACACACACACACACACACACACACACACACACACACACACACACACACACACACACACACACACACACACACACACACACACACACACACACACACACACCCCCCTATATATATATATATATATATATATATATATATATATATACAGGTCCTTCTCAAAAAATTTGCATATTGTGATAAAGTTCATTATTTTCCATAATGTAATGATAAAAATTAAACTTTCATACATTTTAGATTCATTGCACACCAACTGAAATATTTCAGGTCTTTTATTGTTTTGATGCTGATGATTTTGGCATACAGCTCATGAAAACCCAAAATTCCTATCTCAAAGAATTAGCATATTTCATCCGACCAATAAAAGAAGTGTTTTTAATAACACTAAAAAAAAGTCAACCTTCAAATAATTATGTTCAGTTATGCACTCAATACTTGGTCGGGAATCCTTTTGCAGAAATGACTGCTTCAATGTGGCGTGGCATGGAGGCAATCAGCCTGTGGCACTGCTGAGGTGTTATGGAGGCCCAGGATGCTTCGATAGCGGCCTTAAGCTCATCCAGAGTGTTGGGTCTTGCGTCTCTCAACTTTCTCTTCACAATATCCCACAGATTCTCTATGGGGTTCAGGTCAGGAGAGTTGGCAGGCCAATTGAGCACAGTAATACCATGGTCAGTAAACCATTTACCAGTGGTTTTGGCACTGTGAGCAGGTGCCAGGTCGTGCTGAAAAATGAAATCTTCATCTCCATAAAGCTTTTCAGCAGATGGAAGCATGAAGTGCTCCAAAATCTCCTGATAGCTAGCTGCATTGACCCTGCCCTTGATAAAACACAGTGGACCAACACCAGCAGCTGACATGGCACCCCAGACCATCACTGACTGTGGGAACTTGACACTGGACTTCAGGCATTTTGGCATTTCCTTCTCCCCAGTCTTCCTCCAGACTCTGGCACCTTGATTTCCGAATGACATGCAAAATTTGCTTTCAAATGAGCAAACAGTCCAGTGCTGCTTATCTGTAGCCCAGGTCAGGCGCTTCTGCCGCTGTTTCTGGTTCAAAAGTGGCTTGACCTGGGGAATGCGGCACCTGTAGCCCATTTCCTGCACACGCCTGTGCACGGTGGCTCTGGATGTTTCTACTCCAGACTCAGTCCACTGCTTCCGCAGGTCCCCCAAGGTCTGGAATCGGTCCTTCTCCACAATCTTCCTCAGGGTCCGGTCACCTCTTCTCGTTGTGCAGCGTTTTTTGCCACACTTTTTCCTTCCCACAGACTTCCCACTGAGGTGCCTTGATACAGCACTCTGGGAACAGCCTATTTGTTCAGAAATTTCTTTCTGTGTCTTACCCTCATGCTTGAGGGTGTCAATGATGGCCTTCTGGACAGCAGTCAGGTCGGCAGTCTTACCCATGATTGCGGTTTTGAGTAATGAAACAGGCTGGGAGTTTTTAAAAGCCTCAGGAATCTTTTGCAGGTGTTTAGAGTTAATTAGTTGATTCAGATGATTAGGTTAATAGCTCGTTTAGAGAACCTTTTCATGATATGCTAATTTTTTGAGATAGGAATTTTGGGTTTTCATGAGCTGTATGCCAAAATCATCAGTATTAAAACAATAAAAGACCTGAAATATTTCAGTTGGTGTGCAATGAATCTAAAATATATGAAAGTTTAATTTTTATCATTACATTATGGAAAATAATGAACTTTATCACAATATGCTAATTTTTTTAGAAGGACCTGTATATATATATATATATATATATATATATATATATATATATATATATATATATATATATATATATCAGTATATCGGATCGGTAAGATTTTTTATGTTTTTAAAAGAAGTCCCTTTTGCTCACCAAGGCTGCATTTATTTGATTAAAAATACAAAAAAAAAAACACACACACAAAAAAAAAAAACAATATTGTGAAGTATTATTTAAGTATTAGTATTATTATACAATTTAAAACAGTTGTTTTCTATGTGAAGTGTAATTTATTCCTGTGATCAAAGCTGTCAGTGTCACATGATCCTTCAGGAATCATTCTAATATGATGATTTGAACAAGAAACATTTCTCATTATTATCAATGTTGAAAACAGTTATTTACATTTTTATTTCAGGTTTCTTTGATGAATTGAAAGTTCAAAAGATCAGAATTGATCTGAAATAGAAAGCTTTTGTAACATTAAACACTACTGTTCAAAAGTTTTGGGGTCAGTAAGAATTTTTATTAAATTTTTTGGGGGGAAAGAAATAAAATAAATCAATACTTTTATTCATCAAGGATTAATTCAATTGATCAAAAGTTACAGTAAAGACATTTATAACGTTACACAAGAGTATATTTCTAATAAATGCTGTTCTTTTGAACTTTCTATTCATCAAAGAATTTGGATTTTTTTTAAAAACAATTTTGTTCAAAAACAAAAAGTGTTTTCAACATTGATAATAATAATGAATGTTTTTTGAGCATCAAATCGACATACTGTATTAGAATGATTTCTGAAGGATCATGTGACACTGAAAACTGGAGTAATGATGCTGAAATTTCAGCTTTGATCACAGGAATAAATTACATTTTACAATATATTAAAAATGTAATAATATTTAAGAATATTACTGTTTTTTGTTGTTGTATTTTTAATCAAACAAATAAAGCCTTGGTAAGCAGAAGAGACTTATTTTAAAAACATAAAAAATCTTACCGATCCAAAACGTTTGACTGGCAGTGTATATATATATAGCAAATAGCAAAAACACCACTAAACAAGTACACAAAAATCCCACAAAATATTTTTGCTTCTGGATCCCAGCTCTTGTGGTCTGTCCTGTAGGAATGCAGTCAGAGTGTAGTTTAGGCACCGGCGAGGAGTTTACCCAGTAGTTTGCTCTCAGTGTTGGTGCGGTACAGTCCCCCGTGGTGAGCGATGGTGCGCGCCGCCTCCAGGTGACTCATGACCACGTCCACACCAGACTCCACACTCTCCCACGACTCCAGCGCCTCTCCTGCCGCCACACCGCGCTCCAGCAGGGACAACACCGGCACCACGTGAGGGAAAGAGGTGTTGGAGAGGACACAGCTCTCTGAAACAGACACACAATCATTCATTATAATAAAAAAGATATTTAAACCCTCATCCATTATGTCAGGGATTTCAAAGCGGGGTTTGAGAGCCCCTAGGGGTTCATGTTGAAACTGCAGTGTTGTAAATGTGTTCAAATCTAACCACTTCATATCTGTGTGTGGTCTGCATTCTCACTGATTGAGTTTTATTTGGAAATTTCTTTTAAAAAAAATCACCCATTACATCACCCCATTGTGTGTGTGTGAGTGTGTTCTGCAATGGGGATGTTCTATGGTCTGATGATCCCTTCATTTGTGTGTGTGTGTGTGTGTGTGTGTGTGTGTGTGTGTGTGTGTGTGTGTGTGTGTGTTAGTGTGCATTCCAATTTCAAGTGTAACAAAACGGACAAGGTCTTGTACCACTCCGATGAACACAACATTTCGGGTCACAATGACCCGAGGTGAGGATATTATATAAAATACATTCATCACATTTAATTTGTTATTAACTATATTTATTTGATAAAATATCAGCGGGTTTTAAATGAATTTAAATTCAGTAAAGTTTATAAATAAAAAAAATAAATATTATGATTACATTAATATGAATTTGAATGAATATTAATTCCATTAATATTAAGAATAACACGCTATATTGTCAATGTAATTCTTTTTTTTTTGTTGCAATTATTTAATACTGGTCTCAGTTTACTAATATCATTACTAATCGCTAATAAAAATCGTTTTGTAGTGAAGGATATTAACATTATTTTGTCATTGTGAAATGAGTGACACTCTGCTTTACCTTTCCCATCATTCATGGCCTTGAGGAACGGCTTGAGCTTCTTCTCATAGAGGATGGCCCCTTCTGTGTGTCTCTGTCTCAGAGTTATCCACGTCTGCTCCAGCCGTGAGATCTAAACAACCACCAGAGAACGGAAAATTAGAACCGCTTTCTGTCTGTACCGTCTTGACTTCCATGCTCGCTTTCATCACTTTTATTCTCCTGCACTGAGTCCTTTGCTAAACTGTACCGACGACCCAACGCCGATTCAACATGCTGAAGTGTGACTAGACTCGAACACACCGCAGAAACGAGCCCGACAGAAGTCACGGCTCTTAAACTCAGGCCCGGGAGTGATCCTGCAGATTTGTGCTATATGGCTGTGGTTTTCTGAGGACAGGTGTGTGTTCTGACCTGCGGCAGCTCCAGGGCTCTCATGACCGCGGCGAACCCGTACATGTTGCCCATGTTGCTCTTGAGTTCAGCTGCCAGCTGGATGGTTTTATGCAGGAGTGCGGCTCTCTCCTCTGTGCTGCCCGTACAGCCCAACAAGTCCACCGCCATCATTATAGACATGGTGTAAAACCTAGAGAACAAGAGACCAAGACAGTAGGAACAGCTGATCACTCCTAACACTGAATCACCAAGGCTGCATTTATTTAATAAAAATACAGTAAATCAGTAATATATCATTACAATTTAAAATAGCTGTTTCCTATTGTAACATATGTTAAAATGTAACTTATTCCTGTGATCAAAGCTGTATTTTCTGCATCATTACATGTCACATGATCCTTTAGAAATCATTCTAATATGATGATTTGATGCTCAAGAAACATTTATTATTATTATCATCGATGTTGAAAACAGTTGTGCTGATTCATATTTTTGTGGAAGTGGTGATACTTATTTAGGATTCTTTGATTAATAGAAAGTTCAAAAGAACAGCATTTATTTGAAATAGAAATCTTTTGTAACATTATCAATGTCTTTACTGTCAGTTTTGATCAATTTATTACATCCTTACTGAATAAAAGAATTACTTTCTTTCAAAGAACTTTAATTCATAGAACTAAGAAGTACTAAAAACTAACTGACAAATGATAAAGAATTACCAATTATTACGAATCACAACATTAACATGTGTCTGAGAAATAATCAATAATCTTTAAAATGCATCATAATTACTCAAGTGTAACTTAGTAAACATTTTTCACTTTAAGATAATGGTCCAGATCAGTAGTAGTTCCCGAAGGGTAAATAGGTTACACTTCAATAATTATGATGTATTTTATGACCATATTCAGTGTAAAAAAGATGATTGATGATTGATTATTTCTTTATAATATGTCATAGTTAGTTATTAGTTCTTAATGAGTCCAATCTCATTCAGTAATTATTGATCACCTAATAATAAGGAACTTTCTCAGTCCTAACATTGATATTACTAACTGATTAGTTAATCTTCTTTCCATATTAGTTAATAGTAGTAGCTGAAGTGTTAATGTAGTACTACTCATTTATCCTGCATTACTTCCTGCACATCTATTAATGACGGACCCTTCTTCTAGAGTGTTACTGATCTCTGTGCTATTCCTGATCAACTGAAGTCTATGGGCATGTGTATGTAAATGTGTGTGTGTGTTTCCTAACCTCTCCAGCAGATCCAGTCTCAGCTGGTGTCCATGAGGAAGAGTCAGCAACTCCAGGCCTGAGCTCACTCCCATCATCCTCTGCATCTCCTTGGTAACGCCCAGTATCCTAGCAACCTGCCGATGGACACACAGTTACAAGAGCAATATATTCAACCCCACCCCTTAATTCCCATCCTAATATATTCACAGTCAGAGAACAGAAGACATTTAATTAGCCGTGAACTCATCACTTGATGAATGTGGTACACAGCGGTGTGGAAAGAGTTTATTAACCCTGAAGGTTTAGATGTTAATGGCAGGCAGCACCGAGAGCACAAGCGGATGAAAGGTTTGGGTCGCGGTCCAGACTGTATCAGATGTGCCTCACATAATGTTGCCAGCTTTCATGGATCAGGAAACCAGAATCAAGGGTGTTAATGTACTTCTTTGGGAGTGTTTGGAAAGTGAATTTGTAAAGGGAACTTGGTCCTCAAAATAATACATGTGAGAAATTATTTATTTGATAATAAACAACAATTTGCAGTATTAGGTAACATCAGGTGTCAATAAGTAATTATAAGTCAATTATAGTAAGTTATGTGGTTAAGGGTGCTAATCATGACAAAACAGAGATATAAATGCGCATTAAGTTGAAACCAGAGCCTGGTCCATAGGATCATGTGACCAGACCTGAAAAAAGGTGATCTATTTATTATTTCTCTACATGTACAGCTTCACTGACTGATTAAATTAAAATATATTATAATTCTATATAATTTTAAAAAATAATGCATTATTATTATAACTAAAGTATTATTATATTAATACCTTTATATTATTGCTGTCAAATCAATTAATCGTGATTAATCGCATTAACATAAATGTTTATCAAAGGAAGACCCTGTCAACTGCTCTTCTTTAAAAAAGTTTTTTTTTTTTTTTAAGTGTGGTTGGATCAACCACATCTACCCCAGTTACATCTACTTGGATGTCATATCTAATGGATATTGCTCTTTTAGAGTACATGGAGCCAATGGAAGAACAATACAATCTAGGTCAGACCTTATTGTCACTCTATTTGATCTTTTAAAACGGCAAGCTGTACTTGTACTTGTACTTTGTTCTTATTTTTGTTTGTTATTTATATTTTTTGTTAATTTCTTCTTTTTCAACTCTTGATCCTGGGCAAATCTTGGGCATTGTTGAATATACTGTAGTTATACATTTAAAAATATAATAAAAAAAATAATAATGGGTATGCACTTTTAACCAAGTTATACTTTTGTGAAAAAAAAAAAATTGAAGCATTTCCCCAGAAATGTGATAAAACAAAGATTCTAAGCAAGAAACGGTAAAAAAAAAAGAAAAGAAAGAAACTACTCAATTATAAAAATGTAAATAAAAAACAAACAAATGCATTTTAATGTATAAGGAGTGTCGATTTCTTCTGGTGGCAGTGTATTTATTTGTGTGTTTTACCATGCAGTCGGCCATGGTGATGTGCTTGGCGGCTGTTTTGGGATCCACCTCCGCCAGCAGCTCCTTCACCCTCTTCAACACACTCATCTCCAGAGGTTTATTCTCAGCTGGCAGAAGAGTGGACTGGTATTTCCCAGGCATGAAGGAGGAGCAGGTCTCCATCAGGGGGAGCATGAAGCCCTCCACCCCGTCTGGGGCTCCAGGGCCTGGGCTTTGGCCCTCCTCCACCCTCAGCCTCTCCACGTAGCTCTTGCAGGGAGGAGTGGGGGCTTGTCCGGGTCTCAGCTCGCAGTAGCTGCCGCCCTGCTCCGAACTCTCGGATGAGTACCCGTGGGCAGGCGTGGAGTGTGTGCTAGGGGGCGTGTCCGAGCAAGGGAGGTTGTTATTGGAGGAGGACGGCGAGAGATGAGGATCGCTAGAGCGCCGCATCACTGGAGAGGGCGGGATCACGGCGAGGACACGCCCACCTGAGCCATGCCTGTGGCGGGAAACTGGAGAGACAAATAAAACAGCACTGGGTGAACTAACCCTTAAAGGGAACCTATTATGCTTTTTTTAATTTAACCTGCCCTGTAACATGGCTGTTACGATCTGTGCATGTAAACTACTACTATCAGCTTATGTCAGTATTTATATTACAATCTAAAAAGTTACAAAGTTCATGCCAAAGGTAGTTCATTTCTACAACAGAAAACATTAGCCTAAAATGCCTCGTTTGTATTCCTGGCATTATTTCTGTATCTTAGCAACATTAGCACGTTATACATTAACATGATGCCTGATGACTAGCTGCTTTAGTCAGCCCTCAAAGAACATTTGGGTGATTTTGCGATGTCAAGAAGACACTTTCGCTTTGAGGGCAAGAAAACATTGTATGAACTTTCAATATCAATGCCATAGTTACAATAGATAGATAATTACAGCTGTTAATAATTATGGTAAGATTATGGTAAGTAGTGTTTATCATATACACATATCCCACACATTCTCTAAGCGGTTGACCAGTCACAATAGACTCGAGTTAGCTGACCAATCAGAGCAGACTGGGTTTTTAAGAAACGCCTTTCTTGAATTTGAAGACAGGAACTAAAAAAAGAGTGTTTCAGGCAAGAGAATGAAAAGAAGCGTAAAAGAAGATTATCAGACAAACAATGTGTATTTTTTTACTTGAAATCAATTAAATGTATTCTAGCATATATCAAATTAAATTATAAATGCATAAATTAGCATATTATGGGCACGTTAAACAGTGCTACATTAAAAAAAAGGTAACTTCTAAATTAAGTGGTTTTATAAAACACAAAAATATTATTTACATCACTGAACCAACCTATATACATTAATTTATAACAAAACATTTTTTTATAGGTTAAACCAGGTAGAAGTTGCTCTTTAAGCAGGTCACCAGTTTGTACACTGTATCAATGTGATGAAATCTTCAGGTACATGCGTGGACTGTGTGTACTCACTGGAGCTGTAGGCAGGGGACAGAGGGGTTTCCCCCACAGGGGACAGCGGGCAGCGGTACTCTTGGATCTGATCCATGCTCATGGCACAGTTCCTCATCGCATCCTTATGGTGCACCGTAGAGGGGCTGGAAAGGACAAACATGCTTTTAAATTCCTCACCCCAAAGCAATCCAGGTTTAGGTATATATAGCATTTTTGGCATCTAATTTTGGTAAACCACATACCACAGCTACAAGCCTACTAAACTACACACATTCAGTGCTATTGTGATACTAGAGATGGCATGCACAGAAGCAAGTGAAGGGTTTCCTTGTGGCCACATCTGTTTGGAAAACTGAGTGAGAAGGAGTGAATGGGAGGGGGGTCTGTGCCAGCTGTGAACACACATAAACATACACACACACCAGCTGCTGCCCTCCGCTGGTTTCACCTCTGGCTCGACTGTCTGAGGCTCATCTGGCTCTGCAGACTGGGCGGCACTGATAATACAAGACATCCTATATAAGCATATCCCTCCTGCATCTATGGCATGTGTATATGACCTATTAAAACACTGTGCACACACCAATACGCCTGATCTCAGATCTGAGATACATGAACTCCAAGAATGTAAATAAATATTCAATATTAGGAAACTAGGCTTATGAAGCACAAACTTCAATGGGAATTTTAGAGATAATATTGGAAAAACAGAAAACACAAAACTAAACTAAACAAATGGTTATTTTGGTACTCTGAAACTATTTAATTCCCGGTGGTCACTAAAAACACAAAATGAATATGGTCCAAAACAAAACAAAACAAAACAAAACAAAAC